>JASKMD010000010.1:3027179-3080763 GCA_030144725.1 Haematococcus lacustris | reverse complement strand
ATGCAGCACTAGTGCATCACCTGTTGCAGTCAAGCATTGAATTAACATGCTTACGTACACTCCACAGCCACTGCTCGTCTCGTGGTCAGTAACCCCTGGCTGCTTGCTATCAGCAGCAGCTGGTGCTGTGAGCGCCACCCTCCCTTCCACCTGCTGGTCTGACTGGCGCAAGCCCAGCCCTTGGGCCCTGGTGGCAACGATGGTCGCCTCTCCCCCAGGCCAGGGATGAGGGCTTGCCAGCTGTGTTGCCATGCTGCCAGGGCGTCACTACCCAGCTTGTCAGGCCCTGTACAGGGTGGTGGTGACCCTGTACAGGGCCAAGGCTACCACCAGCAGGCCAGCGCCCTCATGCTCCGGAGTCAGCCCAGTATCGCCCTGGCTTTGCTGCGGGCGCTCAGTGCCCTGGAGCGTCAGGGACTCTGGAGCCGGTCAGAAGCCTGAGTCAGCCCCTAGGATGTTTGCCCATTTGAGGTACATGATGCACTGGCCTATGATGCCCGACCCAGTGCCGGCCTCCACGAGAATGGCCGCGAGGAAGCCCAACATGGCCCACCTGGAGGGGGAGAGGGGAAGGGCTAGGGTGGCTTGATGTGCCTTAGAAGGGTCAGGGTAAGGGTCAGGGGCGGAGGCAAGGAATGCGGTGAGGCAGCGTACACGGCCAAGAGGGCTGGGTCAGGCAAGCCCCACAGCCCCTGGCCAACGCTAGGAGGCAGGCTCAGCACTTGGCCAACCACACTGAGCCCCATTCCTACGCCCCCTGGCTTGTACTGTGGGGCTCACCCGCACCGCAACACTCTGCCAGCAGCGCCCCACCCAGACCTGCCCGATCCCTGGTATGCTCCCTGCTGGTGCACCCTCCCCCTCACCTCCCATTCCTCATCTCAACCTCCTGGGCATAGCGGAACTCGCTGCCAGGCGACATCATCAGCTCATCCAGCACATCCTGCATGTGGGGTGTAGGCAGTAGGCCGTCTGCTTAGCGCCCTCAGGCTCAGGCGGGAAGACAGAGGATGTCACAGCAGTCAGTACTGCCAGCTTATGGCAAGATGGGTCCCAAGCAAGCCCTGGCCCCTGTCAGTGGGCCCCTGGCCAACACACCAGGCTGATGGTGTGGTTGACAGCTTGATCATGGCTATGCCACACACACAATGAAGAGTCCAAACTAAGTGACCTTCCTGACAGCACAAGCACTGGCCAGCCCTGCTCTCACCCTCTTGGGTGCCTCAGCACTGCTGCTGGCCTTCATCTCCCTGCAGACGGGACAACAGCAGCAGGCCAGGTGGACGACAACTCGCTGGCAAGCAACAGCTCTTATCTCACCTGGACGCTGTCCCCTTCCCATCAGCCCCTGACTCAAACCCATGACCTACCCCTGCGCCCCTCATCCTTGAGCATAACCAGCAGCGGCCGACCCACTCTCCTGTTGCTCCCAAACCTCAAATGCAAAGCCCACCTCTGGTCGCCCTCACCTGCCCACCCATTGACACCCGGCCCAGTTACTACATACCCTCTCACCCACATCACCCTACCCATCATACATATGTATGACACAGTCCACATGGCATACCTTCACCTTGCGTCAACACTGTCACATGGGCATCACTGCACCTCCCACCTCCACACAGCTCACCCCCTTGCCCTCACCCTCACCCTCACCTTGCCGCCGCACTGCCCTCAGCCACCTCGTTGGTGGAGAGGAAGGAGTCCACCGGGCTGCCCGCTGCCTTGGCCTCAGCTATGGCCGCGGCGTCACTGCCCAGGGAGGTGAAGTCGCCCCGCGCCTTCATGGCTGCGGCCTCGGCCTTGTAGGCCGCCTCATTGTTCAGAGCCAGGAAGTTCTTGTAGCGCGCAATGTCACTGCAAAAGGTTGAGGTCAGGTTAGGGTTAGGGATATGTCACTGCAAAGGACATGTCATGTCACTACAAAGGACAGCAGGGGGCGCACAGCTGAGAAGGCACAGTGCAGCCGTGAGAGAGGGCATGAGAGTGGCTTGCTGAGGTCTACTCTAGACAGTGACAAGGTGTGAGGAGTGTGAGATATAGCCTGACTCAGAGCACTGTGTAGTGGGGGGCTGAAAACTCTTGGGAGAGACGGCTCTCGCTCACTTCACCTTACCTGCTGCTGAGCTGCTTGTTGCGCAGCTTGTTCAGGGTGTCAGCTGTGGCCACCAGGGTGGCGCCGCCAAACACAGCGCACAGCAGCCCCAGCACCAGGTAGTCAGGCTGCCCAGGGGCCATGATATTCAATTGTGCGAGCGTGCCCTGCAGCAGCCACATCCAATGGCACAGCCAGGCACAGTCCTCAACCTCTGCAACGCTCAATCATATTCACGAGCATTGCCTCTCATGGCATCAGGCAGCAAGGCTTGTCATCAGTGCGGGACAAAAGTGGTTGGTGCAGTGTCATGGCGCAGCAGCACAGCAACAGCAGCTGGGAGGTGCAAGTTCCTTACCTTGCCAGTCACGGCCTCAGCCACCATGGAGGACACGAACCCAAGCTGAGCCAGGCGACCAGTCCACAACTGCAAGGTCACAGCACAGCGCAGGCAGAGCAAGTGTTTGACATCGAGCAAGACATGCGCAGTCTGCAACATGTAAACACTCGACTCGACTCAGCTGAGCGGCTCAATTAACTACGCCTCTCACTACAATTGCAAACTGCTGCTTAGTGGTATACACCAACGCAGGCGCACCGACTCCCTACCTCAAAACTCTCACAGCTCACAATTGTGCACCCTCTATTCACCTCTATTCAACTTACCTCGGCAAATGGTTTAAAACCGAAAATACCCTCGCTAGCATCGAGCCCAAACTTGGGAACTTGCTGCGCTTGGGCCACCACACTCCGTCTCGAGGTGGAGGAGGAGGGGGACCGCGCGGCCACACCACGCAGGCAAGACGAACGGTTCAGCATCTGTACAGCCATTCGAGCTAGGTGAAAGGTAATCGACGAGTAAGCCGCGGAAATAAGCTGGCTGAGGAACTCTACTAGATATGTTTGCGTGGCTCAAAACGGCCAAGAACGAGAGTGATACTTTGATTTCTTCAGATTAAGCGGCGGAGCTCAGCAAGTGAAGCAGGCAGCGACTACAAATTGTGCTGCATCTGAACCTCCGGCAGCTCCGAATTCGTGGAATTGAATCTCAGCCGCAAGTAATACACCCCCACATGGATCCTCCAGGCTGACAAATTATTCGCACCGATCGGGGTGGAACGCTCCCAAGCTGCTGAATGTGCCCTGCAACATGTTTACCTATGGAAAGGTTCAGCCTAGCGCTGCGGCAGCATTCGCACCCTACCACCTAGACCTGTAATCCTTATGTAACGTAAAAGGGCAGGGTTACATTGACCCTTGGTACTATGATTGGGCTGCCATTGGGACCGACTTCGTTGCTGGGGTAACCCGGCATCGACATGGCATATCTTAGTGACTTCTTAAAGATCAGCACACGGCTCCCCGTGCAACGCGCTTCCACTATTACGACCGACGACACTCAGAGATGCACCGTCTACCTCTCGCGTCGATATCTACCCCCAGGTGCCTCTCGCGCGACCATCCGCGCTGACGCCGCTCCTCGACACGCTGCGCCACGAAGGAGCAGTGATGCGCGGCTGGTTGCTGCAGGCCGTGTATCCCGATCGTAGGCTTCGGTACGGGAACGAAGCATTTCAACAGAGATGTCTTCAAAGGTGCTGCCACATCAGCATCCATGAAGTGACTGACCATGGTTTGAGTGAAAACTGGGAAGTGGGCAGTAGCACAGGTGGCACCACACGGGCTGTGCCATACAGGCAGCGCATGTGGTGTACCGTTGCTGCAAGCAGGTGTGGACACCAACGACGAGGCACTGCCCCTGTCCCAGGAGGTAGTGGCAGCGGTGACCAGCGCCCTGGACTGCGGCCTGACCCACATTGATGCGGCGGAGATGTGAGGCGAGGCGAGGGCAGGGAGCAGGAGCAGGGGCAGGAGCAGGGGGTGAGGGCAGCAGACTCCCAGCGTCCCTGCTTCCCGCCTAGCCCTGGATGCTGATGAGCTGGGGGGCTGCGGCTGCGCTGTGTGGGTCCAGGTACGGCACGGAGAGGGAGGTGGGGGTGGCGCTGCGGACCTTCCTGGCGCGTCCTGGGGCCAGCCGCCAGCAGCTGTTCATCACCACCAAGCTGTTCAAAGGCCTGGCAGATGTGCCCAAGGTGGGAGGCGGCAAGCAGGGGTGTGGGGTGTGGGGGACTTCACTGGATCCCTGAGTGGCTGGCCCGTGGATCCGCACCTTCCCCTCACCACCTTGCTGGACAAGTGCTCGCCCAGCCTGCCGCCACACCCCGCAGGCGGTGCCCGCATGCCTCAGCCGCCTTGGCCTGGATCAGGTGGACCTGCTGCTGGTGCACTCCCCCTTCACGCCTGACCTGGACTACCGCAAGGTGGGGGGCAGCAGACATGACAGCAGGCCAGGGGCATCAGCAGGCGCAAGAGAGCAGCTGGTCACCTGCAGCAGGGTATAGTGAGGGGGCCACCCCACCAACCTGGACACCTCTATGACCACCCCAGCATCAGCAGGCCCCCTCTCGCCCCACCCCACCCCACCCCACCCCACCCCACCCCACCCCACCCCACCCCACCCCACCCCACCCCACCCCACCCCACCCCACCCCACCCCACCCCACCCCACCCCACCCCACCCCACCCCACCCCACCCCACCCCACCCCACCCCACCCCACCCCACCCCACCCCACCCCACCCCACCCCACCCCACCCCAGGTGTGGGCAGACATGGAGGCGTGTGTAGACCGGGGCCTGGCCCGCAGCATTGGCGTCAGCAACTACACGGCGCAGCAGCTGACGGAGCTCATGAGCTATGCTCGCATCAAGGTCAGAGCCACGGGGGGGGCCAGGGTGCTGGGGGAGGGAGGGGGTCAGCTGGGCGGGGGGTGGGGTAAAGAGGGGGAGGGAGGGGGGAGGAGAGAGCACTGGGTTCTGCACCAGTGGCAGCGGTGGCTGTGCTGCCTGGTGGTCCGACCCTAACCCTAACCTTAACCCTAACCCTACTCTGTCTGCTGCCTGCTGCTCCTGCTGCTGCTGCGCCTTCTTGCCAAGCTGACCTTCCTTGCTGCTTGCTCCTGCTCCTGCCGTTTCTGCTGCTGCTCCTCCTCCCCGGCTGCCGCCCTGGCTGGCTCCCAGAGTTTCCTGGCCTGCCTGCCTGCTGCCTGCCCACCACCGCCTGCCTGCAGCCCTCCGTGAACCAGGTGGAGGCGCACCCACACCTACAGCAGCCGGAGCTGCGGGAGGTCTGCCGCCAGCACGGTGCGGGGGCAGGGCCGGTGACAAGGCAGGCAGGCAGGCAGGCAGGCCAGCAGGGCAGGGGGCTGGCAGGTGGGCAGGCCTGCAGGCAGGGGGCAGGGCAGGGCATAGCAGGAGGCTGTGAGGGTGGGTGCAGGGGGTGGAGTGCAGGCGGCACTGCAGTGAAGCTGAGGGTTGGCAGGCAAGAGGGCAAGAGGGCAAGGGGAGGGAGGGAGAGAGGGGCGTTGAGAGTAGAGGGGCAGTGGCAGGGTGGAGTGGCAGGGGTTAGAATTAGGCTTAGGCTTAGGGGTAGGGGTAGAGGGGCAGTGGCACCGCGGCTCTGAGTAGCCTCCTGCTGCTGCTGGGGGGGCCCTCCACTCCGTCCTGCTTCGCTTCGCCCCCCCTGCTGCTGTCTGCTGGGCCCAGCCCCTGGCCCCCTCCCCTTCCTGCTCAGGCCCCATTGCCCAGCCCCTGCAGCAGTTCCCGGCCCACGCCCCACCCTGGCTGCTGAGGCCCTGGGGGGAGGGCAGCGGCGGGGTTGAGAGCTCAGACTGGGCACTGCCAAGGGCACTGGTCGTTGAGCCTGATCCGGCACCCACTGCCTTCTACCCTGGCCCTGGCCTGGCCTGCTGTCAATCAGACGTAGCCACTGTTACTAACCTGACTGCCTGCACTCAAGGCCTTGCCTGCTGCTCTTGTCGGGCCTCTGGCTGCAGGCGTGGTGGTGAGTGCTTACAGCCCCCAGGCTCCCCTCACCATCAAGGAGGTGCCGGCAGGGGCGCTGCCGCTGAGGGAGCTGCTGCAGCGCCTGGCAGAAACTCACTCTGTCACACCAGGCAAGTCACTCTCCTCAGCAGGGATGTCACACCAAGCATATAACTGCGTTCCCTAATTTAAATAGTGCAGGTTGTCCAGGGTGTTGAGTGGGCGTGGGTGATGGTGGGGGTGGTGATGGCTGTGTGTGTGCGGGGGGGGGGGGGGGTGAGCACTTGTCTGCTGGAAGTGGAGTTACAGCGCTGCATGTACAGAGTGATAGGGACAGCCCCTGCCCCCATTTCTCAACCTGCCTGCCTAGGCACCCTGCCCTGACACCTCCCCTGCCCTCCCCGCTCCCCCATTCTACCCCCCTCTGTCCCCTTGCCCCACCCCTGCCTACCCCCCAGCCTGTGGCCTGAACCCTGTGGCCAGCATCGCCCGCAGGCCAGGTGATGATGAAGGTGGGTGTGGGGGTGGGTGTGTGTGTGTGTGGGGGGGGGTGAGCGCCCAGCCTGTGGCCAGCATCGCCCGCAGGCCAGGTGCTGCTGCGCTGGAGCATCCAGCAGGGCTACGTGCCCATCACCACCACCAGCAGCCCACAGCGCATGAGGGAGTACCTGGCAGCAGCACAGGCGGGACCCCCCCCGGCGCCCGCAGGCCCACCTGAGCTGGCTGGGGGGCAGCAGGGGGGGCTGGACGCTGGCTTCAGACTGAGCCAGGACGAGGTGGGCGGGGCTGCAGCAGGGGCGGAGGGGGTGGAGGGCACCAAGGGGTGGGCAGGCGGTGTGGAGGGGGGCTGGGTGCACCTGGTTTGCATGGGGTGGGGGCTGGGGCAGGGCAGGGGGGCTGGGTGGGGGGAGGGGGAGGCGGGGGACCAGCTTGCACTGCAACTGCACTGCCGGCCAAGGGGGCGGCAGAGCGCTGTCAGCCTGTGCTGTGTGCTTTGTGGCCTTGCTCTGGGGAGGCGGGGTGAGGGGGGGTCCAGGCCAGGTGGACAGGCCTGCTGGCGGCGGGCTGCACTGCAGGTGGATGACAT
The DNA here is from genome assembly GCA_030144725.1 of Haematococcus lacustris. Taxonomy (NCBI): domain Eukaryota; kingdom Viridiplantae; phylum Chlorophyta; class Chlorophyceae; order Chlamydomonadales; family Haematococcaceae; genus Haematococcus; species Haematococcus lacustris. The sequence continues at coordinate 3,073,698 of JASKMD010000010.1, read as the reverse complement.
CAGCAGGCTGGGCGCACAACACAAGCTACGCCTGTACTGGGCAAAGGTAAGCTGCCGCCCGCCCGCCCGCCCTCTGCCCGCCCTCCGCTTGCCATCCGCCCGCCCTTTGCCCGCCCTTTGCCCGCCCTTTGCCCGTCCTGTGCCTGACCTCCGCATTGTTCGCGTCCTCTGCCTGACCCCTGACTAGATGGGGAATCTGTGCTGGCGGTCATTGTGATGATGTGCGGATGTGCTGTGGCTGTGTGGTCGACTAGCTGTCTGCCGGGCTGGGTCAGGCTGTGAGCATTGAGAGCGGGGCTGGGTGGAAGGTTTGAGGTGCCACCTGGTCAGGGTCTCACTGAACATGGCCTGAGCACTCAGCCATGTGGGGCTGCCAGCCTGCAAGCAGCGCTGGGAGGATGCTGGGTGCCCTGACTGCCCTTCAGTCCCCACTCTCACCTTAACCTTCCCTCAACATCGTCACTGACCGCATTCATGGTTCGACCCAATGTGCCACTGCACACCAACCCAGGGTGTTTTTGTTGGACGGTCTGACGCTAACCCATCTCATCCCCACCAGCGTACAAGCTGTTTCCAAAGGTCCAAGGTTCGACTCCCTCCGGCCCGACCTGCCGCCTGACGCAGGACTATGAGGCGTTGGGCTTGTGAGCGTCTGAAGCGCGGGCGACGCCTGTTGTGCGAGCTGGTTTGAGCCGGGTTCGCAACACGCTCTGCCGCTGGCAAAGGTGGTCGCCGAGGAAGCAGGCCTCACCGGTATCAAGGGGCGGCAGGCGCCTTAGCCAAGGACCATGGCCGGAGGAGTTCCGCACGGCTTGCCACTAGCTGGCTACTACCCGCAGCATAGCGGTTGAGTTAAAGACCGACCACGCGCTGCCTGGTGTTGTAAGTGTTTACGGCTGGTGCTTTTTGCTGGTTATGAACATTGCAGTTGTTCAGTTCACTTCAGCTCGGGTGTGTTGAACATGCATAGGTTAAACCATCCCATCTCCTGCAAACAGCGCGACTCTGCGCCTCTTTTCTCACATTTGGGGCAACCCTTAACACCGCTCCTGGCATCAGCTGCAAACCTAATGCCCTCCACACTGCCGAACACAATGCAACCTCCAAGGCCCACTCGTATCCATCTCCGTGCATGGACGACTAGTCGTCCAACGCGCCTTCCTCAACACCGCGCGTCGCGCGCTTCTTCCGCAGGTAAGGCGACACACGGATGGACAGTGCCGCAGCTCGCCGCCTGACCTCGCGCTCCTGGCTGACGGAGATGCCGCGCCGCCAGGCCCGAGATTTGGCAGTCGCGGTCTGCACGTGCAGTTAGCCCGCGGTCACACAACTGTCACCGGCTGTAAACCCACTCAATTCCAATAGAATCCAGGGTTAGCGCAAGGAGCAGCGGCACGTGCTGCATGCGGCGTTCGTCTGTCAAGCCGCGGTCCGCCCACCTTGTCCTGGGCGTCGTCAGGCTCCGTCCTGCCCTCTGGCCTCGCGTCCTCCTCGACCTGCTCGCGCGGTTTAACGCCATGCGGCTTGAACAGCTGGCTGAGCTCCACAGACTCCGAAGCAGCCTGCACCTGCACCGGCCGCAGGGCAGCCGACAGACCCCAGCAACTCAACCCAGCTGGACATCCCACCACATACAGTTGCTGAGACAGAGTCCGTGACAGCGGTGTGGCGGAGATGTGAGGAGCAGAGGGGGCAGTGTCCAGTGGCAGTGGCTGGAAGCTGCTCAGTTGCTGCCCCGGTACACCTCACAGCTATCTGTACTGTCTCTTGCATGCCTGTGTTTGCAGTGCAGGCATTGCTGTGTCAGTGGCCTGGCAGGGTGGCTGAGGCTTGCCTAGCCCAACTGCTGATGGGCTGCTATCTGGCCGGCTAGGAGCGCTGCTGACTCACAACACGGGAGCACTGCCGCTGCTGACCTCGCTGCCATTCCCTCCAACTCAGAGCAACCCAGCCTGGCCAACACTCAAGAACGGGGGTGCCTAAGCCCAGGGGAGAGGGAGGCTCGTGACATTTCCCCCCATCACCGCAACAAGCCCCCCCACTGCTGTCCAGCCACCCCTCCCCACCCTGTCTACCAGGTGCAAGCCTTCTCCCTACAGAGCTGGCCTGATCCTCCCCCTCCCCCCCCTCCCCTGCTGACACCCTGCCACCCCCTTACCTGGGGAAAGCTGAAGGCAGGCCCCACCCCCGCCTGGCCACCGCCATGTTGCACCTCAGGCTGGAGGCTAGGCAGGCTGTGGGGGCCACAGCACACGCTGCCGTGACCCTGGCCTTGGCGCTGACCCCGGTCCTCATTCTGGTCAGGCCGCTTGGCCCCTCGGCACATCATCGTGCTGCAGGTCGTCCCCCCCTGCCTGCTGCCCAGCCACCCCAGCTGCCTGCTGCGGGTCTGCCAGCGTCTCCCCCTCCTCGACCCACCACCCTGGTCACAAGCAGGCGGGGCTGCAGCCCTGGGCGGGTGACGTGCCCGCCATGCAAGCCCTGTTGAGTGTGACGTAACACCTCCCTCACCCCCTCACCAGCAGCAGCAGCAGCAGCCGGGCCCTTGCAGCCTTGCGCACTGCCTGCTGCACCCCCCCTGGGCCTGCCTCCCTGCTGGGCGATGGGGAAGGTGAAGCCAGGCGCGCCCCAGCCGGCTGTGAGGGATGAGCGGGCAGGCGAGCCCGCAGCATCCAACAGCAGGTCAGCGGGGGCCACCACCCGCACCCCCTCCGCCCCGCTGCCTGCCCCCCGCAGCACCACCCTGGTGCTGCCAGGCAGGCAGGCACCGCTGCCCGGGCTGCTGGCGCAGGGGCGGTCAGGGCTCCAGTACTTGGATCCTAGGGGCAGGGGCAGGGGGAGGGCCTTGCCAGGAGGGGGGGAGGTGTGGGGCGAGGCAGCCCAGGGGGTAGGGGGGTCAGGGGGGTGGTCACACCCTGGAAAAGGATGTGGGTGTCGCCAGTGGCCGGGGTGGACACGCCTTGGTAGATGCTGGGCCTGGGGGACGTGGGCCAGGCGCTGGCACTGGGGGGGTGGGCAGTGCCGGGGGGTGTGCGGGGCGGAGGGCTTGCGGAGGCTGAGTCCTGGGCCGTGTCTGGGTCCACTGGCTGGGTGTGGGGGTGGTGGTTGGCGGTTGGGCTGGCTAGCTGGTGGAGAGGGAGGGGGGCCTCAGCCTGCTGTGTGCTGTGTGGCTGATGGAGGGTGAGTTGAGCCATGAGGGCGGGCAGGGGGGTGGCGGCAGGGGCAGCCAGCAGGGGCCGGCTGCCAGGCTGCTCCTGGCTCCGCGCTGCCGGATCTGACTCAGACCCCCAGGGGGGAGGTGGCGGGCCGGACGTGGGGTGGGGTGGGGTGCCTGGGGGGCTGTGTGGCGGCTGCCAGCAGGGGGAGGTCTGCCAGCAGGGTGGTGAGGGGCCCCCTGCTGGGCCCACCTGGAGGTGGGGGGTGGGAGGTGAAGGTGGGGTGGGGTGGGGGGTCAGGTACAGCTGCCGCCCGACCGCCCCACCCAGGGCAGTGTGCAGGCGGGGCGTTGTAGAGGGGGCGGCGGCGGAGCAGGTGCTGGCACCAGTGAAGAAGGCTGTGGCGGGGTCAGGAGCAGAGGCAGTGGCAGTGGGGGTGAAGGCCAGCAGCGGGGTCAAGAAGCCGGGGCTGCTGCTGTGGGGGGGGGAGGGAGCTTAGGGCCGGGTCCAGTGCAGCCCAGCTGCCACCCAGCTCCACCGCACATGCAGCCGACACCCAACCCCTCCTTTCGTCCCCCAGCTGCTGCAGGCTGCCGGGCGTTTGGCTCGTTGAGGAGGGGGCATACTCTCTAGCCTGCTCCAGGCCAGGGGGGGTCTGCCCTGCCCCGCCATCAGGCTGCTGCGGACCGCCCTCCCCCTCATCTGCCTCCACCCCAGGCCAGCCAGCCCTCACGCCTGGGCTGTCAGGCTGCACCGCCCTGCCCTCCTCTACGCCAGCCGGGGCGATGCAGCGCAGGCCCCCTGGCGCCGCCTGCTTGCCCCTCAGCCCTGCATCAGGGCAGCCCGAGCACTGAGGCAGCTGAGGGCTGCAGGCGGGGAGCTCCTCCTGGGCAGCTGCAGCCTCCCCCCTACTGGACGCTGCCGCTTGCTCTGCCCCCGCTGGGCTGGCCCCTGCTGCGTGTTGCAGCTCACCCTGGGCCGTGGTCTCCACTGCGCACCCTCCTGGCGCCTGATTAGGAGCTGGGCAGCGGGTAGCTGGGAGCGGCTGTGGCGCTGCACTCGGCCCAACACCTTGCAAGGCCCCGACCTGGACATCAGCCTCGGCCATGATCGCAGCCTCAGGAGCGGCCAGCTGTGCCGTGACCCCCGTGACCTGCCAAGCCGCTTCCTCCCCAAACGCAGCGGCACCTGCACCCTCCCCCTGCCCTGCAGGCCCATGGCCCGCACAGCAGCTGGCTGCCTCCTCCTCCTCCAGGGCCCTGCCACTGGTGGCCTGCACAGGGGCCGCATGCTCCAACACGGCTCTGCAGCGCTCCCCCCCACTGCTGGCTTGGACAGGGGTGGGGTCGGCTGCCCAGCTGGTCAGGCTGTTGACCTGAGCAAGGCGCAGGGGCGCGGCTGCAGGGGAGCTGTGAGGCAGTGTGACCGGGCTGACGGGGGAAGGAGAAGCTGGCAAGAAGGTGGTGGATAATGTAGTAGCAGGAGCAGCAGGAGAAGTGGTTGTGGGCCAGTCATGTGAAGTGGTTAGGGTGGAAGGGGTGGGGGTGGGTGAGTCCCCCTGAGAGGGCATGGCTGCGGGGGGGGACAGCTGCAGGCCAGGGGGGGTGGCGGGTGCGGCTGCCTGGTAGCCCAGGGAGGGTGTGGGGCTGCCCGCCAGCAGGTTGGTGCTGCACACAAAGTGGCCAGACCAAGACCCTGGAGGCGTGGCCAGCCCGTGTTGGGGAGTGGCCTGGCTGCTGCCTGGCAGTCGGCCCCGGGGGGCAGCCAGGGGGTACAGGGCCCCGCCAGGGGGGAGGGGGGACAGTGGCGAGAGCTCCCCTGCACGCCCTTGCTGGCTGCCCCTGGCCGTGCTGGCGGGAGGTGAAGCTGCTGCGTCCAGCTCTGCCTGCCATGCGGCAAAGGGGAGCACGGCAGGGGTGGCCTGCAGGGAGGCCAGGCTGAAGTCGCTGGCCCCTGCAGTGAGGCAGGTGGGGGTCAGGGGGGAGGGCGACTCAGGCTGTCCGCTGCCTGAGCAGGCATCGAACAGGCAAGGAGTTAGACCCTGGCAAGGGGCAGGGGAGTGAGCGGTGTTGAGGGAGGAAGAGGGAGGAGGAGGAGGGGCAGCAGGGGGGCTGCCGGGTGCAGTGGTGAGGGGCTGAGGGGCAGAGGGGCCCTGCTGATCTGGGACGTCCTCCAGTGGTGCTGCCTCCTGTGCTGCCACCAGGGCGCACAGCTGAGGTGCAGGGTGGGTTGCGCAGAGCAGCAGGGGGCTCCCCGGGTCACCCCAGGCCAGTGATGCAGGCCAAACAGGGTGCGGCTAGCGGTGACAAATGGGCGCTGGAGTTCAGGGGCGGGCATTGCTGCAGCCAGGCTATGGGGGCCTCAGAGGCAGGGGTGGCAGCAGGGGGGGTGGCCTGGTGGGCAGGCCTGGGCGTGGCAGAGACCAGAGGCCGCCACTGAGGGCTGCTGGGGGGGTCTTCTGCAGCAGCTGCGGGCGTGCACCCGCTGCAAGCTGCTGTGGCTTCATGAGCTGAGGGGGCAAGTGGGGTGTGGGTGCTGTCCAGCCAAGGGGGGGCGGGGGACAGCCAGGTACGCGGCAGCAGGGGGGAGGCCGCCAGCTGGCCTTGCCGGTCAGTGACCCACTGGGATAGGACTGCCATGGGTGTGGAGGGGAGGGGTGCAAGAGCTGGTAAGGCGTGAGGGAGCCCGTGGCTGTCTTTAATCGGGGGCTGCTGGCAGTGAGCTTTGCCAGGCTTGGTTGTTCCCTTGAGGGATGCAGGCTGGGGTGCAGCCCGGGACGAAGTGCTGCGGGTTCCAATGTTCCAGGGCTGCAAAGCTGCGGTGGGGAACGCAGGTGTGTTGAATTAGCACGGGGCGGTGGGATAGTGGTAATGTGTGTAGCAGTTGTTGGATCGGCCTATGTCTCATTGTAATCACCTCACCTTTGCCTGGTGGCATGGCACTGGCCTTTTGCTTGATGTCCAACTTAGCCGCTGGCACCGTATTCCCATTCTCTTTATCATCGACGTCATTGCCTTCATGAGTAACAGTCCAGGCTCGTCGCTTCTGCACGGCTACTCTTGATACGGGATGGCTTTTCTTGCTGTCCTGCTTCGCGCGTAGCGACATTCGGCTCGTGGTCCAAACTCGATGCGTCCTCACATCGGCCAAGCAGCCTCGCATCAGTCAACGAAGGTCAACGCAGTCAAACTTCGACATGGAGCAGCTGAAATGCATACTCAGATTCATTGCTCAAAATAAGCTAACCCTTCACTTCTCCCACTACTGCGCAGTGTGCCATGTAAGGGTTCCTGCCATAGTACTGCTACTTGCACCAACTCCACACTGTCAACTTTTGCTGTTTCCTATGAGCATAGGAGCATGAGCAAAGCACTTTAACACTTGCTTGATTGGTTTGATACACGCATTCTAAGGAAGTTCATGGCCCGCTATGTCCTCTGATACCGTATTACAGTATTGTGGCTGACGATGTTTTGCACGATATGACAGTAGCGTGTATACTCACAGTGCTGCGTTGCCAGTAACGTATGCATGGGGAACTTATAAATGATGGCAAGCGTGCATTGGCAAGTTCACCTGCAACCCACTGTCAGCCAGGGCATGCTGCTAGGGCTCGCCAAGGCTGCCACCAGGCACACCGTCGGCGATTCATACTGTCTCGCGGTTAGGCTGATCAGCGGCTCGAGAGGGCCGGGTTGCGCAGCAGCGGCCCAGACAAGCCAGCCAAAACAGCCCAGACCCAGTCCAGACTCAAGCCAGCTTTCAGTCAATACACAGCGCCAACGTGCTACACTTGCGCCCAGCGCAGCTGCCAAGTTGAAAGAGCAGGGGCTCAAGGTTCCTCTTCCCAGTGAGCAGACACTGTATGGCAAGCCTCAGCCGCAGCAGGTGGCAGGGTCTCCAGCTGCCAGTTGGAGCCGGCTGAGTGGAAAGGATTTGAGCGTGCTGCGGAGGTTTGTGGGCGGACTCACTAAGGATGGCAGGAAGACCATTGCCCAGGTGGGCGCCGGCTGCTGCTGCGGAGGCTGCTGCACTGCTGCACTTCGTGCTGTCTAGGCTGGTAGTGTCAGGATGCTGACGGTGATGACCGGCTGCCGTGATAGTGGTGACACACACCAGACAGCATACCACACCACTCAGCAAGACACCGTCCAGGCACATGCTGCACTGCTGCAATGGGCCACTCTGATATTGGCTTCATCAACGTCAGCCTAACCCCACCTGCCCTGGTAGCACCATGGGTGTTGGCCAATGCACACCATGCACCCATGCACCCATGACCGGCATAACCCATGTCTTGACCCTCAGGCAGGCCACCTAGCCCACCCTTGCTGCCGCGTGCCCTGCCGCCCTCTCCCCTAATGGGGCCCCCCTGCCCTTCCAGGCCCCCTGTCCTGACGCAACTCTGCCCTGATGGCTCCCTGCCCTGCCGCCCTCTCCCCTGATGTCCCCCCCCGCCCTCCTGCTCCTCTGCTCTGCTGCCCCCCCTTGCTGCCCCCACCCCTGCCCTCACCTCCCCTGCCCCAGGCCTCACCCAGCCCCTGCCACCTTTCCACCTCAACCCCTGCCACCTTTCCACCTCAACCCCTGCCACCTTTCTCCCCTGCAGCGCATCTTCCGTGAGGCCCTGGACATCATCCAGCGCCGCATCCTGCAGGGCACTGTGGGCCAGGTGAAGCTGCAGTGACAGCAGCCAGCAGGGGCCGGCACCTGCTCAGGCTGGCCGCCTGCAGCGGGAGCGCGTGGCAGCCAAGGCAGTGGGGGCAGGGGGTGGGCACTGGACTGTATCTGGAGCGCCTAGGCTGGCCGTGGTGACAGTGGTGATGACAATGCCACGATGGTGTCACTCATGGCCAGTGTGACGGGGAAGATGCTCACACTCCAGCCTCAGGCTGGCAGGGTCTGGTGGTCAGCAGTCAGCAGCGCGGGACGCTGTCGTGCAGCGGGGCAGACATGAGCCAGGGGGCTACAGGGCGCTGGGTGCCAGCAGTGCCAGCCGTGCCAGCCTTAGCAGCAGGGATGGTGCCAGGGGCAGGGCCAGGGCCGCCCCGCTGCATCCCCTGCCCCTCACCCTGGGAAGATGCTCTCAGGCTAGGAGGCCAGGGGGCGCTGTGCACCAGGGGCAGTGCGGGGCAGTGCGGGCAGTGGGGGCAGTGCGGGCCAGTGGGGGCCTTAAGAGGGCAAAGCCATGAAGCAGGCTAGCCCAAAGGGGGAGCGCTGCTCGTCATCCACTCGCACCGCTAGCAGCAAGGCCGGCAGCAGCAGCGCTGTTGGCTATCAATCCTGTGAGGCAGGCAGGCCTGGCAAGTGCTGGAGCCCTGCAGCGGGTCAGGCAGGCTGTCAGCAAGGTGACTAGCAGCGGGGCAAGCTGGGTGGAGGCTGGGTGGACCGCTGGCTGCTGGACTTTGCAGCCCTGGACAGACTGGTGGCAGCAGCACCGCCTGGACCCATGAAGCCGCCCTGGTGGCCCCTGCTGCTGACTGTGACGTGCTGGCCTGGCAGCCTGCTGCTGGGCTCCACTGGTGGGGGCAAGGGCGGGCTGGGTGGAGGCCATGATCCACGCTTTAAGCATCACAGCCTCCACTGCCACTGCCACTGCCCAACCCCCCATCAACTCCAGGGCCGGGCTCAGCGGCTGGCTTGCTGATGTGTTCGTGGCTTTGCTTGGTCTTCATGAGGATCAGGCATACAGGGCTCGGACGGCGCGTGTGACTTTGCGTAGTTATGTGTGACCACGACTGAGATTACTAACGGGTCGATGAAGCGCAGGCTGGGCTTAACCAAAAGTGTCCGAGCTTAAGACCGCCATCAGATTCGTCACCAAGTCAACCTAGTGACGGGGACGCCTTGGGTTCCGGCGGGCTGGTATCTGTTGTTCCTTACTTGAGACACCAAAGCCAGTAGCTACCCATGCTGCAACAACAGCAAGAGCCGTGCCAGCACCAGCAGCAGCTGCAGCAGTGCCAGCAGCAGCGGCAGCAGCTAGCTACAGTCAGCGTAACAACCAGCCGGTGTGCTGAGCTGACGATGACGTGGCCTGACAGCAGGGGCTCACATGCCTGGCAAGCAACCTTTTTATTTGGAAATTGCAGTTTTTCTTTCCATGCTGGATTGAGATTATTCAACTGCAAGAATGCAATCCCGGTATCCCCCTGCACCCGGCAGCACCCAGTAGGTCTTGCATTCTTGCATTGAATCTTTCATTCTTGCATTGTAATTTCATCCATTGCATGCAAGAGTGCAAAAGTGAAAGAACGCAAAGTCCCAACCCTGCTGGCAAGCCTGGCCACACATAGGTTGGTGGGCAGATAGTGGTGGCAGCGATGCAGAGGGGGGTACGGGCGGCGGGAGGGGGGGGGCCTGGGCGATCCTGGTATGCCACTGTGGACCTCCCCATCTGAGCACTCAGCTCAGCACTCAGTAGGGCACTCCTGCAAGGTTTAGGGAAGAGGGCCGGTAGGGCATGAGGGCCATGAGGGCGTGGGTATCCATACCACCACCTTTCTGGTGATTTTGACATAGCGTGGTCTGCTGGGGTCGGCTGGCTGGTGCGTGGTGAGTGGTAGTAGAGGGCTTAACTCTGGCGGTCATGCCGTGCCCAGTCCTGTCACCAGGGCTGATGGCTCATCCAGTTGTAGCTACATGTCAGTTCCCCATTCTTGTACACCTGCCCCTGGCTCGCGCGCCCACCTCCGTCGCACTTTGGTTTTCTGCCAAAACCAGGCCGGGCTCATTACCCTAGGCGCGTGGGACCCATTTGGTCTGATCAGTGATCAGCTGGGCAGATAAGGGCGCTATTCCAATGGGGCGAGGCGAGGCGAGGCGAGGCGAGGCGAGGCGAGGCGAGGCGAGGCGAGGCGAGGCGAGGCGAGGCGAGGCGAGGCGAGGCGAGGCGAGGCGAGGCGAGGCGAGGCGAGGCGAGGCGAGGCGAGGCGAGGCGAGGCGAGGCGAGGCGAGGCGAGGCGAGGCGAGGCGAGGCGAGGCGAGGCGAGGCGAGGCGAGGCGAGGCGAGGCGAGGCGAGGCGAGGCGAGGCGAGGCGAGGCGAGGCTGCATGTGGCGTTTTTGAATTTTGCGATTCCAATGCAGCGAGGAGAGGCGAGGTGTATAAATTTTGACCAACCTCTTCGCTCATTTCTCTGCGTGCGCCGATTGCAATAAATCTCATCCGATGACAGTCGGCCCAACAGCAGCAGCAGCAGCAGTGGTAACACCGAAGCTGCATGGACCCCTTTTGGCGGCCCGCGACCGCCGACTACCCCGCGCCTTGCGCATAGTCACGATGTTGCTGCCGCTGCCGTCGCTGGCAAAATGAATTAAGCATTAAGAATTAAGTAGGGTGCGGTTTTTCTCATTAGTTCTCATGAGATCTAATATTAGTCAAATGTGCCTCATTAGGTCGTCTCATTAGTCTGATATTAGTCGTAGCTGGACAAGGTTCCCACCGGGGTTCGATTCCCGAGGGCCGCAACCTACTTCTATGTTAAACTAAAAAAGCCAGCTACATACATCGAAGTATACTCAGCTGCTCGTGTCCGTCCCCGTGCATGTGCCTGTGCCATTGACAAGCTCATCCGTGCCACACACAAAAAGACATGTGCTCTGTATGTGGGTGAGGTGTTGGCCGATTATCAGATGGTACTATTGGAAGGGTGGTGGCTTACGTGGTGATGCCAAGGGCCACAAGCTCAGAGGGCATTGTAGATGCGCCCTTTGGGATATCTGCATCGATATACACCATCATCTCCGCCTTCTTGATCCCGAGCTGTGCCCGTCCCGCCTCAAAGGTGTCACCCCAAGCTGACCAATTGCGCTCCGCCGCCGCTGTTGTGATGTGCATGGACAACAAGCGTGTAGCTGCCTCACTGAACAGGGGTAGTCCTCTCGGGCAGTGAAGTCCCAGAGGCCACGTCGCACGCTGATGTCTGCTGCTACAGATTTGCCGTCCTCCGATGTGCGCGTTTGCTCCTGGATGCCTGCCACATCTCTCACCATGTCATCCGACCACACGCCAAGCTTCAGGTCGGTCAGCTCCTTCCTCACTGCTGCGGTGGAGGCTTTGCTGAGGCGTGCCACAGTCTCAATGGTGTCCTCCAGCTGCTTTGGTGTGAGGTCCATAAAGGGGGGGCGCGCATGGACACCGGCCCTTGGAGGCTTGAAGTGGGCTGGGTCCACGACATAGGCTGCAGCGTGGACTGGAGCATAGTGCATCTCCGCTCGACGCTTGAAGGCAGCGACCACTCCTAGGGCCAATGGATGCCCTGCTGGCAGCTTTGCCTCCCACGTCTCGGCATGGGTCACGAGGGCCTTCCAGGTGGGCAACACCTGCGGTGAGGTTCATGCATGCATGCAAGTGTAGTGATCACGCATGCAGTTATGGTCATGCATGCATGCAAACTATTGCTATGCATGCATTCACTATTGTTACGAATGCACCTATAGTCATGCATGCATGCAAACTAGGGCATGTCAGCCTCTAGCCTGTGGATGGCATTGCCAATCGGCTCCATCAGATCCACCACCAGGTTCAGCCTCTTCCACCAAGCAGCTACATGCACCCACAGGTCAATGACTTCACAATGACATAACTCAAGGATGGCTGCTGTTGCAAATGCCAACACATTAACTAACACATTAACTCACGTGTCAGCCTGTCAAACACAGTGGCATTCACGCTGCTGCTCCTCAGTTGCTCCCACGACACACTGGTCGTCATGCCTACAATGGCACCCATGATGACTTGCATGTCCTTGGCCATAAGGAGCAGACCGGCAAACCTGCAGCCGTGATACATATATGGCAATATGAATAGCATGGAGGATTGGGCTCGTAGGCATGAGGACAAGCACACCTTGTAGGGTTGTTGGCGCGGATGGAGTGCACATTGCGCACGTGCATCTTCATCTGCTGATCTGCCAACTCCATGCGGATGGCTTCACAGTCTCCAGCCACCAAGCCGGCCAACTGCAAGGTGGGAAGCCCATGGCATTGGTGACAGGCACTTCCTAATGGTGGCAGGTGGCAGGCTCATGGCACGTGGCAGGTTAGCCTGACCTTGACATCTTCCAGGATGTGGGCCACCGAGGAATCCTCCACAGAAGTACGCGTGCCTGGCCTGCCCTCCCGGGCTGGTGGTGTTCCAAGCATGACTGCCTGCCCCCGCATCACCGCCTGTGCATCACACGCCAGGGCAAGGCAGGGCTAGGGTGGGCAGGGCAGGGCAGGGCAGGGCAGGGCAGGGCAGGGCAGGGCAGGGCGGGGCAGGGCAGGGCAGGCGCTTTGGGATTTGCAGACATGTTGCCTGCTTGTTTGGCTCATGTTCGAGACATCACGTCCATCGCCGTCTTCCCGCGGGCAAGCCTTGCAATGGGCGTATACCAACCCATCCGAACCGTACTGGAACTCCCAAGTGTCCTTGAACTTGCTCGCCTCCGCTTTTTTCATCACCACAGACGGCGGCAGCTGTTTCTTATTGTACCATTGTAACAACATCGCAACCTGACCGCTTGCTAGCCGCGGCCGACCAGCCGGCCAGCCGGATTGGCCAATGAAAATGTGACGCGCTTGCGGATGCGACCAGTGCGCTGGGGCCGCACGGATACGATCAAACCGCTTAATGTGGAATCAACGCCGACTAATAGACGACCTAATAACTAATACGACCGGGACTAATCTAATGAGATTAGTTTTCTCATTAGTCGAGCCAGAACCGCTCCTTAGAATTAAGTCACCCGGTAAAAATGAATTCAGCATTGAGAATTAAGTCAGGATGTCCCAACATGGGGTTGGTAATCTTCATGCAAGTACTCGCTACACAGTGCACCGATTGCGATAGCGTTTGTTGCATTGGCACCTGCGAGTTACTCCGCATCTACTGGCAAGCGGCGAGTTAATCCTTGCATCGGAGCCCATGCCGGCGCAAGCGTGCGCGGACACACCTCAGCTGCTCACTATCGATTGTTCTAGTGGTGAGTAGCGGCACCAATGAGCGAACTGCGCTTGGCATCGAGCCTGAAGTACAATCAATGTTCAGCCCGCCAGGCTTGCTCCGCGAGCCTTTCATTGGTGCAGGCGGTGTTGGAGGGCCATCGTGGGGCTAGTAATGACTCGACATTGCAGCGAGGTGCGAATGGATAGCGGTTTCTCTAGCCAGCCACACAGAAAAAGGGACCCCCTTGCACAAATCGGCATGTTGTGAGCTGACCACTCTGAGTTATTAGAATTTCGAGTCATTACTCTGTTCGTAACTCTACGACACAGCTGCTGGAATAGAAAGCACGGCAATACATTAACCAGGGCCGCCTCCTCACCCTTTGGCGTGACCCGACTCTGCCTTGCAGAATTGACTAGCCTACTCCGACCGCCTGGACCCTGCCCCCTCGCACCCCCTTGCAGCCCCACCACCTCCCAGCCCCCGCAGAAGCCTCCCACCCCCTCCCACCCCCTCACTGCCCCCTCACTGCCCCGCCGATCCCTCCCACCCCCTCCCACCCCTTCCCACCCCCTCCCAGCCCCTCTCAATGTCGCCCCCTGGCCCTAGCAAGTCATTGCAAGACGCAAACCCATGAGTCCCAGCAGCAGGCAGCAGCAGGCAGCAGCAGGCAGCTGGTGCTGGTGCCGCCCCTGACCTGCCCCCCCCTCCTGCTGCACCCCCCTGGCAGCAGCAGGCAGCTGGTGCTGGTGCCGCCCCTGACCTGCCCCCCCCTCCTGCTGCACCCCCCTGGCAGCAGCAGGCAGCTGGTGCTGGTGCTTCCCCCCCCTGGGCTGCCCACCCCTCCAGCTGAGCAGCAGGGGGTCAGGGCGGAGTTGGACACAAGCTCGACACGCAAGCGGAGGGCGGGCGGGAGGGATCGGACCCAACATATCGAGCAAGGTAACGTAGCAATGTCCTACACACCTTGAGTGCCCTTACCGAGTGGCCAGGTAGTAGGTACTACTCACGTAGCGGTCAAGCAATGCAGCAGCCTTGTATACTTCCGAGCATGGGTTGAGGGGCGTCGTTACATCGGTTTGGCGTGCCATGTGCATTGTTTTGACTGCGGCGACTGTCCCTGACTGTTTGCAGAGGCTACTGGGCCACGTCGGTCGCGGCGGTCGGTCGCGGCGAGGCCCGCATGAGCAAAACTGGCATGCATTTGAATGTCAAGATTTGAGCCGCCTTAGCACTCAGCACAATGCACAATATTTATTGATACATGTTTCACCGCATAGCTGACGGAGTCCTCTATCCAGGCATGTGCAAAACATAAATAGAAACCACGTGGCTGAGACGCGGCGTCGTTTTGATTACCAGGGGTCGGTTTCCTATCATTTCCTGTCATTTTTTGTTAGTTGGGGTCGCCTGAGGTGCGGGTGGCGGGAAGGGGGGGCCTGGGCAATGCGTGGTATGCCACTGTGGACCTGCCCCATCTGAGCACAGCTCAGCACTCAGTAGGGCACTTCTGCAAGGTTAGGGAAGAGGGCCGGTAGGGCATGAGGGCCATGAGGGGGTGGGTATGCGCATACCACCGCCTTTCTGGTGATTTGACATAGCGTGGTCTGCTGGGGTCGGCCATGGCTGGTGCGTGGTAGTACTGTACTACTTAGATGGGAAGTTCGGGGCTTACTCTGTCGGTCATGCCGTGCCCAGTTCTGTCACCAGGGCCAGATGGCTCATCCAGGTGGTAGCTACAGTGTCAGTTCCCCATTCTTGTACACCTGCCCCTGGCTCGCGCGCCCACCTTCGTCGCACTTGTGGTTTTCTGCCAAAGTGCAGGCCGGGCTCATTACCCTAGGCGCGTGGGACCCATATTGTCTGATCAGCTGGGATTTTTTTGCAGCTAATGAGTGAGGTTTAGTTTTGCAGCGTTCGTCGCGACCCAGCTGCTCGGTCGGAGGCTGACAGCTGTGGTGAACAGGATGGATTTGTTTGCGACGTTGGGGCTCGGCCCCAAGGCCGAGGAGGACAACTTCGTGTGCTGCGAGGTGTACCTGGACGACGAGAACGCAGGTGCCATCAAACTCGCGACGCCCTGCTACCCCCAGCAAACCGTCACTGTGCTGGCTGCTGCTCTCCCCCCCGTGCTTGCAGACCTGGCCGACCTGCTTGCATTACGCAGCCACATCATGCAAAGTGTGGTGCAGCCCCTGCTGCAGCCCTCGACTCCCCCTTCCTCAGCACCAACCACCAGCAGCAGCTCAGTACCCTGCAGCCCAGGGGCAGCGGCAGCAGTGCCATCAGTGCCCGGGCTCCTTGCCTTGCACAGCACAGCAGCAGAGGGCAAGGAGGAGGCAGCGGTGCTACATTTGGCAGAAGGAGGCTTTTGACTTGCAGCCCAGTTGTGTGTGCCCTCAGCCATGGGCAGGGCAAGGGAAGAGCAAGCAGTCGCGTGCACAGAGTGGGGCAAATGGACTGGCAGCAGGTGAGTCTAGCAGCAGCAACAGTGGCGTGGCCCCTCCCGCCTCCCGCCTCCCCCCTCCCCCCTCCCCCCTCCCCCCTCCCCCCTCCCCCCTCCCCCCTCCCCCCTCCCCCCTCCCCCCTCCCCCCTCCCCCTCCCCCTCCCCCCTCCCCCCTCCCCCCTCCCCCCTCCCCCCTCCCCCCTCCCCCCTCCCCCCTCCCCCCCTCCCCCCTCCCCCCTCCCCCCTCCCCCCTCCCCCCTCCCCCCTCCCCCCTCCCCCCTCCCCCCTCCCCCCTCCCCCCTCCCCCCTCCCCCCTCCCCCCTCCCCCCTCCCCCCTCCCCCCTCCCCCCTCCCCCCTCCCCCCTCCCCCTCCCCTCCAGGATCCATCACCCAGGTCCTGCTCTCAACCCACAGGCCTTTCCTTCCCCCCTCCCCCTCCCCCCTCCCCTCCTCCCCCTCCCCCCCTGTTACCCAACCAGGTGAGAGTAGCCGCAAGGAGGGCGGTGCAGGTCCCAGCCCAGCCTGCTTGTGGGGTCAGCTGCGGTGGGGCGACAATGTTGAGGACGAGTGGCTGGTGGTTCACCTGCTGCTGGAGGCCACCAGGGCGATGCCACACATCAGCGCAAGGGTGGGTGGGCAGCAGCAGGGGGGGAGTGGGGCCATGACTGACCCTGCAGGGGGGAGCAGCAGGGGGGGCAGCAGGGGGGGCAGCAAGGGGGGGCAGCAAGGGAAGGTAGCCTGATGCCGGCCTCTCTCCTGCCTCTCTCCTGCTCTATGGCGATGACAGCGGTGGTGGTTGCAGCCTGCAGTGCCCCATGCCCCAGGTGCCATTGCCTGGGGTGGGTACTGGCGCCCCTGCCGGCTGCCAGGGCTGCTGCTGCTGCTGCGGGGACCTGGTGTTTGCTCTACTGCCCGCTGTTCCTGGCAGTTGGCAGCGGTGGTGGTGATGGTGGTGGTGGTGGTGGTGGTGATGGTGGTGGTGGTGGCAGGTGTGGGACAATGACGGCGAGTTCCTGCTGATAGAGGCGGCGTACGCGCTGCCCCGCTGGCTCAAGCCCGAGGCGGCTGTGAACCGCGTGTGGCTGCGGGGTGGGACGCTGCACCTGCTGCCGCCCCCCAGTGCCCAGCACCCCCAGCTGCCCGCCTTCCCCTCAACACGCCAGGCCTTGCAGGTGGGCGGGAGGGGGGCGGGGCTGTGTGTGTGGGGGGGGAGGGGGGGAGGAGATGGGGAGAAAAGGGAGGGGGGGTGGGCAGGGAAGGGGGGCGGCAATTGAGGTGGGGCGGGCAGGTGAGAGGGGGCAGGCAGGGGAGGGGAGGTGGGTGCAGGTTTTGGTGTTCCTTGTCGTAAGTGTTGCCCCGACAGTCAGAGCTCTGGTCCACTGGCCAGGCTGCCGCCAGGCTGTTGGTCTCTAGTCTACCAGGGACCCCTCAGTAACTGCCAGGGCAGCGTGCAGCTCAAGCAGGGGGCTGCTGGTGGCAGGCTGCGCCCTGTGCTTCCCCAAACACCCATGAGGGCGGCCTCCTCTGCTGCCCCTTCCTTCTCACAGCCGCAGCCTCTGTCCCTGTAACCAGTGAAAACGGCTTTCTATATCTTTTCCTTTTTCCATTTTTCTTTTTTTCTTTTTCCTCCTCAAGAGCCACTCTTACAGCCATCAGCGGCAGCCATGGCGGTCAGGTGCTGGCTGGCCCACCCACCCACCTACCCACCCACCTACCCACCCACCTCACCCACCCACCCACCCCACCCCTTCTCACTTGACCCTGGGTTCTGACTACTGCACTGCTGGCTGGCTGTTGTGAGTGCAGGTGCTGCGCAGCCAGACAGTGGACACTGCCGCACCCGCCATCATGGCCCAGCTGCACCAGCGCATGGAGGGCTATCCTGAGGCTGCACTGCAGGTGAGGCAGGGGCAGGGGCAGGGGCAGGGGCGGGCAGGGGCAGGGGCAGGGGCAGGGGCAGGGGCAGGGGCAGGGGCAGGGGCAGGGGCAGGGGCAGGGGCAGCCCTTGTGTATCCTCCCACGCCCTCCCATCCCATCTTGCCCCCCCCCCCCTGACCACGTCCACTCATCAGCCCTCCCCCCGGCCTGACCCTGATTTGAACCCAGCCCCTGCCCTCTGCTCCTGCCCCTGGGCGCCCTCTGCCCCCGCCAAGCGCAGGCCGGCTGTCACCTGAGCCGCATGCAGCTGCCCTCCTGCCTGGCCTCTGCCCTGACCCAGCGGCCCCAGCTGCTGTCCTCCTGTGTGGACGCCTGGTTCACCCGGGACCAACAGGACATGAAGGCGGCAGGGCCGCATGGCGCACCTGCACCCCAGCCTGCCCCGCACCACCCTGCTGCTGCCCACGAACCGCTGCCAGTTTGCACAGCTGGCCAGCCAGCAGTTCCACCCGCCCAGGGGCTGGCAGCTGCCCCCTCCCGGTCACCCCCTGGAGAAGGCCGCGGCCAGGGGGCTGAAAGTCAGCGCAGGGGCGGAGATACTGCTGAGCAGAGCAGCGCGGGCGGAGGGGGCGAGGGGCAAGGGGCAGCAGCCAGGGCAACAATCGGGGCCGCCAGGGCAGACGGGGCAGCAGGAGGGGCAGCAGGAGGGGCAGCAGGAGGGGCAGCAGGCGGGGCAGCAGGAGGGGCAGCAGCAGGGGCAGCAGGAGGGGCAGCTCCCCTTAGACAATGGCCAGCCTGATGCGGCCGCTGGAGCTGATGAGGTGGAGCGGGCTGTGCAGCATCCCCTGTGGCCAAGGTTCCTGGACCGCCTCACCGCCTTGGGATTCTTCCAGGGCGAGGCCGTTGGCAGCCGCAGGTAAGCCTACCATCATACACACCCCCTCACCCTGCCCACCCCCACCTGCCCTGCCCAGCCCCTGCCCAGCCCGGCTGCCCTGCCCTGGCTGCCCTGACCGGCTGCCCTGACCTGGTTGCCCTGACCTGGCCTCCCAGCCCTGCCCCAGCCCCTTACCTGCCCCGTCTGCACCAGCCTGACTTCAACCTGGCCTGCAACCACAGGGGGGCGTCAAGATGTCTGTGCTTTGATCGTGCAGGTACCAACAGCTGCGGCGGCTCGCGGCTCGTGACTTTACTGCCAGCCCCGCTTGGCGCCGGGGCTGGGACCTGGTTGCCGGTCCTGGGGAGGAGCTGGCCGCACTGCTCCAGCAGCAGGCCTCGGGCACTGCGGCGGAACCGCTGAGTGACGCCGGGAGTGAGCAGAGTGACGATGACAGTTGGCTGGCAGCTGCCGGGCAGCTTCTAGAAGCAGAGCTCCAACGTCGCACTACGGAGCTTGAAGATGCGGGCGCACGCCGTGCTGCACGAAAGCAAGGTAGGTGCATTGTTGGCTGCTGCGTCGTATGCTGTCGTGGATGCGTCTGTCTGGACATGCACCGCGCTGGTTGCTCATCACATGCCAGCGCGCGCATGCTACCGCCGAGCACAGGCGCGGGAGTGGGGCGACCCGCCGTATCCGGCGACCCCGCGGGGCACGCGGGGGAGGGCGGAGGAGTGCTGGTGGACGCGGCACATGTTGCATCCCGGTTCCGAGAGTTCTTGGACCACGACACGTCGGGCCTGCAAGGCGCTGAGGTGGAGACGAGCATGTTTTCTGTCGATGTCGTCGTGGCTGCTTTACCGTACCTTTGCAGTCGAAGCAGACTGCAGCCTTAGTCAAGCCCCACCGCTTATGTTTCGCTATGCCAGCATCACGTGATGGTGCACATGGCTTGCTCCATATGGGTTGCTGTCGCTCCTGTTGCCTGTGAAAAGGCAGGTCTAGAGGCTAGGGGTGGGCCGTTCCGTTCAGAGCTAGGGTGAAGGGAGGCCAGGACAAGGGACAGGTCAGCCCCAAAGCTCTGCCATGCCCTGGCTGCCTGTGCCAGGTTACTGCTGCCTGTCATGGCCCCTGTGCCTTGCCTCAGAGCAGCTCGTTGTGCTAGACATGCTTGCCTTTAAAAGTAGCTCCCTGGCTGCCCGGTGCCACCCGGTGACCCCTGACCCCTGACCCCTGACCCCTGACCCCTGACCAGGTGCCTGAGCTCTTGCACACCTCCAGCGCTGCCCCCACTGCAGCAGGCGCCTCCAGCACCACAGCAGCAGCTGTGGCAGGGATGACGTTGCCAACTGCACCTGCCGCTGCATCCAGCTCTGAGGCAGCGGCATCAGCATCACCAGGGACAGTGGCCGGGGGGGCTGCAGCGCCGCCAGCAGCAGCAGGGAGGGGCGGGAGGGGGGGAGGGGCAGCCAGGGGTAGGCGCCCCGGTGGTGAGGCCTCAGGTGGTGGCAGAGCAGGGCCAGTGAGCTCAGGGCAGCAGGGGGTGGCAGGGCAGCAGGGGGTGGCAGGGCAGCAGGGGGCTGCAGTGCAGCTCGATGAGTCACGGCTGGCTCAGGAGCTAATGGCAGCGGTGGGGGGTCTGCAGGGTGCTGGCCTGGCTGCCTCCCTGCTTGGCTCACTGGTGGCTGAGCTGGGGCTGGGGGGTGGGGGAGGAGGCCAGGGGGCTGGGCCAACAGGCACAGGAGGCAGCCAAGCAGGTGCTGCTGGTGGAGCAGCAGCTGGTGCGCCGCCATGGGTCCAGCAGGGTTGGGGCCAGGAGGAGGATGGGGAGGACGAGACCTCCTCGGAGGAAGGGTCCTCGTTCTTCTCAGATGAGAGCGACGAGGATGAGGATGGGAGTGATGGGAGTGATGAGGGTGAGGGGGGTGAAGAAGGGGTACGGAGTGGGGAGCCCTTCCTGCTTGATACAGCGGCTGTGTTTCACTCTGATAAGCGGCGCCAACAGCGGCAGCAGCAAGACGCCCCGCGGAGCAGATGGGATGCAGGCTGCGACGCAAGTGCGGCCAGTAAGGCCGCTGCGGCATTCGCACAGCTGCAGGAGGGATGGGAGGTGCGGACGGCAACGGACAGCGACGACGATAGGAGGGGCGGGGCGAGTGGGAGCGACGAGGAGGGGCTTGGTTTGGGCGGCTCCACTCCCGGCACCGACGAGTCAGGCAGCGACAGCGGGTCGGACAACGGCAGTACAGCCGGGAAGCATAGGTGGCCGGCGTTGCCAGGGCCGGGCAAGCAGCGGCGGGCTTCGGATTTCATGTCCATGTACGCGCACGAGCTGGAGGAACAGCTCGCTGGCACGACCTTGGGGCAGAGCTTCGAGCACGCTGAGGAGGCAGCGCGGGCGGGCGATGAACACAGCACCGCGGGTGCCGAGCCCGCCTTGAAGCCGGTAGACTTGGACTTTAACCTGGTCCGTAGCTTGATGCGCAGTGTAGCCTCGCAACAGGGGCATGCTGGGCCAGCCAGTAACTTAGCAGGTTTGTTGGGCGTAGTGCTGCCAGCTGGCTCATTGGAGGATGCGGCGCAATGATAGCAGCCGTGTCGAAGTGAATGGCGTGACACATGGATCGCTGCAACTCTGACGCGTGCTCAAGATGTCCGGACAACTCTGTGACAAAATGCCATGTGGGGTCTCTTGACATTTCGACACGAGGTTTGATTGTCCGCACAGATGGAATTGCATCGGACGGCAACACGGAGTCAACTGTGTAATAAATAACAGTTATGTCAAGGCAACTAGGTCAGGCCCTCCTCCCTCGTGCTTGTTCAACCCGATGCTTGTAGAACCATACTCCCGACTCCTGCCTGTCGCACAAGCTGACATGAAAGCAAGCATGGTTTGGGGGCAGGGCTGGATTGCCTTCGCCCTCCCACGGCTAAAGCGTCGGTTTCGCAAACTGCCAAGGCCGCGTCTTGGTACCGAGCAGCTGCTCACTGTGTCGCCACTGCTGTGAAGCGCCCATGCGGCTTTTCATCTCCACAGGTGTGAGGCGTGTGACGAAGGCCCACGTGCGAGAAATGCGCAGTAACCCCTGCTGCTGGCCAGCTGAGAATGGCTGCAGACGATGAGTTACCGCGCTCTATCTTCGTGAACGATTCCGCCGAGGTAATACTGTGATCCGTGACGCATCCCCTATATTGCCGCCAGGATGCAAGCCTGGGACGAGCTGGATTGCAGCAGCTAACCATTTGCCGCCACTGCCTGTCTGCCTGCCTGCCTGCCTGCTTTGTCACATGCCTGCTGCTGCCTTCCTGATGGCTGCCAGGTTCACCAGGTGCCCGTCTCAGTGATCCGGCGACCCATTCCATCGGTCCTTGACGAGACCAAGGTCAGCTGCAGCCGGAGCAGGAGCAGCAAACATATCATCTGCTGCAGTAGCAGTCTTGCAGGAGCAGCAGCTCCAGCCACCGAAGGGACGGTGTAGGGAAAGACAGCAGCCGGAGGGCCAGCATGTAGCGCTGGGATCAAAGCTCATGTGTTTGTTGGGGGCAGAGGCGGTGTAGGAAAGGGCATCAGCAGCAAGCAGCAGCTGTTCACGCTGCCCAGCCACAGCAACAGGTGCGGCTGCCGCTGGAGCAGCAGCATGAACAAGGGCAGGAGCAGGAGGAAGAGAAGCAGCATGAACAAGGGCAGGAGCAGGAGGAAGAGAAACAGCATGAACATGGGCAGGAGCAGGAGGAAGAGAAGCAGCATGAACAAGGGCAGGAGCAGGAGGAAGAGAAGCCACGTGCAGTGCAAGAGCAGGAGGGCAGCCAGCAGTCATGCAGCGGCAGCAGGGGCAGACTATACAAGGGCAGCAGCCCAGAACCTGGTAGGAGGGCCGCCAATTGAGGGATGAGCAGCAGGGGCAGCAGGGCTGGGGTGTGGGTGGTGGGGTGGTGGGGGTGTAGGGGGTGCAGGGAGTAGGCCAGGCCGCCTGCTGCTGGGCTGCTGCAGGTGTGCACCTTCGTGCGCGACATCCAGGCGGGCCAGGACCTCACCCCCAGTGGGTCCCAGTGCAGGGCAGCAGGCAGGGCAGGCAAGGCAGACAGGGCAGGCAAGGCAGGCAGGGCAGGTGGGGCAGGCAGGCCAGGCAGGGCAGGTGGGGCAGGCAGGCCAGGCAGGCCAGGCGGGGCAGGCCAGGGCAGGGTCGGGTCCGGGGTCTGGGGCCATGGCAGGCCGGCAGAGTATTGGGTGGTTGGGGCGAGGCATCACTGCGCATGCTGCTGAGGCTGCCTGACCAGCTGCTGTCCCTGCCTGCTGGCTTGCCTCTGTTCATGGTGGTGTGTTGCCATGCAGTCGAGGTGATGTGGGTGGAGCACCCGCCTGGGTCACACTACTACTTTGCCACAGGTGAGTGACCTGGGTGGTCAGAGGAGACCAGGGGGCTGCAGCCAGGGTGGGGTGGCAGAGGTAGGGGTGTGGGGGTGGGGGGTGTCCCTCCTCCCCCCTCCCACTCCTTCCACCAGTGCCCCTGGCTTGCTGTGTTCAGGGTTGTCACACCTGGTATGGGTGTAGTCATTCTTTCCTGCACGAAGCCAAGGTCAGGTGGGGATGAGGTCAAGGGCAGCTAAGGTCAGGAGGAGGGCAGCAGTGTGGCTGTGGCAGTGAGTGGCTGAGGGTGGCTGCGGGCTGCAGGAGGGTGTCACCGCTGGGAGGCGCATCAGCGGCTAGGCAGCGCCACCATCCCTGCCCGCCTGATCAAGGTCAGGGCACGGCCGGGGGGGGGAGGGGGGACCCCACCACCACCTCCCACCAGCACCACAGCAGCTTTCCCCCCACCATCGTCACCGTTGTGTAGGCACGGGTTTCTCCCTCCCCCTCACCGCTGCCCTGCATCTTACCTCTGCCCTGCCACGCCCTGCTGCCCTCCCCCTCACCGCTGCCCTGTCCCCCCCTTGGCTGCAGGTGACCCCCAGCACCATCAACCTGTTCATGGGCTCCAGCTCGCCCTTCTACCACCTGGGCCGTCAGGAGGCTGCAGCAGCAGGGGGGGAGGGGGGGGGGCGGGGGAGGGGCAGAGGGCGGCATGAGGCGGTCAGCGGCAGCCTGATCAGGCAAGGTACCCTGGCAGTGACCCGGGCACAGCAGCCTGGCCATGGTGAGGGGCGAGGGCGGCAGCCTCAGTGGATCACAGGGCCTGGGCGCCCCGCCTGCTGCTCTGCAGCCCCTGCGATGTTTGAGGTGCGGTGTGCGTGAGGTGCAGTGTGGTGAGGGAGGGGGGCAGAGGGGCCTACTGTGGCTGCCGCCTTGCAGCGCGTGAGGGGAGGCGGCGACACTCGGGTCGTAGTAGTTGTTACACTAAGGAGGTAGGGCTTGGGTGCATACAAGCCAACCTCCTAAGGTAAAAGACTAAGGAGAGAACAGAGAAAAAGGAAACCCGAGAGGCGGCCTTTGACTCATGAGGTGGAGTCTCTCCTGCACTCCTGACTGAGGTTCGGGGTGGAGGCTCGAGGTCGCTTTGAGGTAGAGGTGTGAGGTGTGAGGTGGGGTCTCGGCAAGACCGCCAGGTTGAAAAAGTTGAAAAAGTTGAAAAAAATGCGTCACTCTACCTGTCACAAGCAGGTGCACCTGCAGCTGCTGAGAGGTGTACAGATGCGGCTCTTGCCACTCTGGCTCTTGCCAGACCTGTTGACCTAAAGGCTCCTGCTTGAAGGCTGCATGCTCCTGGAGGCTCCTGACTGGGGTGGGAGTCTCAGGTGGGGGGTGTCAGGCAGGGGGGGTGAGTCTCGGGTGGGGTTTAAGGATGTCGAATGAGGTGCGCTACCCTGTCCATTCCAGGCAGCTGTGACCTAGAAGGCTCCTGCTTGACTTTTGGGGGGTTGGGAGTTGAATGATGAGGTGGAGGCTTTGAGGTGGAGTCTCAGCAAGACCTGCAGGAGTCCTCAGCAAGACCCGGAAGCATAAGGGACTGGGCTGGACCTGGCATGTCCCAGTTGGTTCATAGACTCTTCTGGAGCTGGTGTCAGGCCACTTGTCCTTTACTTGTCCTTCACACCTTGATAAGAGTCGTACCTAGACTTGTTGGATCTGGTGGCAGCTCCTGGCCCGGCGGCAGTATGATGGAGTGTTGGCCTCTAGTCTTACATGGCAGTGCATGGTGGTGCATTGTCACCTCGTCAACATGAGCTGGCATGAGTGATGACATGGTGCATTGTTGGGGCGTATGCCTCAGCAGCCAGACCTTCAGCTGGGTTCAAACTCCCAACGTCATTCATGGATTAAGCCTTCACCGACTAAGACAGGAGAGGAGGCAGGCGGCCACGCGCATAAGCTGTGGTGGCAAGGCACAGTGCCACAGTCGGGACTGCAGCTTTTCACTACATGAGTAAACGGTGGTCAATGAGAAGTGACGGGATCTTCGACAGGATCACGAATTGCGATCTCACGGCCTTCTTAGTTACGCCCCCGCTGAGCTTCAGGCAAAAATGCAGATGATGCACAGCAAGGTTGCAGGCGCTCAGGCTTTCGGGACTGCCAAGCCGTCCCGCCAGGCAAACGTGCGAGTGAATGCGATTGCGGAGCCGCTTGTCAAGCACGTCACCAAGCGCTCCGATGAGGTGCCTGCTGTAGCAGGATGTCAGCTGCAAAATATGGACGGCTATCATGCTAGCCGATATCGCCCCCTTCTTGCAGATCTTCAAAGAGGCCCAGACGCTTCTTCCTGGTGGTGTGAACAGTCCAGTCCGAGCTTTCCGCTCAGTTGGCGGCCAGCCCATTGTGTTCGACCGTGTCAAGGGCGCCTATGCCTGGGACGTCGACAGCAACAAATACATCGACTATGTGGGCAGCTGGGTCCAGCCATCGTCGGCCACGCCCACGACGAGGTCAACGAGGCCGTCATCAAGCAACTGCAAAAGGGCGCCAGCTTCGGCGCGCCTTGCGAGCTGGAGGTGTGCAAGAAACTGACAAGCTGCTTGACGACCTAGCATGCTTGCAGCCTGCACAAACCAGCCGTGCAAGCACCACATGCGGTGCACCACAACTGGAGGACTTTGTGTGTTGGTGCAGCTGTTGGTCTTGACAGTGCATCGATAGGATTGTGCCAGAGCTGTGCTGACAAGGTAGGTCTGTGACTGATAGGCAACTTGTTGCTGTTGTTTTTGGGTGTGTGGGCGTTCGACAGAACGTGATGGCCAAGATGGTGATTGAGCGCGTGCCCAGCGTGGAGATGGTGCGGTTCGTGAGCAGCGGCACGGAGGCCTGCCTGAGTGTCCTGCGCCTCATGCGTGCATACACCAAGCGCGAGAAGATCCTGAAGTTTGTGGGCTGCTACCACGGCCACGCCGACTCCTTCCTTGTCAAGGCAGGCTCCGGTGTGGCCACCCTGGGGTTGCCCGACTCCCCAGGTGGGTGCGGGTGGGGTGGGGCAGGGCAGGGCATACGTGTGATAAGTGTGATAAGTATGATAAATGAGGGCGGCAGGGCAGGTTAGTGGGGTGTGTGGTGGTGTGTGCCAGGTCCAATGGTTGAGGTGGAAGAGTGAGGGGGGTGGAGGGTGACTGCTGAGGATCAAGCAGTGCTGTGTCAGCCGGTTAGGCAGCAGGGCTGCGGCTACAGCAAGGCCGCTGCAGTGGCTGTGGCAGCACAGGCCCCCCGCACAGGTCTCACCCGCACTGTGAGCCTGACGGACCTTGGGGTTGATGCATGGCTCTGCAAGGCAGATCAGGACCTGCAGGTTGGCAGTGGCAGCACAGGTCCCCCGCAGCACAGCGCAGCCTAATGCACAGCCCCCCCCCCCCCCCCCCTGGGCCAGGTGCTGGGCCCATGCCATTCAGGGCGTCACAACATCAGAGGCGAGGGGGTGTGGGCAGCAGCAGGGCTGCAGCAGCAGGGGGGGTCGTCCTGTATGACATCAGATGTCAGGGAGGGGGGGTAAAAGGGGTAGGCAGGTAGGGGGGTTGCGCTCACTGCTCTACTCTAGGGAAGCAATGCTGCAATCCGCACTTCATATCATCAGGAGCCAACAGCAGCAGCAGCAGCAGCAGCAGCAGCAGCAGTAGCAAGGCAGTAGCAGGGCAGCAGCAGGGAGGCAGCAGGGAGGCAGCAACAGCAGCAGCAAGGCAGCAACAACAGTAGTGGTGGTGATCATCACAGCCACTGCCTGCACTGCGGGAGTCCAGCCCGAGGTCAGAGGGTGAGGGGGCAGGTGGCCCAGGACCCAGGCCGTAGGACCTGCTGGTCGGCAGTGGCTCTGGTGGCAGCCTGGCAGCCTGGCAGCCTGCAGCACCATCAGCCCGCGTGACCTGGTGTCAGCAGGGGCTGAGGGCTGAGGCCATGGAGGGAGTGGCCATTGAGGGGACGGGGTGCAGGCCAGGCAGGGGAGCCCAGTCCAGGCAGCTTGCAGGCCAGGCAGAGCAGGGGCCACTGGCCTGAACGGTGGCAGGGGTGACTGCGGCAGCGCTTGGCTGCCCCCAAACCCCTGTCCCGTCTAGAGGTCAGGGGGGTCAGGGGCAGCAGGCAGGCCAGCTAGCCAGGCCATGCGCCAGACCCCCCTGACCTGCAGGGCAGGCTGGGCTGTGAGGCTCCTCAGGCTTGCCTTGCCTGAGAATAGGACTACATCAGGGCTGCATCAGGGCTACAATACAATAGGCTGCAGGCCCGGCCTGTGTGGGGCAGCGGTTGCAGCAGTTGCAGCGGTTGCAGCAGTTGCAGCAGCTGACAGCGGCCTTGGCTCCACTCCCCCACCTCCCCAGCACCCTTGACGGGTTGAGGTTAGGCTGAGGGTTAGGCTTAGGGTTAGCCAGCGCAGCGCAGCAGTTGTCCCCACCTCCCCAAGGGTCAGGGCTACCAAGCGCACCTACCCCATGCAGCGGCCCACCTCCCCTTCACCCTTCACCCCGCGTGATAGGACTGACAGGACGACACAGGATGCGATGCCTAGTGCGGAGCACACCCCCCCGGGGCGCTGCGGCCCACCTCCCCCATCCCCAGCACCCGACCATTCAGCTCCATGCTCCCCAGCCCCCCTCCCCCCTTTGCACCCCCACCTAATGCTCCAGGGCCCCCCCCCCCCCCCGTGCAGCCCCCTCACTCAAGCTGACCCCCCCAGCTGTCAGGGGTCCTAGCGTACAGCCCCCCCACCAGCCCCTGCCGAACAAAACGGCTCATAGGCATATTCTGTCACTGCGCAGTGACAAAACTGGCTCGGCTCATGGGCATATTCTGTCACTGTGCATTGACAAAGGTGGCTCGGCTTACACGCATATTCTGTCACTGTGTAGTGACAAAACTGGCTCGGCTTCTAGGTATATTCTGTCATAGTGAAGTGACAAACTGGTTCGGCTCCGACGCATATTCTGTCATTGTGAAGTGACAAAACTGGTTCGGCTTACCCTCATATTCTGTGACTGTGAAGTGACAGATTTGGCTCGGCTTACACGCAAATTCTGTCACTGTGGAGAGACAAACCTGACACGACTCCTTAACATTCTCTGTCACTGTGTAGTGACAAACCTGGCTCGGGTTACAGGGGTGGGGAGTGGAACTGAACGACAACGAAGGGTTAGGGGTTGAGGCAATGGTGATGCACACAGTCACGAGTGTCATGATGTTGATGGCCAGAATGATGCAAGACGTCAAGTGCGCTTGTTGCGCTTGTGGAAATTGCGCCTACAGGTGATGATGTGATGCATGATGGCTCCCTTGGGCGGGCCTGTTATTCGGGCATGGTTGAGCATGTGATTGCAGTGACGATGTGATGCCGTGATGATCCTTTCAGCATATGAGCAGTCGTCTTGTCCATTGTGGTGTGCAAGATGGACATGGAGAACAGAGTGTGGAAAGTGGAAGGCTGAGCTGGGCAGAATTTGCGGGCATGTTCTCCCATGCGGCGGTCTTGATTCTGAGTGACTCCAATGTACATAACATTGTCAAGAATCCTCGTAACTTGTACACCACAAAAGGTTGTTGTCAATCTGCAACAAGCATGGAGCAAGACGATGAGGGAATGGTATGCGTTGCTGGCACCTTTTCTGCAGTTGATGATGGTGTCTACAAAGCTTTGGTTATGAAATGGTGCACTCACTTGTGTTGTTGGTGTTGTACATGGTGGTGCCGCTCCATGTCACGCGGGAAGGGGCATGGGCTGCGCCCTTGGACTTGATTTGCTTATGCAGAAATGCCTTAATCTTGGCTGGCGCTGTGGTGACGTCCTTGCTGATGAGACCCTTGATGTGGAACTTCTGATACTTTTTCGTCTGTGCATCCACAGACCTGTTGTACTCAAGGTACAAGGTAGGCCTGTAGTACAACAGATGTTGTGTGTGAACAAGCTGGCCAAAGGTACATGCAATTGGAACTTGGTAAAGGGGGCCCCTCCTTTGGTGAGGTAGACTTGTTGATAGGTGAGGCTGAGTCATCACTGTCATTGTCCTTTGCCTCCTGTGCAATAGTAAAAAAGCGTATTTGGATTGTGGGTCATGTGAGAATAGGACATTGTGCAATTCATGTGAAGGGTACATGCAGTGAATGAGATGACGCACCGGCGACACTGGGACGGGGTTTTGACGGCGTGGGATGATGGATGCATCCTCAGAATCAGAATGGCGGTTGTTGCTAGCGCTCAATGGTTCCTGTAGATGATGTACAAGATGTCATGTGATGATGTGAAGTATGGTGACAATAGTATTGGGTGATGAAGTACTCACAGACTCAGTGTCAGAGTCTAGGACAATGGCGTCATTTTTGGGGTCATGAATAGCAAAGATGAATATGTAGCATTGTGTGGAACTTAGACTTGTGAGGTGGCGAAGTAGAGGTGATGGTATGTAGCATTAGGTGCAGGCTGATGAGAGGATGTAGCTCACCTTGCGTGCTGATGGCGCATTGGGCCGTAGGTTACGCCGTTGGGGTGCCTGAAGATGAGGCTGCTGCAAGGACGAACCATAGAATGATGAGTATTGTTGTTGTTGTAACAGCTTGGCACCAGTTGGGTAGGTGTGAGCGCCTGCATGACCATACCTGCTTGTCTATGGTGTGGATGTCGTGCATGGCGTGGGTACGCAGTTGCACGCGGCGTTTGTTGGCAGCAAGTGGTGTTGAGTCCTAATTAAAGAGAACACGCACAAGCACATGGTGGGGACATCACTTGGAGAAAGTGAAGTCATGTGGTGTGAGGGTCATGAGCAAGTGCAGCATGGTGTGCAGCGACTATTGGGACACCAATGTTGTGCACTGACCTCATTAGTGGAATCACTAGGAGTGATGCTGTCCATGGGTTTACCCAGATGTGGTTTGGAGGAACGTGTGCCCTGCAAAGGCAACAAAGAATGAGGTGGGGATAGGGACCAATGGCATGTTGAGCATGGTCGCATGGCGTTATGGATTGCCATACAAGAGGAGGCCATACCTGCTTGTCAGCGGCGTGCATGTTGAGCATGGCGTTGGTACGCTGTTGCACGCTACGCTTGTTGGTGTCAGATGGCGGTGAGGGAGTAGATTGCAGGCATCCTCGAGAAAGCAGCTCAGGGTGACGAGGCTGCAAAGGATGATGTGCACAAGGATGATGGAATGCATCATTGTTGGTGCAAGAGTCAACAGTGGTACGTGTGAGTTGTGCAGCAGTTAGCAGATGCGGTAGTGTTACTGTTCACCTTCATGTCAAGGTCGTCGTCACCGTCCATGCAAATCTTGGCGAAGCAGCGGCGACGGGCGGCAGACACCACGTAGGGTTCATCCTGTTCAAGTGGAAACATGGGTGAGACGACATGGCGTGGGTTGGTGCTTAAGTCACATGTCAGGGGGCCAAGAAGCCAAGGGGCAGCATGGGTTGTGCACAGCTGCAATAGTGTAGCCTCATATGTTACTGGGGTGGCAGCCATGCAAAGGCATCGTCTCAGATCAGTGTCGTAAAGGTTGTCGCAAATGGCATTCAAGCGACACGCAAGGTCACATGTGTTAGTAGAGGAACAGTCAAACGTACTCAAGTGCCATGAGGCTAGCAAGCATGGCTGATGTGAGCTGGACCTACTTGGTTGTATCAAGTGCACCAAGGTGTGGTATGGTGTGAAGTGAAGGAGTGAAATAGCAAGGTGTTGCACTCACCTCATCAGTTGAATAGCCATCCGCAATGTTGTCCACGGCTTCAATGGAGTTTTGCTTGGAAACGAGTGCACTCTGCAAAGACATGAAAGACCAGTATGGGAATGAAAGATTCAGCATGAAGGGGAGAAGTACATTGCAATAGCGTTGGCTCACAACAACATGAGAGGAGGCTATACCTGTTTGTCAGTGGCATACATGTTGCGCATGGCGCGATAATGTTGTTGCTCATGGCGTTGGTTGATCTCGCTGGGTGCCAGGCCCTGAAGGGCAGGTCAGGGGCACATGACAAGGTAACAGGCACAGATGTCAAGTGTAACATGCTGCATGGGTTATTGATGGCATGTCCAAGTGGAAGAGTAGCTGACCTGATGCAGTGACTCCACAGAAGGCTACAGGCGTTGCCTATGAAGAGGCTGAAGGTGAGGCGACTGCAAAATGATGCACACGTTTATAGTGGCATGCATCATTGTTGGCGTAAGAATACGGGGCATGATGATAGATGTGGATGTGTACTTGAGCATACCTGGTCGTTGATAGCATACGTGTCTTGCAGAGCATGTGCATGACGTTGCACGTGGCGTACGTTGGAGTTGGGAGGTGGTGGGACCTGAAGGTGTGTGAACAAGCAGGAGGCATGCAGTAGTATGGATGTTGTGAAGTGAGACCCGTGTTGTACTTATAAAATTGATTGTGTATGGTGGACACATGTACACAGATGAAAGGATGGCTCACCACAGCAGGAGACGAAGGTGTGCACTGAGAAGGAGTGTTGTTGCCAGGCATCATGTCGCCTGCAGTTGGAGCAATACAGCTTGGGTGTGCAAGTGGAACATGAGGATATATGGACAGCATGCGCACATGTTTGGTGTGAATGGTTGCATGCCTCATACCATGTGCACTGCTGGTTCTGATGGTGTTGAGCATTGCAGAGCTGTTGGATCCAGTCAATTTTAGCATGGTCTCCAATGGGGCTTGGAACCAGGTCACGAGCTTGGCTACGTCGTATAGCTTGGGCCCGTTGTTGCCAACAAGACCGATCCATGCGTCCATGGCCTCCTGCGTGACAAGTAGAACAACGTCAGACGTGTAAACGACGAGACGTGGACGTGAAGAGGTCTGAGGACCACACGGTGTTGTGGGCATTTGCGGGAAATGCACATGTACATATGTGACCGTCGCACAGTTCACCTTCTGTGTGCTTTCGCGAAGGGTGATGGGGGCGATTGTGGCCACGCCCTTCAGGGCCGCTGTCTGCTGGATGATGTACAGTGCGGACCCTGCGCAAGCGTAGCAGCGACTTAGAATGTTGTGTGAGTATGTTCGTGCGTCGAGGCAAGGCATATCGAGGCGCTGCTCATGTGCGAGGTCGCCTCGTACCTTGGATTGGGCGCCCGGGTTTGCCTGCATCCCTCCACTGTTGTTCGAAGGCCTTTGCTTCTCTGCATTTCACGTCCAATGCGCCTCGGGTTATGGGCACGCGAGGGTTGACGTCCTCAAAGCGGTGGGCGCCGCGGTCGAGCAATTGGAATGTAGGCTCGGTCATGTTGGTAACCGTTGTCGACTGTGCCGGAGTCGGAGCCTGTTCATTAGCACTGAGCACGAAGGCGTTCCAATCGGTTGCCATTTGTGAAGAGAGGAGGAGTAGTTTGTGTCAAGTTCCGGGCTGGAGGCACATGTAAGATCGAGACGCAACCTACACAACCGACTGCGTGTGTGACATGCGAGTGAGTGCTCAGCGGTGGCAATCATCAGCAACGGTGTGCATTTACTGAGTGCGCTGCGCGAGATTCCCAGAGCAAGGAAACTAGTGCTGGGAACCATTGCAAATGCCCTGTGCTGGGAGACCAGCGCTGTGAGACCAGCGCTAGGAACCAGTGGCTGGGCACTGAATGGTGCGAGGTGCGAGGTGCGAGGTGCACGGCAAGCGAGGTGCAAGGCAAAGTCACACGCCACACCAGACTTTTGAAAGCACATGCAAAGGCGGTGCAGAGGTGTGCTGGACTGAGCCCCGTACACTTGGCTTGGCACTTGTGGCACGACCTCCAACGCCTCATGGAGCAACCTCCTTCTGCCAATGCGGGTGAGGCCTAAGGAAGTTTTCTTTCATTTCTTGCTCTTGCTCTTGCTCTTAAATACATCTAACTCATGTCAATGCATGATGCATGATGCAACTTGCTTGCATTTGCTTTCAGCCCCTGCCCCTGCCCCTGCCCAAGGCCAAGGCCCAGGCCCCATGGACCAGGACCAGGCTCCTAGGGCTACAGCTGGGCCTGGGCCTAATGGGGCAGGTCCCTCATCAGGGGTTGATCCATTGCAACATATTGCAGAGTGGGGCACGTGTAGTGTAAGCGCCAGATGCTTGGATGAGGTGTATAAGCCCATGGCAGAACAGCTCGGTTTGGAGGGGTCTGAGCCAGGAGAGGGACCCCTGGTCGTGTCCCTGGTGTATGCGCAGTCGCGGCAGCCTTTGGCCCGAGAGGTCGGCATCCTGCAGCTCCCTTGCTTGGTGAAGCGATCCCCCAAGCAACGGCAGAGGTGGTATCTTAGGGCAAGGGACAGGCATCAACGCATCAGGATGTGGGTGAAAGAGTGCGGCTTGCGGTGGACTGGGCGCTTCAAAGCAGGGCAGCGCCACTTAGTTCTAGAGGTACAGCCCCTCCCTTGAGTGAAGCAACAACTAAGTAATGATGACTGAGAAGGGTCACTCATTCTTGCAGGCCAGGTGGTAGTAGAGTGGTATTTCGTTTTTGCAAGTCCAATGCATGTGACATGACATTTGAAGGCAACCGCTGTCAAAACACTCGAAAGGTCACCGCTGTCAAAACACTGTAAAAAGGTCGCCGCTGTCACCTGGAACCACCTGGAATTTGCTAGCCCGACCCCAACCCAGCCTGCCAAGCCCAAGCTGCCGCGCGTCCTGCCTCTTTCTGACCCAGCGTGCGCCTCCTGATCAACTTGATCTCACGTGCGCACCTGAAATGATAGCCTACTTGTAGCTGAAATGAAATGATAGCCTACTTCTAGCTGGTGCCAGGCGGTGCAGGGACGTGACGATGCAGGGACGGGAGACTGGTGATGAGGTGAGGAACATACAGCCACAGGGCTCACTTACAACAGCCGTTGGCTGCCCCCCCCCCGCCTGCCTTATGCATCAGATGTATCAGATGCATCAGTTGTACACGGATGACATGGTACCCCCCCATGCTGCCATCTGCCATCTGCCATCTGCCATCTACCATCTGCCAGCCATCTCAGCGGCCAGCTGCTTGCTTGCTCTAGCTTGTCTGGCTTGCTTTGTGTGGTTTGCTTGCGGCAGACAGGTGCGCAGACAGGTGCTCACAGCCCCACAGCAGCCCCTCTGCCCTGCTGCTCCCCTGCTCCACTGCTCCCCTGCTCCCCTGCTCCACTGCTCACAGCCTTCCCACCCCCAGCAACTGTCGTATTCTGTCGAAGAGGAAATGCACCGGATCATGCGTGCCGCAGCTGATGAGGCCGTGGCGGCAGCCAAACAGCAGGCACAACAAGAGGGCCATGATGCCATGCAAATGGTGGCGCACCTCTTGGCGGAGCATCAGCTGCTGGCGGAGCAGCTGGGGGCAGCACTGGCGGGCAAAGCAGCGGCTGAGCAGGCTGCCTAGGTGGCCCAGGAAGCTCTGGCAGCCTCCTTAGATGATGTGGCTCGGCTGCGTGCCCGACTGATGGAGGAACGGCAGGCGGCCCAAGGGGCAAGGGATGCCTTGGCGGCCTGCCACCAGGGACTCCTGTATGTGCTGTAGCAGGCGCCGAACAATGATAGGTATACACAAGGTGTTCGAGATTGGCGGTAGGTAAAGCACAGCACCACAGCAGCGCAGCACTGCAGCACAGTAGGTCACACAGCGGGTCACCGCCGCCATTGGCGGCACCAGTGCCATTGGAATGTAGATATCAGAAGGAGCAGACCCGATAAATTCTCATCCAAATGCAAATGCAAATGAAGGCCCAAGGTGGGTCAGCAGCTGGCAGAAGTAGGGCAGCATCAAGCAGGGAGTGGGGCCGCAGCAAGCATGAAGTGGGGCCGCAGTGGGCAAGGGTGGAGCAGCAGCGGGTAAGGGGTGGGCAGCAGCAGGCATGGGGTGGGGATGCAGCAAGCAGGATGTGGGGAAACAGAAGTGCGTGGGTGGGGCAGCAAGGCATGAGGTGGGGCTCCAGCGGGCATGGGATGGGGCAGTAGGTGGTAGTGGTGCCGCAGCGGAATGGGGTGGGGCCGCAGCCAGCATGGGGAGAGGCAGCAGCTGGCAGAAGTGGGGCTGCAGCAGGCATGAGGTGGGACCGCAGCGGGCAGAGGGTGGGGCAGCAGCGAAAAGGGGTGGGGCAGCAGCAGGAGGGGGTGGGGCAGCAGTGGGAAGGGGGTGGGGCAGCAGCGGGCAGGGGGTGGGGCTGCAGCCGGCATGAGGTGGGGCTGCAGCCAGCATGGGGTGAGGCAGCAGCAGGCAGGGGGTGGGACACAGGTGGCATGTGGTGGAGACGCAGCAGGCATGGGGTGGGGCAAGAGAGGGCCGCGGGTGGGGCTGCAGGGGCATGAAGTGGGGCATCATCGGACATGGGGTGGGGCAGCATCTGGCATGTGGTGGGGCCGTAGTGGACATGGGGTGGGGCAGCAGCAGGCAGGGGGTGGGGTGGCCAGGCATGTGGTGGGGCTGCAATGGCTAGGTTGGGGCAGCAGCAGGCAGGAGTGGAGCCAGCAGCTGGCATAAGGTGGAACATCAGCAGGCTGGGGGTGCGATTGCAGCATGCAAGGGGTGGAGTAGAAACAAGCACGCTGTTGTGTATACTTCATGCTGGATTGCAATACCTTTGAGGTAACTCGTATACAACCACTGAAATGGCTGCAAGCCATCAGGCACTGTCAAGCCCTCCTCTCTTGGGAGCGCCATGTATTTGTTGTGCATAGCAGTCAGCTCATCCAGCTCCTTAGGAGGCGCTTTTTGTAGCTGCTTGTACACAGATCTCCATGCCCTGCAAATACAAATGAAGTGATGTGCATAAGGCATCTGTGCGTTACATAGCGTTGGGTTGTTCCTAATCTCTTACCCTGTGACAATGGCCTGCACTTCCACTGGTGTCATGCTGGCACTGTTGTCTGGAAGCTGGCTTAAAGCCACACCAGCTGCCAAAAGTCTCATGCCATCGGTTAAAGCGACCAAGCCCTTCCTATCCTGCATGCACAGGCATGGCTTGTGCCTGTCGTCATGGTCAAGGCAGAATTGTTGCTTCGCATCATATCGCAATGCCTACCTGAACGCGGGGTACCACTCGCGCTAGAAATTTAATGGTCGCCGACCTCATTGTGCGGGCGGGGTCCGACATTGTTATTATACGACCTTGAAGATGCTCGAGCGTTGATGCTGGAACAGTCTTACAGTTTGAGGTGCAACTTGGAATGTTGACTTCATGTCATTGACTTCGATGTTGGCAGTCTGTGTCATTCTGAACTGACAACATTGCCAAGAATGCAACGCACTCCGTGTGCTTGTGAAGGGACTCCGTGTCCTCAATCTGTCACTGTGCAGTGACAAAACTGGCTCGGCTTACAGCCATATTCTGTCACTGTCAAGTGACATAGGTGGCTCGGCTCCTTGGCATACTCGGTCGCTGTGAAGTGACAGAATGGCTTGGCTCCTAGGCATTCTGTCACTGTGCAGTGACAAAACTGGCTGGGCTCCTAGGCATTCTGCCACTGTGAAGTGACAAAACAGGCTCAGCTCCTAGCCATACTCTGTCCCTGTGCAGTGACAAAACTGGCTCGGCTCCTAGGCATATTCTGTCACTGTGCAGTGACAAAATTGGCTCGGCTCATAGGCATATTCTGTCACTGCGCAGTGACAAAGCTGGCTCGGCTTACAGGCATATTCTGTCCCTGTGCGGTGACAAAACTGGCTCGGCTCCTAGGCATACTCTGTCACTGTGCAGTGACAAGACTGGCTGGGCTCATAGGCATATCTGTCACTGTGCAGTGATAAAGCTGGCTCGGCTAACAGGCATATTCTGTCACTGTGACGTGGCAAAACTGGCTCGGCTCCTAGGCATATTCTGTCACTGTGCAGTGACAAAATTGGCTCGGCTCATAGGCATATTCTGTCACTGCGCAGTGACAAAGCTGGCTCGGCTTACAGGCATATTCTGTCCCTGTGCGGTGACAAAACTGGCTCGGCTCCTAGGCATACTCTGTCACTGTGCAGTGACAAGACTGGCTGGGCTCCTAGGCATTCTGCCACTGTGAAGTGACAAAACTGGCTCGGCTCCTAGGCATACTCTGTCCCTGTGCAGTGACAAAACTGGCTCGGCTCCTAGGCATATTCTGTCACTGTGACGTGACAAAACTGGCTTGGCTCCTAGGCATACTCTGTCACTGTGAAGTGACAAGACTGGCTCGGCTCATAGGCATATTCTGTCATTGTGAAGTGACAAAATTGGTTTGGCTCCTAGGCATCTTCTGTCACCGTGAAGTGACAACACTGGCTCGGCTTACAGGCATTTTCTGTCACTGTGAAGTGACAAAGCTGGCTCGGCTCCTAGGCATATCCTGTCACTGTGAAGTGACAGATTTGGCTCGCCTCCTAGGCATATTCTGTCACCGTGCAGTGACAAAACTGGCTCGGCATGTACGCATACTCTGTCACTGTGAAGTGACAAAACTGGCTCGGCTTGCACGCATATTCTGTCACTGTGAAGTGACAAAACTGGCTCGGCTCCTAGGCATATTCTGTCACTGTGTAGTAACAAAACTGGCTCGGCTTACAGGCATATTCTGTCACTGTGGCCTAGAATAGCAGGCAGCGTGCATTTGGTTGCAACGGCATTTCTGTTATCCGTGATGCAAGCGAGCAGGTGGTGGTTCAAACTTAAGTTGAAATGGTCAACGCGTCTCATTAGCTGGACATCGCACGCTCGTGACATATGGCTAGACCAAAAGTTACAGCGCGCATGAGCTCTGGGGGAAGGCCCATCACTGGTGAGTACGCCGAGTACCTTGCTTAGAAGCAGGCGAAAGTTGTACAGCGCGTCCAGCGGCGAGCCCAGCGTCTGGGTGAGGTCGGTGAGGATGAGTATGAGGATAGTGAGGAGGAGGATACACGAGGAGGATGGTGAGCTTGAAGACACGTATGAGACAGAGGTGGAGGACGAGGAGGATTCAGTGAGCAGGAAGCGGCGCTTAAGTGCAGATGAGGTCACTGCGTCCAGCCCAGCCCCTGTTCCAAAAGGTATGTGCAAAGTGCAGAGGGCATAGTGAGAGTGTGACTGTATGGGGTGAGGTTGTGCAACACAGTAATTGTGGCTGATGGTGAATGGATGATGTACAGGTTCACGCTCAGAGCTGCAACGACTGGAGAGGGGGCTGCAGACAGCTAAACAGGCAGCCATGGTTACCGAGCAGCATGTGGCCCAACTGCAGGGTCAGTTGGAGGCAGCAAAACAGAACACTGTCGATACCCAACAGAAGGTGGTCCTGCAGGAACGCCGGCTGCAGAGAGCTAAGCAGGAGTCTGAGGATGCCCGGAAGCAGCTTGCACCATTGAAGGCTCGTCTTGAGGAAGTCCAGGGGGTGGATCGTCCGGCTGCGGAGGCAGCCATGGCAGAGGTGGCAGCGCTGAGGGGCAAGAATGCCGTGTTGCAGGCGCAGTTGCAGGCGCAGAGTGTACAATTGGAAGCTGCTAATCAGGCAGTGCGCACAGCCCAGCTGCAGAAGATTGAGGTAACGCAGCAGATGGTGGCATTGCAGCAGGGCCACTTGCGAGGAAATGAACAGGCTGCCAGGCAGGCGGTGTATGCTGCCGAGGTCAAGATGATTGAAGCGGGGCGGCAGAAGGCGGTTCATGAGGCTGAGCTGCAGCAGATTGAGGTGACCATGAAGGAGGCGGCACATCATGCGGCTCAGCTGCAATCAGACTATGAACATCTGCATGGACTTGAACAGCATGCACATCAGCAGCAGCCAGTGAACTAGGTGTGCTTTGAGTAGTCTTGTTGTGTATGGGTCGAGTGGTGATCTTGTCATGTCATGTGAATGTATGTACACTAGTGTTAGTGAGGTATTGTGTGTAGCGTTCAGGAAGAGCGCGCCTTAAATCTTTTCAACGTGTGAGCGCCATGCAACGCTAGAAGCTGTTACAGGTGTCAGACTGTCTCAGCGTAACCAGGCCAGGACATAGAACGGCCCCCGGGGACAATTCTGGTTTGAAAACTCAACGCAAAATTCCGCCGCACCGAAGCGAGCTCTAGACTATCCAACAGCAGAGTCTTACAGAGCACGTCAGGAGCTGCCGAATGAGCGTCGATTCATCAACCCCGACTTGTACAACGCGCGCTGCACAGGCTATGGATGTTGATGGTAAGCCCAGGAGAAGGCCTACCGTAATCCTAACCTGTCTCTGGTTGTTGTGCGCGTGTTGGTGCTGGGGTGCGGTAAGCTTGGGTGGCACAAGTGGCCATCCAGCTCCGCACTTGTCAGGCCAACACGGCACCGTTGAGGGTTCGCCCCACGGTAGCTACGCAAACAACTTTGGCCCCTGGCCAACGTGCACCCATACTAAGACCCCAACTCTCCACCACACTGATACCCCCTACGGAATTAGCAACACGGATCGTGACCCTTTCTACCTGACCGCAGCGATCTACAAGTTGACATCGACCTCGGCCGACATGCACACTTTGCTCAGAGCAGCGCTTCCCAAGAAGGCTATCTTCGTTAGCAGCAATGCGACCCACGCCAGCCTCCTCGCCAAAGCGAAGGCCAGCTACAAGAGCCCAGCCGCCCCGACCATCTCCAGCAACCGTGCTGGGGATATGCGCCATAACAGCTACAGCACCTTGGAGTATGAGGAGGCTATCGCAGCTGTAGTGCGCGCAGACGCTGGAGATGCCGTCCTGGCCCCGTACTTGTTTCTCTACGACACCAAGGCAGTCGTCCTCAAGGACCTCACCGCAGCATTCAAAGAAGGTGACAGGGCCCCACACAGCAGAGACCTTACTATATGTGGACTCGCACGACGCCCAAAACACCGCCTTCATGTCCCCTGCTGGCCAGATACATGCACAGAACAGACTAGAAACATACATGGCCTGACATGCACTTACGTACACAGGACAGGACAGGACAGGACACACACCCTTTTAATACAGAAACACACAAGATTACAATCCCATCACATGCCTTCCTATGCAGAAACACTGGAGAAGGTGGACAAGGTCTTGAGCAGCATGGGTTGTGAAGACTACACCATCCATGCGGAGACCTACAAGCTTGGGGGAACGGAGACCTTTGAGCTGCAGATTGAAGCCACGCACGAGGAGGAGGAGATCCGCAGAGCTGGAATGCTAGGGCTGATTGGAGCAACCATCTCCTCAGGCGGGTTGCTTTCCACCCTCCAGTGCACCCAGCCCCTCACAGCCAGCAGCAGCACGACCACACTGGCCAGGCCCCTCATCTACTTCCCCAAGGCACCCTCCCCGAGCATAGCCCTTACCCTGAAAATGACCAGCAATGGCTTCCTTAGCGACCCAGCAGCCAACGCTGTCCTAACAAACAGGGGCACAGGTGCTAAAGCCATCTCTCTGATCAGAGCCCTAGGCTACCTGCGCCATAAGATGGCCCAGGATGTGTCCCTCCGCAGCCACCCTGTCTACCTGCTGGCATGCTCAGTCCACTCTGCCCACGACGTGACAGGCAGGAGCATGACCAAAGTTGAGTTCACAGACTCTGAAACCTGTGCTGCCATACAGAGCAGCGGTGATCTGCAGATCAGCGGCAGCAAAGTCAAATTCGCTCTGACTCAGCCTCAGACCAGCAGAGTCAGCGGCCTCGACACCAAGCACTCGCTCGTGCTCAGCACCGCTGCAGGCATTGGCCTGGCAGGCCTGGCCTCTGTCCTCAAGGCAGTTGCTGAGGCCGAGCTGACCATCCTGGAGGCTGACCTGATCCTGAACGCCACCTACCAGGCAGGCAGCACCGCGACCCCGCCTCTCAAAGGCACAGCAGCTACAGCTGGCAATGTCAGCAGTTACTCCGCTACCACTAAGCATGTGTCCCTGGCCAGCAGCAACTCCTCGTCCATCATCGCTGCAGTTGGGCAGAGCGGCAGGGCTCAGACCACCATCTACCCAGGAGGTGGCCCAGAGCGGGCGGCTATAGTGTACACAGTGGCCGCGATGAGCAGCAAGGGCACGCCGATCCAGGACAGCAGCAGGAGGGCCATCACGGTCACTGGACATGACGACAGCTACACAGGCAGCGGAGCCGCAGTGGGCACGGACAGCGCCCAGCCCCTGCACCGCAAAGAAAACATGCTAAGGGCAACGTGCTATGTTATGGCCGAAGCTCACCACCTGACCCACACAGACCAGCGCAAAGCCAACTTCTTCCTGGACTGCAGCCGCCATCTGATGAACGAAGACTGGCAACAGGGCCATGAGGGCAGCCGCAGGGGGGTGGTCATTACCTCCAGCCTGGACAGGCTGGTGACGCAGTGCCTGCCACTGGTGAAAGCCATGCTGGAAGTTGCAGCCTCCCGCACTGACAGCGCCAGGGCAGTTGCTACCCGCAAGGTGCAAGACATCTACACCGTCATGGTGGACATCTGCAGCCCCCGCCTGACAGACCCCGCCATTGAGCAGCAGCAGCACCCAACCCCCATGGCGGCCATGCCCAGGCCACCCATGGGAGTCCCAAGGAGCAGCACCCAACTACCAGGCCGCGCTCAGTCCGTCACATCCCTGCCACCAAGGGGCGCAGGGTCCAGCAACCGCCGGACCAGTGACGAGAGACAGGTCAGAGAATACAAACACACAGGAAACAATTACCTACCTTGCTCCATCGATACAACCAAGCACCTGACCTGCACCACTACAGCCACACACCACTACGACCAGTGCACCCCCCATAGCAGTGAAACCACATGTCCCTCCCCCCCTCCCCGGTCCCACACTTGCCACACCCATATGCCCTCCACACACATCCCTGATCTCGTTGATGCTTGTAGTCCCCAACCAAGCACCCACTCAAGCGCCACAACTCCACCAGCTCCTTCCAGCACCTGGCGGACGAGATGGAGGGTGTGCAATCGTTGGACCGGCCCTCGGCCTGACCTCTCCACCGAGGTAAAGCAACACCTGGGCTTGTACGCACCAGCATACACGACACCAACCTACCTTGACATGCGCGACACCAACACACACAGACACACAAGTCACCTAGCCGCCCTACCTACCGCCCTACCTACCGCCCCACCTGCTCCCCCTACTGCCCCACCTGTTGCTGCATCAGTTGCCTCACCAGCTACCCTACCAGCCGCCACACCCGCAGCCCCACTTACTACCCCACCTGCAGCCCCACCTGCTGTCCCACCCACAGCCCCACCCGCTGCTGCCCCAGCTACAGCATCACCTGCTGCTGCCCCAGCTACAGCACCACCCGCTGCCCCACCTGCCACCCCCCACACCGCCACACCTTCCACCCCATCTGCTGCCCCACCTGCTGCCTCCCCTGACGTTGCACCGGTAGCCCCACCTACTGCCCAACCTGCCACCTCCCAGGAAACCCTACCTGCCACCCCACCCGCTGCCTCACCAGCTGCCTCACCAGCCGCCACACCTGTAGCCCCACCAACCCCACCTGCAGCCCCACCTGTTGTCCCACCCGCAGCCCCACCTGCTGCTACCCCAGCTGCGGCACCACCTGCTGCCCCATCTGCCACCCCCCACGTCGCCACACCTACCACACCACCTGCTACCTCACCAGTTGCCCCCACTTCTGCCACACCTGCAGCCCCACCTACTGCCCCACCTGCCACCTCCCACGCAGACCCACCTGCCACCCCACCAACTGCCTCACCAGCTGCCCCACCGGATGCCCCAATGTGCAGGAGGGCGGAGACCCCCATGGCAGACAATTGCTGGCAATGGAACTGGACCGACCGCTCGCAGTGCCCTGCGCACTCATCCTACATTGATCAATGCCTTGGGGCCAGCTATCAGTGGCTAACTAGACATAAGAATGTAGTAGGAACACCATATAGCAAAAAAGGACGAATGAGGCTGTGGAATGAGTGGTCTACACCCCTCACCACCCTGGCACCCCGTTATGGTACTATGCCGCACGCCTACGATGTAGCTCAAGGACACCATGTAAATGCAAGCAGCCAGCAACAGTACCGGGATGAGACCACCAGCCATGCGCACCACTGTATCCCCACCCACACGGGCAGTGTCATCGACCATCAGAATAGGGTAATAGCCCAATTCCTTCTCATTGCGATAGGTACCTACATCCGCAACACAAGCCTCCAACACCGCCACCACCCCACAGCTACGGAATCCAAACGATGCCTAAGACGACACCGCAAACGACTAGGCTCCTATAGATCTACAATACGAGCCATCGGGTACAATCTAATGACGGGCCTAGACGGCACCCTAGCGGCTTCTACCTCCCTATGTAAACTTTCTAACACTTTCCACCTCTCCACAAATGGAGCCAAGAACGGCCGCCCACACACAGTCTACCAATACAATAGCACCCTCCACGTCTATTGTTGCTACCAAACAACACTAGGTGTAAGTAATTGGACCACCTCCACCTTCAACCCCATAGCTGCCGCACGGGCTGTCTACGTGGCCTGGCTCTTACTAGCCGCTGGGGATGTTGAAGCTAATCCAGGTCCAGAGGTTGAGCACTTTAAGCAAGATAAAGATAGCTCCGCGTGCCAGGTATACTCCCTAAACAATGCTGCGGGACATGAATGGGTCACCATGCAAGACATAGACAACTTTTACGAGAACAGGCTCCCTAAACTAACTGATCACTTTGAGCGTGGCGCATGGCTAATGGCAAGAGGAGTGGACGGCTACTCCGACGAAGTCATCGAGATGTACTTACGCTCCCACTACGGCCTTGCTGTGCAGAGCATTGCCCAACTCAACCAACCCAGCGACTGGACTGCTGATAACCTAGGGAACCTCGCTGGCCAATACGGTACACACACCTTTCTGTGCAAGAAGCCAGGCCACAGCATGGCCATGAAGTGCACTAGCGGCGCATGGCACCTACTGGATTCCTTGAAAACGACAGCCACACCCCTCTTGCACATTCCTGCGGCAACCAAGCAAACTATGCACCAACTATTTGTCATCACGCCTAACATCCGCACACGGGAGCAGATACGCCGGTGTGAGGAAAAGGGAATTTACCACATCATCAGCCATGCGGAACAAGCACGCGACCATGATAGCAACACTACAACACCTGGCCCCACACATACACCGATCCACAACCCGGCACAACTCTACATGGAAGGGCAATACGAAGAGTGCTGCCTAGTACATGCATTCAACATGGCCATGGGAAAGAAATGCATAGATTACCATGCAGTCATCAGACACTGCAAGCAACTAGCCGAGCACCTACAACATCTAGCACAAGCAGCACGAGATGACGGACACATGATTCGATCCTTCAATACTGATCACATCTACCACGAGAAAGGCAAGTTCTCGTCTGACACACTGAACCACTACCTACACCGCCAGCACCATGAGACGCACACGTACCTGCACCCAGCAACAACCTACCTACCAACCCACAGCATCACACCTGAGGTGATCACTACAACTGTTGCCAGCACGGGGGCGACACACACTGATGCTGTGATCTTGCTATCACACCACCATGCAACTGTCATTAAACACACACAACAAGGCTGGTACCAGCTGGACTCATTCAACCGTGTGCCAAAACCACTCTCCACACCTAACGACTGGGGACGCCTCCAAGGGAACTTGCTCACCATCTGCACAGGCAACGTGAGACACACAAGGTTCGTTAGGAGGGAGATCTGGATAGCGGACCCGTTGGAGGCCACCACCGCATCAGCACTAGCAGCACACTTTCAAGATCACACCGACCCGATTGATCTCACCAACAACCAAAAAGAGGTAGGAGAGATACTCGCCCCACCGCCCGTGACCACCATTGACGCCGACAAGAACTCTACACTAGACACCAAGCGCAGTACCACAATAGAGGGCACTCCATTACACGAGGAACCTGCCCGGTCGCGACAGCGCCGGGACATTCCCACTGTTACCCTCCGCCCGCCAGCCCCCCCAGGTAAGCCGCGTACCAACCGACCCACCACGCGCGTCGATACCAACACTGGCC
Source organism: Haematococcus lacustris (assembly GCA_030144725.1). Classification (NCBI taxonomy): domain Eukaryota; kingdom Viridiplantae; phylum Chlorophyta; class Chlorophyceae; order Chlamydomonadales; family Haematococcaceae; genus Haematococcus; species Haematococcus lacustris. Next base: position 3,029,136 of record JASKMD010000010.1, on the reverse strand, counting down.
CGTCCGCTAAGCGAATACGAGCCACCAAGGCACACCGCAACGACACGCACACACAAACCCTCATGTCCCAATACCTCTGCAAACCCACCGGAGCCCACACCACAAGGCTAAACCCCAACATAGCCGAGACACAACAAACCACGCCGGACAATGACCCTCGCACGAGCCAACACAACAACCCCTCAACCGAACTGCCCCAAGCAACCCTCAACAGGCAACACATCACCCTCACAACCTTCAATGTCAGAGGCTTATGCAGATCTAGAAACGAGGTCCTAAACCTGGTGCTCAAACATAGCCCGGACATCTTGATCCTCACCGAGACTATGACCCAACCCAAGAGCAACAAACCTAGCTCCGGCTGGCTGAAGAGGGTTATGCCCAACTACACCGTCCACCGTCACGAAGGCCATAGTGAGGTCCTCATTGGCATCAGACACGACCTAGCTATCCAGATGCAAACCACCATGCTGCCGCCGTGTACAGATGCGGATGTGAACACCCGATGCGTCATCCTAAGCCTCCGCCAACGGCAAAGCGAGGAACTCACACTCGTCGCCACGTACTGGCCGTCAGGGAACAACGACGACGCGATCCCATTAAGGAGAAAGATGCAAGAACACATACGAACAGCCACTGGACACCTGCCCGGCTTACTCATTCTGGCGGGAGACATCAACGCCACGATGAAAACAGAGGATCGCTCCGAACACACTGAATACCCACAAGACCACATGATGAGGGAGTTCGCCACGGAGCTGCGCCTATCCGAAGCTGACCCCGGCGACCGGGCCTGGACCTACCAGCAACCACACTGCAACAGCCGCATCGACGCCATCCTGACGCGCGACGCGAGACAAGGCCCTGGGCATCGCACACACGTCGACACAAACGCGTACCTCAGCGACCACAGACCGCTCACCGCCACACTCACCACTACCAGACTGGGCATAGATCTAGCAGCCACACATCAACCCTTAAAACACAGCCACACCATTCTCACCACCCCAATCACCAACAAAGATAGGGAAGCATACCGGCTTGGAGTGCAACAACCCAGCTCAGGCGCTCCACAACTGCATGCACAACTGACAGCATACATAGCTCCCATGTACACAGACGCTACCCACTTCCTGACCACACTAGACAAGGCCAACCCACAACAACCACAACGCCTGACACAAGTGGCAGGCCTCCCGGCTAGAGAGGCTGTCGATACCGCAGCCGCCATGCTCACAACGCTCCTGGAAACCTGCAGGGGAACTGCCATGCAGACATGCAACACCAAGACATTGACCAGAGGAGGCCAACATTACCAACGCAGGAGCATGTGCAAGATCAGACAGGCACTAGGGAAAAAGCTCAAAACCACCAGAGAACTCAGCCGGAAGGCTAGAATGTTATTCAAACAAAACAGCGCCCACCCGTCTATCGACGACCTACTCCCAGAGACAGACACGATCAACGCGGAGGTAAGGGAGGCGGTGCAAGCACGCCAGGGCGACGGTACAACCGAAAATTACGTGCAAGCCGCGCTCGCCCAACTGACCAACTCCTACCGCGACCAAATCCACAAGCTGGATGACGACGACTCCGCACTTGCCATTGCACAGGCGCGTCTCAAAATGCAACACCTCATCAGCACCCAACCCAAAAAAGCCAACAAATACATACTACGCCCCTCTCGCACCGACCACAAAGGACTGCAGGCACTAGCCGACCCCGATACCAAGAACATCTGCACCGCCCCGGCCGACCTCAACCGGATTATCACCGCCGCCTATAGACACAAGCTCACGCCGCCGAATCCCAAAACAGGCCACTACACAAACACACAGACCAGAAATTACCCCTGGACCCGCCCCAAAGCCGCGGACCCCTTCACGTTGCACACCTGCCAAAATATACACTGGATGCACACAGCCATCATGGACAAAGCAGGATTTCAAGAATGCAT
>JASKMD010000010.1:2979026-3026679 GCA_030144725.1 Haematococcus lacustris | reverse complement strand
ATCAGGTCAGGTCAGGTCAGGTCAGGTCAGGTCAGGTCAGGTCAGGTCAGGTCAGGTCAGGTCAGGTCAGGTCAGGTCAGGTCAGGTCAGGTCAGGTCAGGTCAGGTCAGGTCAGGTCAGGTCAGGTCAGGTCAGGTCAGGTCAGGTCAGGTTTTGGTACAGGATGAGGCTGTACGGCATCTATGCTGCAGAGCTACAGAGTGGTGCAACACATGGGCAAGCCAGGGCCAAGCGGGTGACCACCAGTGGGGTTGTCGTCAGGGCGGCAGGCGGGGGGGTGCCAGCGTGCAGGCGACCCACCCTGCAGCGCGCGGCGAGCTGGCCAGCAGCTTGTCTAGCCGCTCTAGGCTGAGTCCGGCATAGTTCTGCAACAGCTCCAGGATGACGGGTTCATGAACAGCCACTGGGGCAGGCGGGGCGGTGGCGGCAGCGGAGGACCTGGAGGCGGAGGGGGTGCGGGCAGGTGGGGGGGAGGCGGGGCGGCGGCCGCCCTGTGGGGTGCCCCTGGAGGCTGAGGGGCTGGGGGTGCGCAGTCCCGAGCGGTAGCGGTACAGCGGCCCATCCTGGGTGACCTTGCCCTGCGCCACCAGCTGCGCCAGCAGGCCACTGAGCTGGGCCACGCTGCCGGAGTACCTGGTGGTCAGGGGTCAGGGGTCAGGGGGACAGCAGGCGCTCACCTTGCCTGCACTGCTCGCCACGTTCCTGTCTCAGGTTGTGACGCAGCCAGGGCTAGCAAGGGGCAGGCAGCACAGGGAGCCCCACCAGGCAGGCGCCCGCCTTCCTGTCCCCCCACCCCCCCTGTACCTCAGCCCCTCACCCAGCTGCCTTGGGTGAGCTCGCCATGAGGCTGTGCAGCCGCTCCGCTGTCAGGCCGGCGTAGTTCTGCAGCAGGTCAAGCAGCGCAGGCTCAAAGCTGCCGATGTCGGGGGGTGGGCTGGCTGCAGGGGCGGAGGCGCGGGGGGCGGCGCCGCCACTGCGCAGGGCGCTGGCGGACAAGGGACCGGGGGCGGGTGAGCGGGGCAGCAGCCTGCGGGCACCGGGGGCAACAGGCAGCTGGGCGGCGGCAGGGGCAGCAGCAGGGGGGCAGGGGTGGGTGAGGGTGAAGGTGAGGGTGGCAGCAGTGGCAGCAGGCCACATTGTTCACTGCATTACAGCTGGAACCCTGCAGGGCACAGCAGGAGCCAGGGGGGCCCGAGGAGGGTGGCCAGCGGGTAGGTGGAGGCAGGTTTAGGCCCGGTGGCCCACAGCAGCTGGCCATGCCCTGGAGCCTGAAGCATGGCGGCCTGAGTCCTTGCTGCAGGCACTGCTGCTGCCAGAGCCTGCCAGGTGCTGCTGACCACAGCATGGCGCACCGCCCCCATCAGCCCACCACCACGCTGTTGCCTGCTTCCCCGCCACTGCCCTGGCTCACCTGTAGACGCCGTTGTCATTGGCCAGCGCCCCCTGGCCCACCAGGCTGGACAGCAGCTGCTCCAGCTCCTCAGGCTGCGCCTCGTACCTGCACCCAGCACGCAAGCAAGGCGGCCTGCAGGTCCAGGCCGCGGGGCACAGCCAGGCAGGGCCCAGCAGCCAGGAGCAGCCTGACTGGCCGCTGGTCCCGCTGACCTGGTCCCAGGGAGCAGGCAAGCTGAGCTGGGTTCGCCCCGCAGCCTGGCCCTGACTGTGACCCTCAGCCCCCTCCCCTCTGGCCCCTCGCCTACCGGGACCCGGGTACCTCTCCCTGCCCTCCTGCCCCCTGCCCTCCTTACCCCTGCCCTCCTGCCCCCCTGCCCTCCTGCCCCCTGCCCTCCTACACCCGGCCTGACCTGGGGCTGCCTGGTGCCAGTCGCATCATGTTGTGCAGCCGCTCCAGGGGCAGGCCGGGGTACTGCGCCAGCAGCTCCAGCACCTGGGCCTCATAGCCGCGCTTCTGAGCCAGGCTCAACCCAGAGGACCTGGATCAGGGTTGGGGGGGCGTGGGCGGGGCAGGGGGAGTCAGGCGCAGGGGCAGGCAGGCCAGGGGGTGAGGGCAACCCAGACGAAGCGAATGGGGAGGGTGGGCTGCCCAGCCAAGTACAGCTAGGCAGTGTGCAGGCGTGGCGCAGGGGCCAGGCTCTGCCATGGTGAGCTGAGGGGCTGAGCTGGTCTGGGGCAGGGCGGGAGGGGCCTGAGGGGGTGCGCCATGCTGTGGTCAGGTCAGTGCAAGGGCCGTCCCCTCACAACCAGCATGCCAGGAGGCGGGAAGGGGCGGGTCTGATGAGGGGGAGGGGCTGCAGCGCACCTGCTGCTTGATGCCGGGCTGCTGCTGCTGTTGCTGCTGCTGCTGCTGTTGCTGCTGTTTGGCGCCTCCCAAGAGGCTGAGGCTGAGGCTGAGGGTGGCTGCTCTGCCCTGCTGGCCTGAGGTGTGCGGCGCCTGAAGCGGTAGCTGCTGCCCTGCCGGCTGACTGTGCCCTGCTCCTCCATGGCGTTCAGCAGCAGCTGCAGCCGGGCAACACCCTGGCGGAACCTGTGGGGGCGGGAGCAGGGGGGCAGGGGGGCAGGGGCATTGAGGCAGAGGGGGTGGCAGGGGGCTGTGGGGTAGAGGGGGAGGGGGTGGGGCTGCAGGGCGGGGGGCAGGGGGCTGCGTGTGAGGTGGCAGTATCCAGCTGCAGCTCAACAGATGTGAGGCCCGAGGCGGTGAGGGGGTGCAAGGTGCTGGCTGCAGGACAGTGAGGCTGATGGCTTTGCCACCTGCCTGCCCTGCTCGCAGCACTGCCTGCCCTTGTCTGCAGCTCAGACCCAGCCAGGTACGCCCCAGGGGTAGGGCGGGGGCAGGGTGTGGGTCACTGACCTAGGGCCGCGCTCCGCCCCCGCCATGCGGTCGTGCAGCTGGTCCAGGCTGAGGCCAGAGGCCTGGCGGCTCAACAGGTCAAGCACCTGCCAGCAGGGCGGGGAGGGCGGGGGCAGCCCAGGCGGGGGGCGGCTGCAACGCAGCTGCTTTGAGCAGGGCCCAGCCCGCAGTCTCCACCCCCTGTGGCCCAGGGGGTGACCCTGACCAGCCTCCCTCCCAAACCAGCCAGTCCCCAACGCCTGCGCCCTGCGCTGCTCCTCCACGCTGCCCCCCTGCCCCCTGCCCCTGCCCCCTGCCCCCCTGCCCCCTGCCCCCTGCTCCTCCCCCCTGGCCCCCTGCCCCCCTGCCCCCTGCAGGCCCCACCTGGGACTCGTGCAGCGCCAGCTCCTGGTCGGCTGCCGCAGCCTCCTCCTCCTCCTCTTCATCATCCTCATCGCTACTGCCGCCCCACCTCGCTGCGCGGCTGCCCGTCTGCTGGCTACGAGGAGGGGGGGCGGGCTCTGCCTGCAAGCGCTGCTCACGGGGCAGCGTGCGCGAGGGGGAGGGGGAGCGGGTGCGGGAGGGGGAGCCAGCCCTTGGCCCCATGCTCCGGTACCTATGGGGGCAGCAGCAGCAGCAGCAGCAGTGGTTGAGGCCCAGGCACAGCAGCAGCCGCAGCAGCAGGCATCGGGGCAGCAGTGAGGGTGCCGTAAGCAGAGAGGGAGGCCTTCAGCGCTTCAGGCTGCAGGCTAGGTATCCCAGAGCCGGCAGGAGGGAGTAGGGGGTGCATGGCAGGTCTGCCCCTCATCCTGCACTTCACTGGAAGTCAGCCAGGGCCGCTGGCTGCAGGGGCCTTGGCTACCCTGGCGGGGGGCTGGAGGGCGAGGGAGGGCTGGGCAGCTGGGGCCTGCTTGCAATGGCTCACTGAACAGGCATGGCCGGATATCAGCAGCGGCAGATGGCTGGTGTGCGTGCGGCTGAGCAGGGCAGGGCTGAGGGGTGCTGGGAAACAGTGCGGGGGCAAGGAGCCAGGTTGGCCGCCTTGACTGCATGAGCAGACAGCGGCGCAATGGTGCCCTGATGCCTGAGCTCGACCTCCCTGGCCTCGAGTCCCCTCTGGCCTGGCCTGCTGCAGCGCACCAGCACAGAGCTGCAGGCCACCTTGAGGGCTGTCCTAATGGTGCCCTAATGCCTGACCTCAAGTCTGGGCCTCCTCTGGCATCGCCTGCTGCAGCGCATCCGCACTGAGCTGCAGTCCACCTTGAGGGGGAGCGGCCACGACCTGGCTCGCCTGCTGTCTGCCTGCCTGCTGGCCTGGCCGCTGTCTTGGCCGCTGTCCTGCCTGCTGGCCTGCTGCTGTCGTACCCTCTGTCCTGCCTGCCAGCCTCTGCTACAGCTGCCACACGCCGCTGCCACTGCTGGATGCAAGTGGCGGTGCAGGCTCACTTGAACAGCCCGTTCTCCTCCATGACCTTGCCCTCAGCCACCAGCTGATCCAGGAAGCCAGCAAGAGCCTCACGCCCGCCATTGTACCTGAGCCATCACATTCAACAACAGGCTCAGGCCTAAACTAAAAACCAGGCTTCGGTGACGAGAGCACAGCAGCTGGCGCTGTGCTGCACACCTCGGTTCTGAGCTGCTGGCCAGCAGCATGTTTTGGAGGCGGTCCAGGGAGAGGCCGGCGTAGTTCGAGAGGATGGTCATGATCGCAGGCTCGAAGGCTGCCATGTCATCAGCGGCGGAGGCTCCTGGGCCTAGCGAGCCATCGGCCTCCAGAAATGACAGGATGTTACGAATAGCAGCCTTGTTGCGGATGCCCACCACATCCTGCACGGCAACCGACTGAAAAGTGCTGACCAGGCAAGCGACAACGCGCCGTGCGGCAATGGCGGAGTACACACTACTGCAGTGCGTGGGACTTCTGCTGTTGCTTGACTGGTGCTGTCAACACCTGCAAGTAAAGCCTTGTCCTGTCCAGGTCCGCCCGGTGCAGCTCGAAATGCACACGCTCAAGGTCCTCGACTGTTTGCAACCCCTGGCTGCGTAGGAGCTGCTCATTCTTGGGACCGATGCCCGCTATAGCTACGCCGATGCTGTCCTGTGTCGAGGCATTCCATGTCTCCACAGCTCGAAGGCGCGAGAGAACGCCTCGACTAAGAGAGATGCGGCGAGGGGCTGGGTGCTGCGGCGCGGAATAGCGACGTGCACCCAGGCTGCTTTTGGGCAGCAGCATCGTTCCGTCAATGCGCAGATCTCTGACGGGCTGTCCTGTTTTATGTGGGTCGTTGAGATAAGATTGCATGCGTCACATGTTTGGACGCCTCATGGTTCATGCCACATGGTTGTAACGACCGCGGCCTACTGTTCTTTGTCCAAGTGTTACAATGACGCAGCCTCTTGCTTCAGGCAGTGTCGCCGTGGCTAAAGCGCGACTGGACTTCTTGATATAGTTCCACAAACCTTAAGAATACCCATAAACACACAGAATAACCTAAAGAAATCCACAAACCCACAGAATAACCTTGATAATGGTTCCACAAACCTTGAGAGGTATGTCAATGTTTTGTTTGGATCCCACGTTTCATCAGCGCTGCTACCTGATAACAAACCATGTAACATGAGTGCCGTTGCGGAGGCTGCTGTTTGCCTGGGCTGGGTAGGGCTGGGCTGGGGCAGGGAAGCAGCAACTCAAGGAATGTATGACAGGATGACATGTGAGGGGGATGTGATGGGAGTCACAGGGGACCAGTGAAAACAATCCCCGTGCCTGGAAAAGAGCGAGGTTGAGTCAGCTATTCAGGTTAAATTCTGGGCTTTCCTTGGGAGTCGAGAACTGGACCAAGAGGTATCAACGATGTGAGAACCAATGCGCCACAGTGTCCCACTACAGGAGTGAGTGAATGCACATCCAAGTGTCAAGGGAAGTTGCGCTCAGCTTGTCCTGCCTCCACTACCTCGGCAGTATTTTTGCTGCAACTGCTGAAAGCATGGAGCTGACCATAACATGGAGCTGCCTGCGCTGCAGAAGCACACATAGGTTAGCTTCACACTGTGGTGCGGCTGCAGGAGGTGGCTGCAGGCGTAGCCCGGGCACCAGCCAGAACCGCACGCAAGGCCACGACAACTGTTCGCAGTGTCTGGCTTGTTGTGGTGAATGTAGGGGACCATGCAAGCTAATAGCAGTAGCAGCAGGCTGGTGCAGCAGAGTTGAGAAGGTCCCCACTGCCCTTGCAGCCCCACCTGCACTGCCCTCGCTGCTAGGGTAGGGCTGGCATTAGGGTTACGGTTAGGGTTACCCGTTGCTGGCTTAGCAATAGGCCGCCCCGCCCCGCCCCGCCCCGCCCCGCCCCGCCCCGCCCCGCCCCGCCCCGCCCCGCCCCGCCCCGCCCCGCCCCGCCCCGCCCCGCCCCGCCCCGCCCCGCCCCGCCCCGCCCCGCCCCGCCCCGCCCCGCCCCGCCCCGCCCCGCCCCGCCCCGCCCCGCCCCGCCCCGCCCCGCCCCGCCCCGCCCCGCCCCGCCCCGCCCCGCCCCGCCCCGCCCCGCCCCGCCCCGCCCCGCCCCGCCCCGCCCCGCCCCGCCCCGCCCCGCCCCGCCCCGCCCCGCCCCGCCCCGCCCCGCCCCGCCCCGCCCCGCCCCGCCCCGCCCCGCCCCGCCCCGCCCCGCCCCGCCCCGCCCCGCCCCGCCCCGCCCCGCCCCGCCCCGCCCCGCCCCGCCCCGCCCCGCCCCGCCCCGCCCCGCCCCGCCCCGCCCCGCCCCGCCCCGCCCCGCCCCGCCCCGCCCTGCCCCTGCCCCTGCCCCTGCCCCTGCCCCTGCCCCTGCCCCTGCCCCTGCCCCTGCCCCAATTGCTGGTGCAGTCCCTAAACCTCTTCCCGCAGCTCCATGGCCTCATTATGTTTCTTAATGCTCTCAGCCTTCAGGCCACTGGGACACTGCTCAAACTCAGCCGTACATGAGGCATGCAACTTCTGCAGACTTTGGCGTCGCATTTTTGCTTAATCCCCTTACCCTCCGTTGTAAGAGGCGTGTGAAGTTGGTGAGCAGGGCTTGGATGTGGTGGGCGAGGGGGAGGGGGAAATGAAGCAGGGAGTGGAAGGGTGGGGTAATGGGAATGCGCAGAAAACTCATCTGGGATAACAACTACCGGATTAGCATACGCTACCTTAATGTATTGTGTGATACGGCTTAGTACGAAGGTTAGCACCATGCATGTGCACCATGCACCATGCACCAACATTGCAAGCCAACGTGCAAGCCGGAGTAGCAAAACGTCGACAGAGTCGTCATATGATTGGAAGGTGGCGTGCCTAGCTCGTAGCCTGCCATAAGTAGTCACAATAGCTGACCACAGCAGGCCTCTCCCATCTCTGCCCGATGTCCAATGCGTGGCAAGGCACCAGAGCTGCATCAGCTTTGCTGCTGCCACTGCTGCTATGGGCGTCCACAGCCCAGTCCGCGTCCCAACCGCCAAAAATGTACGGCACGGACTACGTCAGCTCGCCATTCGTCGTGCAGCTTGCCGTAGCTCTGTCCAGGTGACTATTCCCATCGTAAAGAGCGCCGCATCTACACGCTGAACAGATGTCACGCACTACCGCAGGCTGGACGTGAGCCAAGTCCTCCATGACTGTCACAACTCCATCGGGTCTAGTGGCTGCGTGCCCACTGCGCTTTTGCCGGTTGCTGCAAGTATAGCAAACCAGCTGCTTCCCAACCTCGCCGCGGTGCTAGATCTGTACGATCGACGGCCCTTGGTCAGGCAACACCCATGCGCCCTCCCAGCTCCAGTTGCTGCTGAGCCAAGCTGTTTCACTCTTTGAACACTGTTGCTTACCTTGTAGGATACCGATGATGTGCCTGTTCTGGCCAGTGGGCAGTTGTGGGACACCGGCAGCCTGCTGCACATCTCTTCCCTGTATAGCTCAGTGCGCACCCATGCTGAGGTGCTGGTGTACAAGGCCCCCATGCCCTCCAGCTCTGGCTTGCTGATCAGTTCCTGTGCAGCACCTGTGGTGGACAACACCACTAACAACACCACTACCCCTCAGAGTCCAGCGGCGCAACGCAGGCACCGCAGAGCACTAGCCAGCACTCACCTCCCAGAGGAACAAGAGCTGGTTAAGCCTCTTCTGCCATCCCAGCCATGGCCTGCTGCCTCAGCTGGTCATGGTGCTGAGCAACACCAGCGGCATCAGAGCAGGCAGGTGCTGCAAGGCGATGCTCTGCCAGCTCCTGAAGAAAGCAGCAGCAGCGGCAGTAATGTTGACAGTAGTGATGGCAACAGCCCAGGGTCCGACCTGGAAGAGTCCAGCATGGAGGAGTCCAGCAGTGACGATAGTGGCAGCAACCTTGACACTGGTGATGAGGAAGTTGACTGGGTCAGCCCCAGTGGCACGACTGCTCCCCCTCAGAGTGTGTTGGCCTTCATGGACATGCCCTCCACTGCGGTGTATGAGGGGCCCCTGGACGCCAACACCCGGCAGCATTGGGAGTACCAGGCACTGGGCCGCTTTGATGAGTCAGGCCGGCTGCTGGGGCCACAGTTCCCACGCACCCACCTGCTGCTGCTGTACCGCCTTGACTGGTGAGTCTGGACCCACCTGCTGCTGCTGAAGTGTTGGTGATGGCACCTCAGCCCATCATTTGAAGCCTGACTACTCCAGGTTGCAATGCAGTGCCAGGGCAAGTGCACCAGGGACAATCACATGTTCATGCCTGACACGTATAAGACCTGGTTGTGCACCATCCTTGTAGGTTCAACAGCCTGGGCCTGAAGCCACCCAACACCTGGTGGGTCGAAGTGCTCCACCCTGCTGCTGCTGATGCTCTCGGCCTGCTAGTGAGAGTCCACACATAACTCCAGCTCCTCAACTCATTGAGCCCAGGCTGGGGTGAGCCTGACCCTTGATTGTGCTGGCCCAGCCTCTTGTGTCATGCCTTCCTAGTCAGCCACATGCTTAGCTTAGTGACCATGCATCCCCCCACTGCGCCCCATTGTGCCTGGGCTTGCAGGGAGGAGCTGATCACTGTGACGCTGGCCCTGCGCAGCCTCCATGGTTTCTCCTCTGGGCCTGGCAGCCTTGATTTCTATGTCATGATTGGCGAGGTGGCGCCCCCGCTTGGCTTGCGACTGCCAGCTGTACAGGGCAGTGTTGATGTCCAGCGCTGGCCCCAGCCCGGCTCTCTGTCGAGCAACTGGACACTGATGCCACCAGGTGCAGGGGCTGGCGCTGTCACAAGCGGTCAGGGCGCAGGCCAAGGAGGAGGCTGGCTGGCTGTTGTAAGGCCCAACCTGTCTTGGTACTGAGCCTGGCCCAGCAGGCTACCTGCTTCTGCAGCCATGAGCACCCACCAATGGCCCTTAGCTTGTCTTGTTGCCTGCAGCCCATTCTCACTAGAAGCAACTCAAGGGTTTTCACGGCTCATTTCATGGAGTGATGGACATGGAGGTGGTTCCATGAGCGCCACTCTTTGGTGGCCATGCCCGTATCCCCTGCTATGTTGCTGCCCCTAGGTGTGCCTCCTGCCCTGAACAGCAGCGAGCCCAAGATGGCCCTGTGCCTGGACCTGGCGCTGCACTGCAAGGCTGGGGACCTGCTGGCCGCCATCCTGGCCTCTCTCACACAGAGCAAGGGCACGCAGCAGGCAGGTGGCAGGGGCACACCGCCCGCCCTGCACCGCACCACACCTGCTGCATGCCTGCTGCACCTCCCCTTCCCTTTGCTTGGGGCCCTGGTGTTGCTGCCTGTCATGTGTTGTACTGTTTGCCATAGTCCTGTCTGGCCGGGCACTGCTTTGCTGCTGCAGGGCTGGCTGCTGGACCCGGTGGACATGTCGCTGCTGACCAGCAGCCCAGCGGGGGCAGAGGCCTTGCGGCTGTACGCCCAGCTGGCCAGCCTGGCCCTGCCCCGCTCCAACTTGCCAGAGCCCCTGCAAAGCTGCTCAGCCCTCAACCGTCGCTTTGTGCAGGGCAAATGCGCCATGACCATTGACTGGGACGTGGCCATGATGTATGGTGGGTGCGCGCTGCAAGGGCCTGGCCCGCTCATGGCTACTAGCACACCTCCACAGCCACCAGGATAGATGACGGTCATGGTGCTCTTGGCAAATGCTGTGTCTGGTGCCTGACCCTGCTGCCAGCACTCTGCCACTAAGCCTGTTAAGGAGCACAGATCTTGCGTTACATAAACTGCTAGAAAACTAGCTTAAGAGCGACATGTCACACTGAAACCTTCACCAAGCATGTCATCATTCACTGGTCCATCACCGCTACACACGGAAGACTGATGAGCTGGATGACACTCCCACAACACTCCCACTCAGACAGCACATCAGCCCAAGCACAAGAACATGTCCACATGCACATCAAGAGTCATGTTAACATGCACATCAGCATGGACACGTCCACATGTACTCCACCACACGACACGTTTGCAGGCACACCTACCCCACGAGCCTGACTCACAATGCTACTCCTTCTCTTCCTTCTCCTTATGATGAGGGCATCAGCGAGCAATGTTGCCCCACTGGCACACCTAGCACTCCACAACCTTAGCAGCTCCTGTGCTGGTCTCATGAGCGCCCTGCCGAGCTCCCACTGCTTTGCCATCCCGCACATGCAAACCATTCATTCTGCCACCCATACCATACTCCGCCTACTTGCCCAACTCAGCCTCACACCGCAACACATGCGGCAGTGCTCTCTGCACTGTTGGCTGCCCCATAGGCCTGCTCCACCATAGGCTTGTACTCTGCAAGCAAGCCTCTTAGCACTACAACAATCTCGTCCAAACTCTGACCACTGGTTGCTCTCAACCACCTTCCTCACGCCCAAGCGATGGACCTCAAAAGCCATGCTCCCAGCTCAAACACTGCGGTTGTCTTGCTGCACTTCTCCCACGGGCTCGGGCACTGAAGCCATCTTGCCCAGAACACATCACGGACGCAAGCACTGAAGCTATCTTGCCCGCGACACAACCACGGACGCAAGCACTCATGCTGTCTTGCCCGGAACACTCCACGGGCGCACGTACTGAAACGTTCTTGCCCAGATAACACCACGGACGCAGGTACTGAGACCTTCTTGCCCGGAAACTCCTTGAGCGCAAGCACTAAAGCTATCTTGCTCAGAAACACTAACGAGCGCAAGCACTTAAGCTGTCTTGCCCGGAACGCTCACTGCCCCCTATTCTGGTCGACTACCACGGCACCGCGTGCGCGTGGGCCCATAACCTGTTAAGGAGCACAGATCTTGCGTTACATAAACTGCTAGAAAACTAGCTTAAGAGCGACATGTCACACTGAAACCTTCACCAAGCATGTCATCATTCACTGGTCCATCACCGCTACACACGGAAGACTGATGAGCTGGATGACACTCCCACAACACCACCCCGAGCACCCACCAATGGCCCTTAGCTTGTCTTGTTGCCTGCAGCCCATTCTCACTAGAAGCAACTCAAGGGTTTTCACGGCTCATTTCATGGAGTGATGGACATGGAGGTGGTTCCATGAGCGCCACTCTTTGGTGGCCATGCCCGTATCCCCTGCTATGTTGCTGCCCCTAGGTGTGCCTCCTGCCCTGAACAGCAGCGAGCCCAAGATGGCCCTGTGCCTGGACCTGGCGCTGCACTGCAAGGCTGGGGACCTGCTGGCCGCCATCCTGGCCTCTCTCACACAGAGCAAGGGCACGCAGCAGGCAGGTGGCAGGGGCACACCGCCCCGCCCTGCACCGCACCACACCTGCTGCATGCCTGCTGCACCTCCCCTTCCCTTTGCTTGGGGCCCTGGTGTTGCTGCCTGTCATGTGTTGTACTGTTTGCCATAGTCCTGTCTGGCCGGGCACTGCTTTGCTGCTGCAGGGCTGGCTGCTGGACCCGGTGGACATGTCGCTGCTGACCAGCAGCCCAGCGGGGGCAGAGGCCTTGCGGCTGTACGCCCAGCTGGCCAGCCTGGCCCTGCCCCGCTCCAACTTGCCAGAGCCCCTGCAAAGCTGCTCAGCCCTCAACCGTCGCTTTGTGCAGGGCAAATGCGCCATGACCATTGACTGGGACGTGGCCATGATGTATGGTGGGTGCGCGCTGCAAGGGCCTGGCCCGCTCATGGCTACTAGCACACCTCCACAGCCACCAGGATAGATGACGGTCATGGTGCTCTTGGCAAATGCTGTGTCTGGTGCCTGACCCTGCTGCCAGCACTCTGCCACTAAGCCCCTCTCCCCTGGCCTTGTGGCTGTGACCGCCTACAGCAGCACCTCCCTCATCAGCCCGCTAAGGCAGAGCCAGGTCCCCTCACTAGGTGCGGTGTTTTGTCTGTGTGGAGCTCCACCTACACTAGTGCCTGACCCCCATGACAAGGCTATTGCCCAGAGTTGGTGTGGCAGACATGCACTAATCTTAAGCTTATGACAACACAATGGGACACAATGGGACACACACTGCTTAGATTGTAGTGCCTTGAATGTTTTGATGTTGGGGTGGTGTTTTCTCTTTGTGAAGTAATGTTCGCTTGCACATGGCATGGGCGCCTTCCACCTACATTATTGCCTGACCCCTTGTTACACGGGTATAGCCTAGAGTAGGCATGACAAACATGCACTACCTGTGAGCTGATGACAGCTCAATGGGGGGCACACATGATGGTGCCACAGGCTGTTGCTGCTGCTGGGCCGTGGGTGGCCAGTTTCCCAGCCGCTTGTACCCCAGCTCCGGGTACTCTTTGCCTTTGGCTTGCAGCTCAGTTTGCTTGGCGGTGCCCTTCAGCTTCTTTGAAGTCACTGCACCGCTAGGGGATATGCTTAGAGGCGTCTGTAACTCTTCCATGCAACCTAGGGTTTTCACTCCTGAATTCCACGCAGTGATGAACATGGAGGTGGCCTACGATTGTAAGCAGAGGCTGTTTACAGCACACTGTACACCCATACCCCCACACACCGGAGCACGTATCTGCTCATGCTCGTGTGCTGTGCAGCCTACAACAGTGTGGACGCCCTGGATGATGTGGCGCAGTACGGGCTGCAGGGCAGGCTGGGCTGGGCACCCCTGCCAGGCTCCACAAAGGTGCTGCGCAGCGGGTGATGAGCAAGGCAGGGACAGGCACAGCAGGGCAGGGGAGGGTAGGCTGGCAAGGGCGTGTAGAAGAAGAAGGGAGAGGGAGAAGCACAGGTGCCCTTACTGCTCCTCTAGTCCTCCTCCCGCTGGGCCCAGAATCCTCATCTGCTCTCCCTTTCCAAATCCGTGATCAACAGAGGCTGCTTCGAGCTGCCTACCTGCTTGCCTGTTTAGGGCAAAGGTCGCTTTTCATAATGCGATGCGCAATGCAGGGCAACAGTATCGTAGTGCAAGTCAATGTCTGAAGAATGCCATTTCATAGCGAACGCTGTCAATAGCGCTATAACCCGTGATTCTAGGATTTCTAGGATTCTAGGATTTCAGGAGAAAGGATAAGTATTGGGACAAACTACAGTTTCTACAGCATGTGTCTCATATCATGGACTGGCTGAATGGCGGCGGCTGCCCAACTGCATGCTGCAGGTGTATGACCGGCAGGGCCAGGTGCTGCTGCCCTGCACCTCTGAACTCTGCCCTCACGCCACGCACGAGCCTGTGCAGAACATAATACTCCAAGTCACGCGCGGTCGATCAGGTGTACCCTATTCCCCCACCCCCTCCTGCCCACCCTCCTCACCCCTCTCCCCCGCCACCAGAACAGGGAGGGGAGGTTCCCATTCTGGACAGTGATGGGGGGGTCCAGAAGTTACCAGATGTCCGGGGCCTACCTACACTTGACGAGTCCAGCTTAGTCATGGCCGACCCCACCCTGGGCTTCACAAACGGCAGCCTGGAATATGCTGGGGTGGTGCTCCTCCCCGAGCCTTCCATCGTCTTGGTAAACCGAGCACCCTACTCTGCCCTTGCGGACACCAGCGTGGGGCTGTGCCGCTCCGGCTCCTCCCTCAGCTCCACCCAGCTGCAGGCGCTGAATGACCTCTTCTTGTCAGGACCTCTGGTGGCCCGCCAGGCTTTCATGACGGCCTCCAACCGGGTGATGCGCTCCGCATACCTTCGCGCTACTGCTGGCAACACAACCCTTCCTGCAGCTGCCTTGGACGGTCAGTTTGGGAACCTGGACGCCTGGAGCCGCGGCAGGCTCAGAGGCACTAACATGAGCCTGTTTCTCAACGCCCAGGACAGCCTGCGCTACTTCAACACCCTGTGGCGGGTGCGCTTTGCCTGGCCCGGCAACCAGGCGCCCCAGGCCACACTGACGGACAGCACCACACAGTACGTGCGCATGGCCCTGTCTGAGGCAGCGCTGGCGGGCCTGGTGTCAGGGCTGGCGCAGCCGCAGCTGTTCACACCCCTCAACACGTCCCTGCGCCTGACTGCAAGGTGAGGGAGACACTGGCCTGCAGGACGGAGTAGGGCCTGAGGGCAGCATCTTGTCGTGATCATCAAGGAAACCTCCCTGCATCCTCACAGTGCCTTTGCCAGTGGCCGCTGCTCCATGCTTGCATGCAGGGTTGTTTTGCTGTTGCTGTGTAGCTTGAGGCGATAGGAGGCAAGTGGTGTATGGAGCATATGGCAACACTATGGGCATGCGGTATGTGGCAAGGCACCATATGCGGTAGAGTACTGCACCTGATAAGTTGCCTTTGCCCTACAACCCACTGACTCACGCTAGTGTGCTTATGCTGTGCTGCAGGCTGCAGCAGGCCATGGCCCTGGAACCATCAGGCAAGGGTGTCAACAGCACTATTACTGGCCTGGCTGCCGTCAGGGCCCTGTACCGCAAGAGCATTGGCTACCTGCCCCCTCCAGCACCACCCTCCGTACCACCCCCTCCCAGCTCATTCCCGCCCCCAATTGTCACACAGCCCTTCCAACCCTCCAATGCCACGGATACCAAGCTGATTGCCTACATTGTGTCAGGCGTGGGGAGTGTGCTGGTGCTTGCGGGCATTGGGCTGGTGGCCCTGCTCCTGGTGCGCCGGGCCCAGCGGCGTTCCCTGCTGGGCCGGGTTCAGGCGCCTGCTGCAGGCCCTGGCACCACCCTGCTCATCACTGACATCCAGGACAGCACCGTGATCTGGGAGACGCTGCCTGCAGACGTCACTGACCAGGCTGTGAAGCTGGTGAGAAGGACAGGCTGCCTCATCTGGCACCTAGCAGTACACATGCAGTACATACTCTGCAGTACTGCAGTACATACTGGCCTCACCTCATGTCTCTGTGCCCAATTTGGGATGGGCCTAATTAGCTTTACCCTTCTTTGCTGCTAGCGCTTCGCTGCTGCCATCGCTGCTGGCCTGCAGCACCATGAGGTGATTCGCCAGTCTTCCTTAGCGCACCGCGGCTATGAATGTTGCACGGAGGGCGACAGCTTCATCCTGGCCTTCCACACGCCCAATGACGCGGCCCGCTTTGCAGTGGCGGCGCAGGCTGCCCTGGTGCTGGCACCCTGGCCGCAGCAGCTGTACGAGCTGGAGGTGAGTGGCTCAGGCCTGACCTGTAAGCTGCAAGCGCAGCACTGTGGCTGGGTGAGGGGGTGGCGGTGCTCCTGGGAGTAGGCTGGTTTGCAGTATGACTTGCATCAATGTGTTGACGTGAGCGTGTGCTGGCTCTGATGCCCCACCCAACCCATAGCGACGACCAGCCCTACCCACAATGCAATAGCTCAATGGTTGAAGGGTTGGCATTTGTTCACAATGCCCTCTTGCAGCGTTCATGACACCAGTGCACGAGCCCTACCCATAGTGCACCAATGGGGTTAAGTGCATTGTGTGGGTTAGGGGTTGGCATTTGTCTACGATGCCATCTTGCACCATTCGCATGCGTCCTCATGACACACCTCATGAAGCGTGGCTGCACTAGTGGCGCACAGTGGCGCAAAGGCAGGCAGAATCAGGTCCGCTCACTAGGGGTGATGTTTTCTCTTTGTGGAGTTATGTTCGCATGCACATGGCATGGGCGCCTTCCACCTACACTATTGCCTGATCCCTTGTTACACGGATATAGCCTAGAGTAGGCATGACAAACATGCACTAGCTGTGAGCTGATGACAGCTCAATGAGAGGCACACATGATTGTGCCACAGGCTGCTGCTGTTACTGGGCCTTGGGTAGCCGGTCTCGCAACCGTTTGTTTCCCAGCTCAGAGCTGGCTGGTCTGGCCAGTAGCACAGCCCCAGTGGGCACCACCTGCTCTCCCCAATGCGCTGCATGTTCCGCGTTGTATTGCAGTCCTTGTCCAGCCACCTGCCTGGCTGTGGTGCTGGTTGGGCTTTGGCAGCCTTGCCCTTGGCCCTGCCTTCACCCTTGGCAGGCAGGGTAGGCTCAGCTGCCTGCTTACCCTTGGTGCGCTTGCTGCGCTTGGCTGGCGGGGGAGTGCCTGCACTGCTTGGCCTGCGTTTGTTCAACATGTTCTCACAGGGCTGCTGGCCATTCACTGCTGAGATGACCCTGCTGGTGTGGAACTCATCCACAAGCACCACCCTGCCCCAAGGCTTGTCTGTGCCCCTGGGCTTGCACACCACCTTGCAGCATGCCCGCAGCACCACATCAAAACCCCAGCCTCCCACAGTGCCAATGCCAGCCCACAAATGCACGTGGCCCAAAGCATTCCCCTCCTTGCAGTATGCCGTGGCCATGCCAGCTTCACCTGCTATGTTCCTGCCTCTAGGTGTGCAAGCCAGTGTGGGTGTCGCCAGTCACCAACTTCAAGAGCCTGCCACAGCTGCTGAGCACACAGCCGCACCTGCTGGACGAGCGCCACAACCCCCGCCCATCCCTCACACTCCAGACATCGGGCTCCTGGGAGGAGAGCGCGGCTCCAGATGCACCCAAATCCCTGATTCGCCGCAACCCCGATTCTTTTCTGACCGTGCGAAGGCCATTGCGAAGATTTAGGAATATGAGCTGGACTGCGCCCGCTCTTAGCGTCGGTGCTGGCGCACCTTTTGGGGCGTGCTCGGATAGGTTCGCGACCGGGATTTCCCCATTCCAATGGGAGCAGTTGTATGCAAACCCAGCCGTACCAGCTGGGATGACGGACAGCTCAGGGACTTCGGCGTTGCAGCGCGCAATGTCGACAAGGACACCGCTTCAGAGTACCGCAACCGAGGCTGCGGTCAGCATCCCGCCACGCTTGTCCGGGGATGGCGACAGCACCGGTGCTTGGATCACTGCTACAGACGACGGTTGCTCCTCATTGGCGGCAGGGCTGATGACGATGCACGAGCACCTGAAGCGTCTGGTGCCCGTGGCTGCGGGACCTGGGCCAGGCCGCGTGCTCATCTTCCAGGGACTGCGAGTTCGCATGGGCATGGCCAGCGGCACTTCGGGCGCGGAGGAGGTCACCTTCAACGCGTCACTGGGTGAGGGGTCGTGGCTCAGAACCTGCTGCTACTGGTGCGGCAAAGGGTATGCTCCCAGCCTGCCTCACTGCCAGCTGACTCTGGTCAGTACTGGGTGCCAAGCCATGCTCGCTGCCGTATGGGGTGCAGGGCGAGTCAAGTATGGTGGTGCCCTGATGGCGGCAGCCAAGGCCATCCAGGATGCAGCACAGGGCGGCATGGTGCTCACCACCTCCAGCACCTTCAAGCAGGTCAGGCTGCCGGCTGGGCAGGTGGATAACCAGGCTAGCTGGCTTCGAGGTTCATGGCTATAAGAAGCACCTAGCCTGCCTTTCTACTAAAGAACTTAACTACCCTGCTCTCCTTGCCTCCTTGCTGCTCTCCTTTGCCTGGCCCACACATGCTTTCGTAAGCCTGCTTTTGCACCCTGCCTACAGTTGTCTGTGGAGTCTCTGGTCTCTGAGCTGCTGGTCATCAGTATGGGCGAGCATGTGCTGAAGGCAGGGGAGGAGGCGGTCCAGGTCTATCACCTGCTGAACCAAGCGCTATCTCACAGGTGGAGACCCACCCTGTGGGGTATGGCACTCACCACAGCCAGGGCCCCATGCACAACTCACCACATCAACCAACCCCAAGCACTAGGAAGCTGAACATCCCCTTGCGCTGGCCGTTCCTTGCCCCGCCTCGCTAATCCAGCCAACTGTAACCCACCCTGCCTTGTCCTTGTTCTGTCCAGGGCCTTCCACCTTGGAGCTGTGCGCTCAGTAGCCCAGAGCTCCCTGGGCATGCTGCAAGCCCCCTATGGCCAGGCTGCTGTCTGCTTCATGAATGCTGTGGGCGTGGGCATCCTGGAAGCCTGGAACCCCACAGTGACCGCAGCTGCCTTGAAGCTGTATCAGGGCTGCGCCCAGGCTGCCCTGTGCCAGCATGGAGGCTACTTGATGGAGGCGGTGGATGGCCTGTGCCTCGCAGCCTTTGGGAGCCCAGCTGCTGCGGTGCGCTGGGCCCTGGACACCCTGAACCGCTGCTTGGCGCTGGACTGGCCTCATGAGCTGCTTGAGCACGAGCTGGGGGAAGCCGTGGAGTTGATGAGCGTCAACAAGCAGGGGCCGACTTCGCCACCAGCGGCTGCCAGATCCTTAGCACGGGCAAGCTGTGACGGCCCAAGGGAGCTGGCCGAGAGGGCCACACCCCCTGCAACATCAGGCCGTGTGTACCAGCTGCAGGTGCACAAGCTGTTGTTCAGGGGCTTGCGCGTCAAGGTCGGCATCGACTACGGACCAGTCAACGCAGACTTGCACGCCGTAACAGGACGCGTGACGTACCGCGGAAAGGCCATGAACCGTGCAGCGCGCATCTGCGGGTCCGCGAAGAGTGGGCAGGTGCGTGCTGCACGATGCTGCTCCCCGGACTGACAGATGCTAAGCAGGATAAATGTGCGGTAGCCTGGGCGTGTGATCGCACCCTAAAATTGCAGGTCTGGGCCAGCTCAGGAGCTTGGCATGCGGCCCAGCACGACCTGAACAACCGCGTGGACAGCCTGTCCTATGGCCCTGCTGGGACAGACCAGGCAGCAGGTGGCATGTCCAGTGCCGCGGCTGCACCCCTGGTGGCTGCCACAAACCTGGGGAGCTTCAAGCTGAAAGGCATCAAGGTGCAAGCCACCGCCTCACCACACAGTTTCCCTGCTCAAAGCAAGGTGTAGTAAGGCACTGCGTGGTGTGGCATCACTGCTGAGTCCATTGCTCACCTGGGGTGTGCAGGAGGATATGAGCCTGATGCGCTGCTTCTATGAGGAGACAGAGCCGTCTGTGCACCCAATCAGGCTCGCCATGTCGTCATCTTCCACGCCTAGGCAACCTCAGGAAGCGCCACATGTCCGTCTGGACATGGCGCCCGCTGTGGAAGCCACTGTGTCATTGCGGTCAGTCAGGTTCTTGGAGCAGGGAGGCCCCTCCTGAGTTGTATTCGTGCAGGTTGGCACATAGCACAGCAGCATGGACCACAGCATCCCCGTCCACTCACAGCACATGTCTTTGCATGCGGCTTGCATGCATAGTTCATGTACTCACAAACTGGGCATAAGGCCAAGCAGGCGCGTGAGCGTGCTATGATGGGCTGAGAGCGTGTAGAGTGAGGAGCTGCTCAGAAATCAAGTTCTTGAGACTTGCTTGAGCTGACCTTGCACCTGGCTGTGAACTGTTGCGCAGCATTGTGTATTGTGTTGTGCGGCTAGTAGGTAGAAAGGTGCTTGCAGGGCACTGGGGTGGGTCTGAGCCACAGCACTTGAGGGATTACAGACACTGATGCTCACTGCTGCGTGAAATGCTTCTCACTGCGTGTGCAATGCATGCACCAGCTGACCTTGCAACGCCATTGGCTAAGGTCCATGTGCCGCTTTCAGAATGGCAAAGAGGCTAAATGGGGGGCGTATTGTTGCCTTGCTGATTTAGCTACGAAGTGCTGACTTCCAACAGGACTTCCCGCACACTTCTGCACCCTTGCATGCTGCTGCTCCCCTATCTATATTGATGCCAGGTGATACTGCCACTAGCTTCAAGCTTTGGAAAGCAGTGATCTGCACAGTGAACGTGCCACCGGTATTGGGGTTTGTAGTCATCCAGGGTACACCCAACTACCGACAAGTCAGCACCTCAGAATGCTTTGCATGGATGGTAGCTCTGATGCTATTAGCTGAGATACTCGAATGAGTGGGTGGCACGGGAGGGAGGTGGCAGTCCTTTACACAGGACCCTGGCACTGAAGACACGCCGAACAAGGACTGGTTAGGTTGATCAAAGGGCGGATTTATTGCATGAGTATGAGGCATGCCATGCACTGGGCTTGCCATCACAGTAGATTACAGTAGTTAGACATGTTCGGTTGTGGCAGCCCTTCCCTGTGGTTTATGCATAGGCAGGGGTTGCATCTGCATGAAGATTGCTTACTGGCCAGTCCTGCTTTGAGTGTCTAGTAGAGGCGCTTGCGGCACCCAACTTGTAAGAAGAAGATGGCTTGCACCACTGAAGCTACTTGGCCACACAAGCTACATCACGGCCTAACTATGTGCCCCCATCCACGTGCATGCCGCCACGAGGCGTGTAGTTGATGTCTACGCAAGACAAGGCCGGGCAACCAAACGGGCCACTTGTAGTGGATATGACGATGGTTGTACATCGTCGGGACTATCATTCTGGTACGGACGCTTGGCCTTGCCCATTAGCAACTTGGGCATCAAAAATTAGCAACGCGCTCCATGGCAGCATGCACCTTCAGGGGTGCA
Organism: Haematococcus lacustris; assembly: GCA_030144725.1. Classification (NCBI taxonomy): domain Eukaryota; kingdom Viridiplantae; phylum Chlorophyta; class Chlorophyceae; order Chlamydomonadales; family Haematococcaceae; genus Haematococcus; species Haematococcus lacustris. The sequence continues at coordinate 3,006,260 of JASKMD010000010.1, read as the reverse complement.
CACAACTAAACCATCAACTGCCTCCTGAGGTCCGCAGTCCAAGGCCAGATGCCCAGTAGGCCATCCATGCATATCCATGCATGAGGTCCAGGGCACTCATGCGACATAATCGCTAACGTGCAAACGGTGCCTAGAGGCAAGGGGGCGAGCCCGAGCCTTCAGCAGAGCCTGAGCCTGCATGCTGGGCTGCACCCCATGAACGCCCTCATGCATGCGGTCAGCATGAGCCGTAGCTGGTGGTGGCACATGTGGCGGACTCATGAGCAAGGCACCAACATGTGCCACTCGCCTTGAGCCCTCCCACATCAAAGCTGGTGAACTGTGCGGGCTACTGAGCATGCATGAAGTGCTGAGTCTTGGGGGTGCTGGCGTTGGCAAACTCAAAGGTGACAGATGAGTGGTCGAAGTCATGCAAGTCGGTGGCAAAGATGTTTGTGCAATGCAAGCCATGCACAGCCCCCGTCATGCAGCAGTGCTCTGTGCAGCTCCCGGCCTTGGTAAGTTGGCTTGCCCACATGGCCACTTAGGATGGGGCTGGGACTTGATCAGTAGCTAAGGATGGGGCTGTGACTTGTTCATTCAGCAGGCTCCTCCACAAGTGTCCACACGCTTACTGGTGCCCGCTGGGGTTGGAGACATAGGGGATGCCTGGCATGGATGGCGGGGCCGAGTGGCTCCTGGAGCTCTGTGCCTGATGTGAGCAATGAGCTGGTAAGCGGTCTAGGATACTGACAGTGGGGGTGTGGGCGCGTGCGCGCTGGAGTTCCGCCCGAAGGTGCACCCACCTTGGTGCAGGACACCAAGCACCTCCTTGGGGGTGGAGCAGCAGTCTGGTCAGGGCATGGTGCCGACAGTCTGGCCTGGGGGAGGGCGGAGCAGCGATCGCATTTGCTATTGGCCACCTTGACCTGCTGCTTGACGCTCGCCCCCTGCCCCAGCACCACTCCAGTTATGCGGTAGTAATGGTGCTAATGACAAGCTCCAGTACTGTCCTACGCTTAGTGAGCCAGCACATATCCCCCCTATACTTGTGTCTTCAGTCTATTAGCTTCTTGAAGCCCAGGCCAGGGTACTCCTTGCTTAGGGCACGAGCCGCTGATCTGTGTGGCCACCAGCACAGCTCCACGGGGCGCTTTGGAGCCTCCCCTGCCCGCTAGAGGTTCAGGGCTGAGTTGCAATCTCTGCCCACCCATCTGCCAAGATTCCCAGGGGTGGCCAGCTTCATCCAGGGGCACCATTTGAGGCTTCGCACTGGCGCCTCAGACCGCTGGCTCCAGGCAACACTTGATCTGCTTGAGGCTTGCAGCCTGCAGGCCTGATGGGCTTGCTGCGATTCAGCCGCCTCTTACAGGGCTGGGGGCCTTTACCAGTTTAGCTGGCTCGGCTGGTGCGCAACTCATCCACTTCACCACCTGGCCAGGCAGCCTGTCTGTTGGCTTGCCACTGTTGGGCCTCTCCACCACCTGTGGCAGGCCTGCTGCACGGCATCGGTGCCCCACCAGCGTGCCCATGGCAGCGTTGCCAAAGAACACCACCAGCTGCTTGCATGTCCCCGACCGCCACTGGGACACGTCAGCTGCCTCCTCCTCCTGCTGCATATCACACTAAACACACAATGCGAATGATGGTCACATGGTTGCATGGGGGACATTCAGCAGCCTTTGGCCCTGCCCCTCCCCCTGCCATCATCTCACCCACCTTCTTGAAAAGGCTCTGAAGCGCGACATCTGCCCACGTAGGGAGCAGGTAATCCTCCTACACTGCATCCCAGATGGCCAGGGTGAGCAGCCACTTTTGGGCACAGTGTTGTGCCCCCCGGTGCTCCCTCGCCAGCTCCCACGCAGCCAGCCAGCAACACAATCAGCAGCCTCCATAATTGCTTGGTGTTTCGTTATGCTGTGTCCTTGTCACACACCCGATTATGCTGGGCACTGAACGGCTTAGAATGCAACCCCATCAATAAGGTGGAGCTCACGGCCATACACGCGGTAAGAAAAGCGGAAATGTCATGTAATGATGACCATGAAAACCAGCCGTCTCAGAGCCAGGGCCCAGCACTCTGCATCCTGCCAAGGCCAACCATGGCTGGGTAGGTGGTGAGACCAGGGCCACAATACAGCTCAACATCCTCAACAAGCCAGGTGGCGCCTTAAGTCTTGTTGGCCTAAGCTGCCTGCTTTGCGGATCAGAGGCGAGGATCACACAAGCTGGGGTACGAGCATTTGCAAGAGCGTCCATATCAGGCCTAGCAGCAGCAGCCAGTGGCACAGCTTTGTCAAGAATTCTTCCTTTTACAGTAGTCTGCCGCCCCCTGCCCCTGCCCCTGCCCCTGCCCCTGCCCCTGCCCCTGCCCCTGCCCCTGCCCCTGCCCCTGCCCCTGCCCCTGCCCCTGCCCCTGCCCCTGCCCCTGCCCCTGCCCCTGCCCCTGCCCCTGCCCCTGCCCCTGCCCCTGCCCCTGCCCCTGCCCCTGCCCCTGCCCCTGCCCCTGCCCCTGCCCCTGCCCCTGCCCCTGCCCCTGCCCCTGCCCCTGCCCCTGCCCCTGCCCCTGCCCCTGCCCCTGCCCCTGCCCCTGCCCCTGCCCCTGCCCCTGCCCCTGCCCCTGCCCCTGCCCCTGCCCCTGCCCCTGCCCCTGCCCCTGCCCCTGCCCCTGCCCCTGCCCCTGCCCCTGCCCCTGCCCCTGCCCCTGCCCCTGCCCCTGCCCCTGCCCCTGCCCCTGCCCCTGCCCCTGCCCCTGCCCCTGCCCCTGCCCCTGCCCCTGCCCCTGCCCCTGCCCCTGCCCCTGCCCCTGCCCCTGCCCCTGCCCCTGCCCCTGCCCCTGCCCCTGCCCCTGCCCCTGCCCCTGCCCCTGCCCCTGCCCCTGCCCCTGCCCCTGCCCCTGCCCCTGCCCCTGCCCCTGCCGACTGTGGGAGATGTTCGCTGCAGCAAAAGCGTCATAATAGCGACTTCTCCACACACTGGAGCTGGCAGGCGATGCTCGACCTTTCTGCCAGCACTCTGCCCTCAAGCCCCCACTCCCTCCACGGCTTGCCTTGTGGCTACACCAGCATGCAATAACTGCCGGCTTTTCACCACACTGCCACACTGCTACATTGCTAGTATTGATGACCTGGCCACTCTGCAAGGCCTGGAAGTGGGGTGCTAGGCAGTGTGACAGGGACAGGGATATGTGTAACAGGGACAGGGACTGCTAGGCAGGTCGTGTCCGGTCCCTCACGCCCGCTCTGCGCTTGCGTGGCGGGCTCGCATGCATCTTTGACACGGCGGCTGTTGCACCCTGCAGCTCTACAGCAGTAGCCGCACCTTCTGCAAGCTGTTGCCAGGGCAGGGCAGCAGGAGGCGTGAGCAGCCCTGGGGCTGCACTAGCACCTGCTGCCACTTGTTGCCCAGTGTCTAGCCCGTGGTCCGACAGCGCCTTGTAGCTCGGGGTGATGATAACGTACCTTGAAGGGGTCTTCAATGGATACCTCTATGTTAAACATGTGATATAGAGAAGATAATATCATGCAACATTGCAAGCCTACGTGCAAGCCGGTGACTCGTATCCTGCGATTAGTAAGCACAATAGCTGACCACAGAAGGCCACTACCATCCCTGCCCGATGTCCAATGCGTGGCAAGGCACCAGAGCTGCATCAGCTTTGCTGCTGCCACTGCTGCTATGGGCGTCCACAGCCCAGTCCGCGTCCCAACCGCCAAAAATGTACGGCACGGACTACGTCAGCTCGCCATTCGTCGTGCAGCTTGCCGTAGCTCTGTCCAGGTGACTATTCTCATCGTAAAGAGCGCCGCATCTACACTCTGAACAGATGTCACGCACTACCGCAGGCTGGACGTGAGCCAAGTCCTCCATGACTGCCACAACTCCATCGGGCCAAGTGGCTGCGTGCCCACTGCGCTTCTGCCGGTTGCTGCAAGTATAGCAAACCAGCTCCTTCCCAACCTGGCCGCGGTGCTAGACCTATATGACAGACGGCCCTTGGTCAGGCAACACCCATGCGCCCTCCCAGCTCCAGTTGCTGCTGAGCCAAGCTGTTTCATTCTTTGAACACTGTTGCTTGCCTTGTAGGATACCGATGATGTGCCTGTTCTGGCCAGTGGGCAGTTGTGGGACACCGGCAGCCTGCTGCACATCTCTTCCCTGTATAGCTCAGTGCGCACCCATGCTGAGGTGCTGGTGTACAAGGCCCCCATGCCCTCCAGCTCTGGCTTGCTGATCAGTTCCTGTGCAGCACCTGTGGTGGACAACACCACTAACAACACCACTACCCCTCAGAGTCCAGCAGCGCAGCGCAGGCACCGCAGAGCACTAGCCAGCACTCACCTCCCAGAGGAACAAGAGCTGGTTAAGCCTCTTCTGCCATCCCAGCCATGCCCTGCTGCTGCAGCTGGTCATGGTGCTGAGCGGCATCAGAGCAGGCAGGTGCTGCAGGGAGATGCTCCGCCAGCTCCTGAGGAAAGCAGCAGCAGTGGCAGTGGTGTTGACAGTGGTGATGGCAACAGTCCAGGGTCCGACCTGGAAGAGTCAAGTATGGAGGAGTCCAGCAGTGATGGCAGTGGCCGCAGCTTTGACAGCAGTTTTGACACTGGTGATGAGGAAGTTGACTGGGTCAGCCCCAGTGGCACGACTGCTCCCCCTCAGAGTGTGTTGGCCTTCATGGACATGCCCTCCACTGCGGTGTATGAGGGGCCCCTGGACGCCAACACCCGGCAGCAGTGGGAGTACCAGGCACTGGGCCGCTTTGATGAGTCAGGCCGGCTGCTGGGGCCACAGTTCCCACGCACCCACCTGCTGCTGCTGTACCGCCTTGACTGGTGAGTCTGGACCCACCTGCCGCTGCTGAAGTGTTGGTGATGGCACCTCAACCCATCATTTGAAGCCTGACTACTCCAGGTTGCAATGCAGTGCAAGGGCAAGTGCAGCAGGAACAATCACATGTGCAGGGCCTGACATGTATAAGTCCTGGTTGTGCACCATTCTTGCAGGTTCAATAGTCTGGGCCTGAAGCCACCCAACACCTGGTGGGTCGAAGTGCTCCACCCTGCTGCTGGTGATGCTCCAGGCCTACTAATGAGAGCCCACCCTCATTGCCAGCTCCTCAGCTTGCCTTATCAAGCCCAGGCCGGGGTCAGCCTGGCTCTTCATTGTGCTGGCCAGACTTCTTGTGACTTGCCATCCTAGTCAGCCATGAACTTAAGCCTAGTGACCTTGCATTCCCTCACTGCGCCCCATTGTGCCTGGCGATGCAGGGAGGAGCTGATTGCTGTGACGCTGGCCCTGCGTCGCCTCCATGGTTTCTCCTCTGGGCCTGGCAACCTGGATGACTACATCGCGGTTGGCGAGGTGGCGCCCCCGCTTGGCTTGCGGCTGCCGGCTGTACAGGGCAGTATTGATGTCCGGCGCTGGCCCCAGCCCGGCTCTCTGTCGAGCAACTGGACGCTGATGCCACCAGGTGCAGGGGCTGGCACTGTCACAAGCCGTCAGGGCGCAGGCCAAGAAGGAGGCTGGCTGGCTGTTGTAAGGCTCAACCTATCTTGGAACTGAGCCTGGCCCAACAGGCTACCTGCTTCTGCAGCCATGAGCACCCACCAATGGCCCTTAGCTTGTCTTGTTGCCTGCAGCCCATTCTCACTAGAGGGTTGTCACGGCTCATTTCATGGAGTGATGGACATGGAGGTGGTTCCATAAACGCCACTCTTTGGTGGCCATGCCCGTATCACCTGCTATGTTGCTGCCCCTAGGTGTGCCTCCTGCCCTGAACAGCAGCGAGCCCAAGATGGCTTTGTGCCTGGACCTGGCGCTGCACTGCAAGGCTGGGGACCTGCTGGCCGCCATCCTGGCCTCTCTCACACAGAGCAAGGGCACGCAGCAGGCACGTGGCAGGGGCACACCGCCCCGCCCTGCACTGCATCCCTGCTGTACCTCCCCTTCCCCCTGCTTGGGGCCCTGGCTTTGCCCCCTGTCATGTGTTGTACTGTTTGCCATAGTCCTGTCTGGCCGGGCACTGCTTTGCTGCTGCAGGGCTGGCTGCTGGACCCGGTGGACATGTCGCTGCTGACCAGCAGCCCAGCGGGGGCAGAGGCCTTGCGGCTGTACGCCCAGCTGGCCAGCCTGGCCCTGCCCCGCTCCAACTTGCCAGAGCCCCTGCAGAGCTGCTCAGCCCTCAACCGACGCTTTGTGCAGGGCAACTGCGCCATGACCATTGACTGGGACGTGGCCATGATGTATGGTGGGTGTGACCTGCAAAGACCTGGCCAGCTCATGGCTACTAGCACACCTCCACAGCCACCAGGATAGATGACGGTCATGATGCTCTTGACAAGCGCCTGGACAGTCATATCCTCAGTGCCAGCACATATTAGTTATTCATAATTCGTTTTTGTTGTCCAGGCCAGTTTCCAGTTCCTTGGCCACATCCCCTTACAAGGTGGGACTTTGGCATGCCCTTGACATCCCAGGACAGTGCCTAGTGCACACACCAGTGTGCTGCTGGGCCTAGAGCGCTGAGTCTATCAGCTTCTTGAAGCCCAGGCCAGGGTACTCCTTGCTTAGGGCAGAGCCGCTGATCTGTGTGGCCACCAGCACAGCTCCACGGGGCGCCTGGGAGCCTCCCCTGCCCGCTAGAGGTTCAGGGCTGAGTTGCAATCTCTGCCCAACCATCTGCCAAGGTTCCCAGGGTGGCCTGCTTCATCCAGGGGCACCACATGAGGTCCCAAACTGGCGCATCAGACCGCTGGCTCCAGGCTGACCGCAACAAGCGGTCTTGCACCTGACCTGCTTGAGGTTTGCAGCTTGCAGGCCTGGCGGGCTTGCTACGATTCAGCTGCTCTCACAGGGCTGGGGGCCTTTACCAGTTTAGCTGACCCGGCTGGTGCGCAACTCATCCACGTCACCACCTGGCCAGGCAGCCTGTCTGTTGGCTTGTCGCTGTTGGACTTCCACCACCTTGTGGCAGGCCTGCTGCACGGCATCGGTGCCCCACCCACGTGCCAAAGCCAGCGTTGGCGAATAGTACCACCAGCTGCTTGCATGTCCCCCACCGCCGCTGGGTCACCACCTGATGGATGATGCAACCCACTTCATGAGGCCCTTTAAATCAGCCTTGGCGACCTGGATCCTTACGGAACCACACTGCTCCAGGGTTCGACCCCCCGTACGGGGCCCGTACTTTTGACCCATTTTGGCGAGGGCCCCCGTAACTGGGCCGAAGGCCTAGTACGGGGGCCCGTGGTTTTCAAAATTTGGGTTACGGGGGGGAGTCCACGGGCTATCTACGGGCGCCTGTTATTCTTAGTTGCGCCCGTACATATCTCAAACCTAAAACACGGCTGCGTTATCAGATATGGGAAAGCCAGGCAAGAAAGTAAGGCAGACTCCGTCGGACCAGCGACAGATGACAATTCAGATGGCGCTTGGTGGGTACCATCGCATCGTTGACATCTCCGCGTTCACATGTTAACTCATGTTAACTTCTTGAACCGCGCAGACCACGCAGCCCGCAATCCCGCCTTTCCCGATGAAAGTGGCCTTGTCAGCCCAATGCGCCCAATGCGGGGAGGATTAAACTGGTTTGGGGTATAATATGTCTGATAATTATCATTTAGCATTCTTAATAAGTGCTGCAGCAGGTCCTGCACGTCAGCAGCAGCAGGGCAGCATCACGGTAGCAGCAGCAGGGCAGCAGCATAATGGCAGTGGAGCAGCAGCAGGGCAGCAACTGCAGCAGCATGGCTGCAGCAGCAGGAGGGTAGCAGCAGCAGGGCAGCAGCTGCATCAGCAGGGCAACAGCAGCAGGGCAGCAGCAGCAGGAGCAGGGCAGTAGCAGCATCAGCAGGGCTGCGCAGCAGCAGCAGCAGCAGCAGAGCAGCAGCAGGGCAGCGGCAGCAGCAGCAGGGCAGCATCAGGGCTAAAATGCCGCCATGCTGCTGCTGAAGTGCTGCACCATCGGCAGCAGCAGCGGCAGTGAAGCTACAGCAGGGCAGCAGCGGCAGCAGCAGGGCTGCAGCAGCAGCTGCAGCAGCAGGGCAGCTGCAGCATGGCAGCAGCAGCATGGCAACAGCAGCAGTAGGGCATCACAGCATCAGGAGAGCAGCAGCAGGGCAGCAGCTGCAGCGGCAGGGCAGCTACAGCAATGCAGCAGCGGCAGCAGCGCAGCAGCAGCAGCAGCAGTGTAGCTACAGCAGGGCAGCAACGTCATCAGCAGCAGGGCAGCATCACGGTAGCAGCAGCAGCAGGGCAGCCCAACCCCCTCCCCTTCCAGCCCAACCTCTTCGGCTCCGTCCACCCCGCAGCCAGTGGTCAGCCTTAGCCCAGACGATCCTATTCTCATTGACCAAGAGCCAGCACCTTCCAGCATTCGCAGAGGCCACAAGACTGCAATGACTGAGGCTAAGCACAAGGAGTTGCAAGCAAAGTACCCATGGTGCAGGTTCAGTGGCGGATGCAACGAGAGAGGCACCCCCCAAGCCCACTGCTCCACTTGCTTGGAGCACAAGCCCAACTCATCTCTATTCGCAGAGGCGAGTGGTGGTGGTGGGGCTGTGACGTGTGAGGCGGAGCTGGCCCGACACGCCAAGAGCAAGGCCCATTCAGAAGCCATCGGCATGGCACAGCGTGCTGGGGGGGGTGCCGGCTCCATTAAAGCAGCTGTGAAGGCTGCAACAACAACAGTGGTCCAAGGCACCTACCGCCGCATGGTGTTGGCAGCCCTCTTCATGGTGTTGTGGGGCCACTCAGCCATGTCCACCTCCAGTTTGTCACTCACAGTGGGGCACCAGGTATGCCGCATGACTTCAGTGCCACCCGTTACTTCAATGCCGCCCTTTACTCTATTAGCCAAACCCTCCTCACTCAACAGCTAGCAGCTGTACGAGCCAGCCCCTATTCAGTTTGTTAGCTGACAGCAGCACGGACGTGGGAACTGAGGTCCATTTGCTCCTCTACGTGCGCTATCTGGAGCCATCGTCCTTTATCTACCACACCTCATTCTTATGCGCTGTCAAAGTGGTGGGGGCCACATCTGAGCACATCACAGCTGTCATACTGCGTGTGATTGACCCCCTCAGCCTAGATGTTGGCAAGCTTGTGGCTTTTGTGCTCTGTTGGTGCCAGCACCTTCATGGGGTCTCACAATGGGGTCATGGGGGCTCACAATGGGGGGAAGAGAGCGCGCAAGAAGAGCATGAGTGAGAGCATGAGTCAAGTGATGAAGTGGATGAGGCCTTGTTTGGCACGGAGGCAGGTGGTGTCCCAGAGGACACCATTGAAGCCTCCTTGTTAGCTGCTGTAAGCTAACATGTCTCTTCCAAGCCGGCCCCAGGCCGGCAAAATTTTTTGGGGTATGAACAGTGTATAGGGTCCCCGTAGTTTACCCTGACATCAGTTAAGGGCGCCCTTAGACCAGATATCACCAACTGTCGAACCCTGCACTGCTCTACCCGCTTCTACAGCTCCTTCCCCTTCCGTGCGTGAGGACCCATCCAATCCGCTTTGTCATCTTCATCAAGCCACCCTCGCTTGCTCTGCTTGAGCTCAGATGCATAGTTCATTCGTGTCCTTTCGTGACATAAATCAGCAGGACAGGCGTATCTCACATGACTAGGGTTCGCATGCGGACATGTATGATGTCTAGGGTCGCATGACGTTTACATAACATTTGGGTTCCCAAGTTTTTGGCTAATGCGCGCTTTGACGCGACCAAGCACCGTGAAGGACCGTGACGGCCCAGCAGCACCCGCAAACAGTGGGAGGCCGTCTCTGCTGCAAAGCCGGCCGTTGTAATAGTCATCTCTCCACAAATTGGAACTGGCAGGTGATGCTCGACCTCTCGGGGGGATGCTTGGCCTCAGCGTGTCAGCTGTGTCTGGTGCTTGACCCTGCTGCCGCCACTCTGCCGCAAGCCCCCTCTCCCCTCAAGGCTGTGACCCACACCCGCTGCAGCCTACAACAGCACCTCCCTCATCAGCCCACAATAGCAGAACCAGGTCCCCTCACTGGGGGTGGTGTTTTGTCTGTGGCATTATGCCCCCATGTACAGGCATGGGGCCCTTCCACCCACACTAGTGCCTGACCCCGCTGATAGGACTATTGCCTAGATATGGTGTGGCAGACATGCACTACCTGTCAGCTGATGACAGCACAAATGGGGACACACACTGCTGTGCCACTGGCTGTTGCTGCTGCTGGGCCATGGGTGGCCGGTCTCCCAGCCGCTTGTACCCCAGCTTCAGGTACTCCTTGCCTTTGGCTTGCAGCTCAGTTTGCTTGGTGGTGCCCTTCAGCTTCTTTGAAGTCACTGCACCGCTAGGTGATATGCTTAGAGGTGTCTGTAACTCTTCCATGCAACCTAGGGTTTCCACGCCCAACTTTCACGCAGTGGTGAACATGGAGGTGGCCTGTGACTGTAAGCAGAGGCTGTTTACAGCACACTGTACACCCATATCCCCACACACCGGAAGTATGTATCTGCCCATGCTCGTGTGCTGTGCAGCCTACAACAGTGTGGACGCCCTGGATGATGTGGCGCAGTACGGGCTGCAGGGCAGGCTGGGCTGGGCACCCCTGCCAGGCTCCACAAAGGTGCTGCGCAGCGGGGGATGAGCAAGGCAGGGACAGGCACAGCAGGGTGGGGGAGGGCAGGCTGGCAAGGGCATGTAGGAAAGCGGGGGAGAGGGAGAGGCACAGGTGCCCTTACTGCTCCTCTTGTCCTTTCTCTGCAAAGCCCAGGATCCTCATCTGGTCTCCCTTGCTAACTCCGTGATCAACTGAGGCTGCTTCCAGCTGCCTCCTTGCCTGTATAGGGCAAAGGTCGCTTTTCATAGCGCGATGCGCAATGCAGAGCAACAACATCGTAGTGCAAGGCAATGTCTGAAGAATGTCTTCTATGTCAAACGCTATCAATAGCGCCGAACCCCGATAATTTAAAAGTGTAGGAAAATAGATAAGTATTGGGACAAACTAAAGTTTCTACAGCATATGTCTAGTCATATCATGGACTGGCTAACTGACAGCGGCTGCCTGACCGCTTGCTGCAGGTGTATGACCGGCAGGGCCAGGCGCTGCTGCCATGCACCTCTGAACTCTGCCCATACGCCTCGCACGAGCCTGTGCAGCAAGTTATGCTCCGAGCTTCGCTCATCCCCCCGGACGCCGCTCTTATCCGACCCCCTCCTTCCCACCCTCCTCACCCCTTTCCCCCGCCACCAGAGCTAGGAGGGGAGATTCCCATTCTGGACGGTGATGGGGTGGTCCAGAAGTTACCAGATGTCCAAGGCTTACCAACACTTGACGAGTCCAGCTTAGTCATGGCCGACCCCACCCTAGGCTTCACAAATGGCAGCCTGGAAGCTGCGGGGGTGCTGCTCTTCCCCATCCCATTGATCGTCTTGGTGAACCGAGCACCCTACTCTGCCCTTGCGGACACCAGCGTGGGGCTGTGCCGCTCCGGCTCCTCCCTCAGCTCCACCCAGCTGCAGGCACTGAATGACCTCTTCTTGTCAGGACCTCTGGTGGCCCGCCAGGCATTCATGACGGCCTCCAACCGGGTGATGCGCTCCGCATACCTTCGCGCCACTGCTGGCAACACAACCCTTCCTACAGCTGCCTTGGACGGTCAGTTTGGGAACCTGGACGCCTGGAGCCGCGGCAGGCTCAGAGGCACTAACATGAGCCTGTTTCTCAACGCCCAGGACAGCCTGCGCTACTTCAACACCCTGTGGCGGGTGCGCTTTGCCTGGCCCGGCAACCAGGCGCCCCAGGCCACACTGACTGACAGCACCACACAGTACGTGCGCATGGCCCTGTCTGAGGCAGCGCTGGCGGGCCTGGTGTCAGGGCTGGCTCAACCTCAGCTGTTCACACCGCTCAACACGTCCCTGCGCCTGACTGCAAGGTGCGTGACAGTGGCCAGCAGGATGGAGGAGGGTCTGGGACAGCATCTTGTCTTGGTCATCTAGGATCATCCCTGGCATCCTCACAAGGCCTTTGCCAGTGGCCGCTGCTCCATGCTGTTGCTGCGTATCATGAGTGACAATAGGAGGCAAGTGCTGTATGAGCATACGGCAACACAGGGCATTCGGTATGTGGCAAGGCACCATATGCGGTAGAGTACTGCACCTGATAAGTTACCTTTGCCCTACAACCCACTGACTCACGCTAGTGTGTTTATACTGTGCTGCAGGTTGCAGCAGGCCATGGCCCTCGAACCATCCGGCACGGGTGTCAACAACACTGTCACCGGCCCGGCTGCCGTCAGGGCCCTGTACCGCAAGAGCATTGGCTACCTGCCCCCTCCAGCACCACCCTCCGCACCACCCCCTCCCAGCTCATTCCCGCCCCCAAACGTCACACAGCCCTCCCAACTCTCCAATGCCACGGACACCAAGCTGATTTCCTACATTGTATCAGGGGTGGTGAGCGTGCTGGTGCTTGCGGGCATTGGGCTGGTGGCCCTGCTCCTGGTGCGCCGGGCCCAGCGGCGTTCCCTGCTGGGCCGGGTTCAGGCGCCTGCTGCAGGCCCTGGCACCACCCTGCTCATCACTGACATCCAGGACAGCACCGTGATCTGGGAGACGCTGCCTGCAGACGTCACTGACCAGGCTGTGAAGCTGGTGAGAAGGACGGGCTGCCTCATCTGGCACCTAGCAGTACACATGCAGTACATACTGCATGTACATGCAGTACATTCTGGCCTCACCTCATGTCTGTCTATTGCCCAATTTGGGATGGGCCTAATTAGCTTTACCCTTCTTTGCTGCTGCCGTCGCTGCTGGCCTGCAGCACCATGAGGTGATTCGCCAGTCTTCCTTAGCGCACCGCGGCTATGAATGTTGCACGGAGGGCGACAGCTTCATCCTGGCCTTCCACACGCCCAATGACGCGGCCCGCTTCGCAGTGGCGGCGCAGGCTGCCCTGGTGCTGGCACCCTGGCCGCAGCAGCTGTACGAGCTGGAGGTGAGTGGCTCAGGCCTGACCAGTAAGCTGCAAGCGCAGCACTGTGGCTGGGTGAGGGGGTGGCGGTGCTCCTGGGAGTAGGCTGGTTTGCAGTATGACTTGCATCAATGTGTTGACGTGAGCGTGTGCTGGCTCTGATGGCCCACCCAACCCATAGCGACGACCAGCCCTACCCACAATGTTATAGCTCAATGGGTTCAGGGTTGGCATTTGTTTACAATGTCCTCTTGCAGCGTTCATGACACCAGTGCACGAGCCCTACCCACAGTGCACCAGTGTGGGGTTCAGTGCACTGAGTGGGTTAGGGTTTGGCATTCGTTTACACTTCGGCAAGTCTCACAGCCGCTTGTACCCCAGCTCAGGGTACTCCTTGCCCTTGGCCGGCAGCTCAGCCAGGTCTGGCCAGCAGCACAGCCCCAGTGGGCACCACCTGCTCTCCCCAATGCGCTGCATGTTCCGCGTTGCATTGCAGTCCCTGTTCAGCCACCTGCCTGGCTGTGGTGCTGGTTGGGCTTTGGCAGCCTTGCCCTTGGCCCTGCCTTCACCCTTGGCAGGCAGGGTAGGCTCAGCTGCCTGCTCAGCCTTGGTGCGCTTGTTGTGCTTGGCTGGCGGGAGAGTGTCATGCCCTGGCTGCCTGGCTGTATGGGGGTATTCTTCAGCTGCGCTAGCATCAAAGGGTCTTTGCTGTTGGCAGGCTGGCCGGCTTGATGTGACTTTGACTCTTGCTTCGACTCGGAGTCACATTTAGACTCTCTCTCGGAGTCACAGTCAAAGCCTTGGGGGGCTGCACAGCTGGAGGTGTGGGGGCGCTGGTGTAATTCGGGGTGGGGTGGCCAACCAAGCAGCTGAGGAAGATGTGTAGAACAATTATGGAGGCTGTGATTGGATGCTCACTCTTTTGGCAATGTGTCACTAGCTTTCGCTTTGACTTGATGCAGCCCCGCAGCACAGCGCCCCCCGGGAATTAGCAAGGTTAGCAAAGTCAGAGCGTGATTAAGGCTAAGACACAAGGCTAGGACTCCAGGCTTAGACAGTATGCGGGATCCCTACGTGCGTTGATTGTTTTGCGGCTAACGAGGACCTGCCCTTGCACCAAAAGTAGAGATGACTCCTCATACACGCAGAGCTCACTCAACTGGAGCGCGGGCGTTGTCTTGCGCTGTTTTTGCTTGGCGGTGTTTCTTCCGAGTCATTGCGCCGCTAGCTGCTATGCTTAAAAGACGCTGGTGACTGAACCCAGCAACTCCGATTTTCACGGCTCATTTCACGGAGTGATGATGGACGTGGCTTTCAATGCACGTGCCCCAAAGCATGCCCCGCACTGCATTATGGCCCCCTCAGTCATGACATAAAGGGCAGCACAGGGGATGGCGATAGCACGTGGCTGCATTACACCGTACAAAAGAGATGTGCCTACAAAGCCTGAGTTTGCAAAGCATCCTTTTATGGCATGGTACGTACTTCTTCGGTGCAATGGTTCCAAAAGCGCCGCTCTTAAATGGCCTTCCCCCATTTCACCCGCTATGTGGCTGCCCCTAGGTGTGCAAGCCAGTGTGGGTGTCGCCAGTCACCAACTTCAAGAGCCTTTCCCAGCTATTGAACACTCAGCCACAGCTGCCGGACGAGCGCCATAGCCTCCACCCTACCTTCACGCTCCAGACATCGGCCTCCTTTAAAGGGAGCTCGGCTCAAGATGCACCCAAATCCCTGACACGCCGCAACCCCGATTCGTTGCCAACCGGTCGGAGACCATTGGCGAGGCTCAGATATACGAGCTGGTCTTCGCCCGGTTGCGGCATCGGCGCAGGCGCACCTTTGGGAGCGCGCGATGACAAGTTCGCGCCCGGGCTTCAACCGATCCAATGGGAGCAGTTGTATGCCAACCCAGCCGTACCAGCTGGGACGACAGACAGCTCAGGGACTTCGGCGTTGCAGCGCGCAACGTCGACGTGGACACCGCTTCAGAGTACCGCAACCGAGGCTGCAGTCGGCATCCCGCCACGCTTGTCCGGGGATGGCGACAGCACCGGTGCTTATATCAATGCTACTGATGATGGTTGCTTCTCGTCGTCGGCAAGGCCAGTGGCGATGCACGAGCACCTCAAGCGTTTAGTGCCCGTGGCTACAGGACCTGGGCCAGGCCGCGTGCTCATCTACCAGGGTCTGCGAGTTCGCATGGGCATGGCCAGCGGCACTTCGAGCGCGGAGGAGGTCACTTTTAACGTGTCACTGGGTGAGGGGTCGTGGCTCAGAACCTGCTGCTACTGGTGCGGCAAAGGGTATGCTCCCAGCCTGCCTCACTGCCAGATGACTCTGGCCAGCACTGGGTGCCAAGCCATGCTAGCTGCCGTGCGGGATGCAGGGCGAGTCAAGTATGGTGGTGCCCTGATGGCGGCAGCCAAGGCCATCCAGGATGCAGCACAGGGTGGCATGGTGCTCGCCACCTCCAGCACCTTCAAGCAGGTCAGGCTGCCAGTGGCAAGGCCACTGGCTAGGCAGGTGGATTACAAGGCAAGCTGGCTTCGAGGTTAATGGCTAATAAACTAAACTAGCCTGCTGTGCTGCTCTCCTTGCCTGGCTCAACTATTGCGTCCCTAAGCCTGGCTTTGCACCCTGGCTGCAGTTGTCTGTGGAGTCTCTGGGCTCTGAGCTGCTGGTCATCAGTATGGGCGAGCATGTGCTGAAAGCAGGGGAGGAGGCGGTCCAGGTGTACCACCTGCTGAACCAAGCACTGTCTTACAGGTGGACGCCCATCCTGTGGGGTATGGTACTCACCACAGCCATGCCCTGATGCACCGCTCACCACATCAACCAACCCAAAGCACAAGGAAGCTGGGCATTCCCTTGCGCTGGTCGTTCCTTGCCCCGCCTCGCCTCGCCTTGCCTTGCCTTGTCCAGCCAACTAGAACCCACCCTGCCTTGTCCTTGTTCTGTCCAGGGCCTTCCACCTTGGAGCTGTGCGCTCAGTGGCCCAGAGCTCCCTGGGCATGCTGCAAGCCCCCTATGGCCAGGCCGCTGTCTGCTTCATGAATGCTGTGGGCGTGGGCATCCTGGAAGCCTGGAATCCCACAGTGGCCGCAGCTGGCTTGAAGCTGTATCAGGGCTGCGCCCAGGCTGCCCTCTGCCAGCATGGAGGCTACTTGATGGAGGCGGTGGATGGCCTGTGCCTCGCAGCCTTTGGGAGCCCAGCTGCTGCGGTGCGCTGGGCCCTGGACACCCTGAACCGCTGCTTGGCGCTGGATTGGCCTCCGGAGCTGCTGGAGCACGAGCTGGGGGAAACCGTGGAGTTGATGAGCGTCAACAGGCAGGGGCCGACTTTGCTAGCAGCGGCCGCCAGATCCTTTGCACGGGCAAGCTGTGACGGCTTAAGGGAGCTGGCCGGGAGGGCCACATCCCCTGCAACATCAGGCCGCGTGTACCAGCTGCAGGTGCACAAGCTGTTGTTCAGGGGCCTGCGCGTCAAGGTCGGCATCGATTACGGACCACTTTGCGCAGACTTGCACGCCGTGACGGGACGCGTGACGTACCGCGGCAAGGCCATGAACCGCGCGGCGCGCATCTGCGGGTACGCGAAGAGTGGGCAGGTGCGTGTTGCGCGACCCTAGCACCAGGCAAATGTCACAAGACTGGGGTGTGCACACGAACATGTCTGGTGTGTAGGATTACGTTCATCTCGTCTGGTGTGTAGGATTACATAGCTTGGCATTCAGCCCAGCATTTCCCTCATCAGCCCGCTAAGGCAGAACCAGGTCCCCTCACTAGGGGTGGTGTTTAGTCGCTGTGGAGTAATGTTCGCATGCACATGGCATGTCCGCCTTCCACCTACACTATTGCCTGACCCTTGTGACAGGGCTAAAGCCTAGAGGTAGCATGACAAACATGCACTACCTGTCAGCTGATGACAGCTCAATGGGGGGTACACATGATTGTGCCACAGGCTCCTGCTGCTGCTGCTGCTGCTGCTGGGCCTTGGGTGGCCGGTCTCGCAGCTGTTTGTACCCTGTGCCTAGGTACTCCTTGCCCTTGGCCGGCCTTGGCACTAGGTTCATCATTGTACTGTTAACTTTGATTTATTGCGGTGCCATTCCGCTTCTTCCACGTGCTATGATCTGAGACGTCTGTGACTTTTCCCAACAACATAGGTTTTCACGGCTCATGTTCACGCGCGCCCGCTGAAATTGCAGGTCTGGGCCAGCTCCGGAGCTTGGCATGCGGCCCAGCACGACCTGGACAACCGCGTGGACAGCCCGTCCTATGGCCCTGCTGGGGCGGAGCAGGCAGCAGGTGGCATGTCCAGTGCCGCGGCTGCACCCCTGGTGGCTGCCACAAACCTGGGGAGCTTCAAGCTGAAAGGCATCAAGGTGCAAGCCACTGCCTCACCCCACAGTTTCCCTGCTCAAAGCAAGGTGTAGTAAGGCACTGCGTGGTGTGGCATCACTGCTGAGTCCATTGCTCACCTGGGGTGTGCAGGAGGATATGAGCCTGATGCGCTGCTTCTATGAGGAGACAGAGCCGTCTGTGCACCCAATCAGGCTCGCCATGTCGTCATCTTCCATGCCTAGGCAACCTCAGGAAGTGCCACATGTTCGCCTGGACATGGCGCCCGCTGCGGAAGCAACTGTGTCAATGCGGTCAGTCAGGTTCTTGGAACAGGCAGGCCCTTCTTGAGTTGTGTTGGTGCAGGTTGGCACATAGCACAGCAGCATGAACCACTGCATCCCCGTCCACTCACAGCACATGTCTTTGCATGCGGCTTGCATGCATGGTTCATGTACTCACAAACTCGGCCTAGGGCCAAGCAGGCGCCTGAGTGTGCTACGATGGGCTGAGAGCGTGTAGAGTGAGGAGCTGCTTAGCTCTAAGATTTTCAAGACTCGCTCAAGATGACCTTGCACCTGGCCCTGAACTATTGTGTAGCATTGTGTTGTGTTGTGCGGCTAGTGAGTGGAAAGGTGATGTCTAGGCACAGGGGTGTGCCTAAGTCACAACATGAGAAGGTTCACGGGTACTGGTACACACTGCTGCGTGAAGTGTTTTTGCAATGGATGTACCAGCTGACCTTGCAACGCCATTGGCTAAGGTCCATGTGTCGCTATAAGAATGGCAGAGAGGCTAAGGGGGTGCCGTACCGTGGCCCTGCTGATCTAGTCAACGACTGCCAAGGTTGCACAAGGGCTTGCCCCACACATTTGCACCCTTGCATGCTGCTGCTCCCCAATCTGTTTTGATGCCAGGTGATACTGACAGTAGCTGAGATGTGTGAATGAGTGGGTGGCACGGGAAGTGGCAGGCCCGTATGGACCCTAACGCTGATGACACGCCAAACAAGGAGAGTTGATAAAGGGCAGGATAATGACATGGATGATAAGGCATGCACTGCGCTGGCTATTACAGTAAATTGCATTGGGTGGATATGTTCAGTAGTAGCAAGCCTTACATGTGGTTTGTTGCACAGGTTGCAACTGCAGATGCAAATGCACAGTTGCTTACTAGCCAATACTGCTTTGGGCATCCCACTTGTAAGTCCACAGTATGTACGGGCCTGCCATTCACGGGGCTTCCTCTTTGCCCCTATGGCTGCAAAACAGTTGCCATTTGCTGAAGTCTTGATGCCATGACATGAGCGTGAGGTTCTTTGCATATGTTATGGTTTGGCCATTGACATTCACGACCCCGTCCTCAACGCTAGCAAAGCAAGCACCTTCATGCCATTCACACCTATGGAGAAGGGTAGGGAGCTGAGATAAAATATGACCATGCAGTCATGCAGATCTAGATCTCATGCAAATGTACGTGTAGCAGTTGTTAAGCTTCGCCAGCAGGGCTGTGCGATACGGGGATACGGATTACGGATACGCTTACGATACTTACCGTAATACGTGGTCACACCCGTAAGGTTCCGCCTAACCGATCCGTAAGTTCCGCCGTAAGGGGGCCCATGCAGGCATGCGGGGCATCTTTTTCGCCTTTCCCCTCCCGCCTTCCTTGCTTCCGCCAACCCTGTTTCCCCAGTATCCGCCTGTTATCTCATCCTAGCCAGGCGAAAGGGGCAGGTGGTGCCTATCTACTTCCGAGTGTGTAGTACTCAGCATGTTACACCCAGCCAACAACCATCAGCCATCATCATCAGCGTCTCTCAGCCATGTGCCCAAGCAGGTCTGCACTGTGACAGCAGTTGTTGAGCTGCTGGGCCTGCTCACCCCCCAAACCCTCCCCATCTCAGGGCTGCAATGAAGTCATGCATGCCATAAGTAGGCGCCCATGTAGTGCGCCATTGACGTCAGCGTTGAGCCAGCCGCCATCCAGCACCTGCACGACATGAAGTAGTAGGTGGCACAAGCAGGTAGATAACACCAAAATGCCTCTGATACCCTTGGCAGCAAAGGAGCAGAATTTGCGGCAAAATGCCTCTGATACCAGAACGGTGTGCTGATGCTGGGCTGGTCGGTCCGGCTGCGCTTTTTGAGTGGCCCAGTGACGCCGGGGATTTGCTGCACATCCTCCGCAGTGGCCATGTGGCAAAGTGTCTGCATCTGAAGACGCTGAGTGGCGCGTGGTGACCCCAGCTCCATGACGGTCGATGTGCGCTCGTCGCGACGCACTAATTCTGCTGCGGGGCTTGAAGGTCACTGGGTGCCACACACACGTTGGTTGGATCCGGATTTGACCCGTATTACTTACATTACATACGTACGGGTTACCACCCGTATATCCGTAACTTACCCCGTATACACAGTAAAGTGCCTAATTCCGGCCACCCCGTTCCTCGTGTTCTCTCGTTTCTTCACCGAAAGCCCTCGTTTTCTTTTCGCGCATCGCATTGTTAGGTAGTTACAAGGGTGGTTGTCGGGTCGCGTTATGTTTGCGCGTTGTGGGAGGAGAGATCCTAGCACTGCCGGGACCGCCGGTTTTACCCGCATCCGGAGTTAAGGCCCGGCCGCGACTACCAGGCGCGTTTCAGGAAGCTTCCTCAACGCTCCTAGATACCTTGGTAGGTAACAAAGATGTTGCAGTTGGTGCGCTGCGTCAAATGTGCGGCTGTCCGGCGGTAGCGCTTGCCATGTTGGGCAGTAATTTTCGCATGTAACAAAAAACGGCTTTTATACTTGCAGAGCTCAGCCCCCGGCCCTTGCTCAAATGACCACCGCTTCTGCCACACGCGGTAGGAGGTCTAGCAAAGCTTCTAACGGGGCGCGCCACAGGGCTAGCATGCTTGCAGCCGCCGCTCGGGGCTAGGATGCTTGCAGCCGCCGCTCGGGGCTCGGGGCGCTCGGGGCAAGTACAAGAGGGGGGCTACGGGCCCTTCTGTGCGTGCTGTGGCAAACCAGCATGGCGTCCCCCGATCCACCCTTAGATAATTTATCAGTAGGGGGGGTTAGGGTCGCTACAAGGGGGAGACCGACAGCTTTGACTGAGGCAGAGGAGATGAAGCTGGTCAGCATTGTCAAGGGGGCCCAAGCGCAGGGTAGGGGGTTGACCAGATTGGACCTCCTTGGAGCAGTGCAGTGGGCCTGCGAGGTCCGTGTGAGCAAGGGCCTGCCACACTTCTTCCCTAAAGCAAGCCCGAGCAGTAAATGAAGCCATTGAATTAAATTAGATTAATTAGTATGAATTAATATGAAATAAAACCATACTAAACGAAGCCATTGAAGCATGCGTTTGCCAAGACGAGCCTTTACCCCTCCAACAAGGAGCAACTGCTGGCAGTTGCTAAAACCTCCATCCAAGCTGGCAAGAGCATGGCGACTCCAACAGCATGGAAGCGCCTAAATGTGACCAACGATATGATGGATGCAGCTGTTAGTTGCTCAATGGAGGAGCAACCTACGTTGTATTTCCGGGCAGTGGACCAATTCTAGAACAGGCAGGAGCTGAAAGAGCAGGTTTTCATTAGGGCAGCTAAGTATGGTGGAGAGGCTCGCGTGTAGGGGGGGGGGGCACATTGTAATGCATTAATTTTCGACTCACAACACAACTATCATCAACCATTTCTATTGCATTTGGTGATACCCCCCATGGTGAGTACATGCCTTAAATTGCAGGGTAGGGTTTAAGTCAAAGTTGGGAGTAATGCAAGTGGCCAGATATAGGTAGAGTTAGTTTTGAAACACCCTATTTGGGGGGGTATGTCAGAGTTTTGTCCGTATTGTGACAAGCCTGTGGAGCCCAGGCATGAGTCTGCTACTGTTGAGCAGCAGGCTTCAAGCCCTACTCAGTGATATCAAGTTTATTCACTTTGGCGCGGTGGTGGAGAACTTGTGACGGTTTTGGCAAAGAAATGGCCGGATTTAGGCACTTTACTGTGTAGTCACAGCCCTGTTCGCCAGTATGCATGTTGCCTTTTCGTTTAAATGCTACTAGAACTGCAAGGACTCGATGCTGTGGCTGTGGCTGATGCTGACCATATACTACTTGATGTCTTCTGAGTAGCGCAGTGTGGCAGTGTCTGACATAGTGTACAGTCTTCCAGGCTCCTTCCCCGTGGAACTCTTCCCTTACGGGACTTGCAACGGTTGTGCTTCGGTTGTCAGGATGCATGGCCGGTAGAGCGCGACTGGTTAAACTAACTTCCTGATGTTTTGGGTTTAACCACATCTTTAACCAATCTTTAACATACCCGTTTTGCTACCCTGGGACTGCTTCTCACTGGCTACTTCTGCCGGCATAGTGTCGCTGGGTGCATTGCCGTGTCGGGACCAGAACGACAGCAAAAAGGGACTCGTATCGCGACCAAACGGTCAACTTTAACAATCGGTTTAACACTAACCTTTAACCAGTCCGGTCGCGCTCTAGTAGCCGGCTAAGGGATAAGTGCCGGCTGCAGCCGCCAGACATGCTGAGTTGTGCGGCTATCGTTGCCACTGCGGCTGTCTACTTACTGATCAACAGTCTCCAAGTCGCATGGTGGTAGTGCAGGTCACCCCCGCCATTGGCCCCGCAATTCACTTTTTGGCACCGTCTTTGATCCGCTGCATGTAATTCTTCCACCGTTGGGCTCTACATCTCACAACGGTGTCGCTAGCAGGTTAGGCCCTCTTTTGTCGATTGTACTGCATTGTCTTCGATTGTCTGATTAGCTTCGCAATGTCATTCTCCATCTGTTTATATGCGTGTCGCAACAGGAGAGATGAATTGGTGGCCGGAGGCATTTCCGTGCCGAGCAGCCTATGCTGCCGTCGGACTCGCAACTCGCGATTACTTCCCAGGCAAGCACGGGGTGTTGTTTCTTAGTGCGTATTGCTTACGATGCTAAAACATGCAACCGAATCTGCTGACCTGCACAGGTGCTTGGCCGTTTTGAGGATCAACACCAAACCCACACCAGCCCAAGGGTCTCCCAGGCAGCAGTGCAGCAAGGCAATCAGCCATTGAAAACAGTGAGCAAGAGGTGAGTAAGGTTGTAATATACCTCACCTTGTCTAGGTCAGTTTGATGTTCACTCGCACACTTCCGCAACGCATGACAGGCATGAACAGCTGAGGGTAACACACAACTGTCATGAGCCTTAGTTTCGAACTTTTTCTACTTTTTTCCAACCATGTTTTGTGGTGTGTGCCCCAAGCGCCCTTGTCTTTTTGATTGTGTGTGCAGGATGCCTGTAAATCACCCCCATCTCAAGAAACCAGCTGCAAGGAATGAGCCCAACGCTAAGCGTTGTGCTGTGTGTGAACTCACATCGCTAGCAAAGAACAAGGATGGGTTTGTGGTGGTTGAGAAGGTCGGGGAGGACGCATGCCACGGCCCCTACCTGATTGTCTTTGGCCACGCAAGTGTGCTGAAGGGCAGCGTACTAGTTGAATGCTGTTGCTTAAAAGAGAACTTTACTCCTTGTCGTGAAGCAAGGGGGCCAGTGGCGCTGAGTCTGTTTGGGGAACTGAAGCCTCGATGGGTCAAGAAGCTCACTGAGGCTCAGAGGCAAGTGTGCGTGTGCCGGACTTGCTGCAACATCAATTTCCTCCTCAAAGCCCTGGCCAAACACAAGAGCCTCTTGCAGCTGCCTAGCCTTGTGGACCCCCCAGAGCCCCACCCCCAGCCCCACCCCCAGCCCCACCCCCAGCCCCAGCCCCAGCTCCAGCACCAGCCACTGATTGATGACGGTGATGAAGACGGTGATGAGCCTTGGTGAAGGAGTGCTACAAGCAAGATGAGGATGCCGACAGCTTCAAGGGTACAGTACAAGGGTCTCGTGCACAACACAGTATGTATTTTCCTGCTAATACCGAGGGTGAGCTCATGTGGTCAATGACGGCATGTGCTTGTGGTGCACGCATGAGCAACCCCCCTCAGCCGTGTGGTGCACAATGCCGTGGTTCGATGCCTCTTGAGCCAATGCCCATGCTGCTAGACAAGGAAGCTGCTAGGCAAGCTGCTTTGAATGCAGAATGTATTAGGCTCATGCGCTTGGACACCCCTGATATGCCTCAATTTGATACACTGAACAAGGACCTATTGAAAGCATGGTGCAAGCACAATAACATCAGAGGGGTGTCAAGTAAATCAAAGAATGAGTTGCGTGACATGTGCCTGCTGAAGTTGAGGAAGAAGGTTGAGGCACCACGGCACATGTAACACTGAAAGCCAGAGCCATCCCGAGCCATCCCGACAACATATTGCCAAGTGATGATGTAGCGCTATTATAAGGCAGCTTACATTTGCATAGAGTCATGCCGCAACGCCAGTGAGGTAAGGGGTGCCAGCTGACTGACTTGTGCGCACATTCACGAGTTATATGCTCCATGCACTGACATGCAAGCAGGCGTACTGCACTTGTGCCGTTGGCTTACGGCGTGCGTAGAAGGATTGCTAGCCTCGCCTTATGATGTGCGTGAGTCTTTTAGGAGCGGAAGGCACAGGTCAGGTTTGGGCGGGCGCCGATCTCAGCTAGTGTTTTGCGGCTGCTGGGTGCCGCATACGCTTGTTACACCCGGCTGCGTCAAAACTTTGTCGCGAGCTACACGGAGATTCGCGCCCCAGACCGTCTCACATTTGCGGGGCCAATGGCGGGGGTGACCTGCAGTGTACACACATCGTCGAGAACCAGCTCATCATCAGAACAACTCTCTTCCCATTCTTACGTCACTGAATCAGTCATAAGATCAGGAGTCAACAGAGTCCTCTTGCCCAAGCCCCAACGGCCTTAAACACCGTAGGATCTCATCATAAGTAAAAGGCAATTCACACCCCACCGGCTCCTACATGGAGAAAAACAACACCAACTTATCATCCATCCTAGCCAAGTGTCTGGACTGTTACACTCTCCCCCACCTCGAAAAACTACGTCCCAGAGCTTGCAGTTATGAGATCAGTTAGAACCATGCGACACCAGGTGAAATCAAGCAGGCAAAGGCAGCCCCCTCGTCCGTCACTAGGGCCTCCATTTGAGCCGCACCACTAGGGAGCATTGGGGATCAATAGCGAGCCTACTCAAATAGTGTTGAGGGGCTGTGTGGAGTATACCCAATGCACATGGACATCGTGCATGAGTGCCTACCACCTAAACTATTGCCTGACCCCTGAAGGCTGTAGTCTAGAGTTGGCATGCCCTGCATGCAGTAATCGTAAGCTGATGACAGCTCAAAGGGAGACACGCACTACTGTGCCTCAGCCGGCTGCTGTTGCTGCAGGCCTTTCACTCCTACAATTTAGTCCCTGCGTTTTTCCCTGCGTTCTACCGACCTTGTCCGATCGGGCTGAAATTTTGATAGATGGTAGTTTGCAGAAAATAAAACATATTCTTCAGAAACAATATTTTGAAAAAATCAAAGGCGGCTGCGCTGTGGACCTGGGGCGTAGGTGCAGGGATAAGTGCAGGGATAGGTTGCGGGCCACAGCGCAACAGCTTTTGGATTTTTCCAAATATATTTCTTGAAAAATATGTTTATTTTCTGAAAACTGCCATCTATCAAAATTTCAGCCCGATCGGACAAGGTCGGTAGAACGCAGGGAAAAACGCAGGGACTAAATTGTAGGAGTGTTGGGTGGCCGGTCTCGCAGCCACTTGTAGCCCGTGCCAGGGCACTCCTTACCCTTGACTGGCAAAGCTGGCTGGTCTGGCCAGTAGCACAGCTCCAGTGGCCGCCACCTGCTCTCCCCTGCAGTCCCTGTCCAGCCACCTGCCTGGCTGTGGCGCTGGCCCGGCTCTGGCAGCCTTGTCATGGGCCTTGCCTTTGCCCTTAGTGGGCTGGGTAGGCTCAGCTGCCTGCTCAGTCTTGGTGCGCTTGTTGCGCTTGGCTGGCGGGGGAGTGCTGGGCCCAGGCTCTGAAGCTGCTGGCTGTGTGGCTGCCTGGCTGCTACAAGGGGCCTGCGGGGGCTTGCGGGGGGCCACTACCGGGCACCACAACAGGCCCCACACTGGCTGGTCACGCTGCTGGCTCCAGGCTGGGTGCAGCAGGCGGTGTTCCACCTGCCGTGCTGGGGGCTTCCAGCTGCAGGCCAGGTGGGCTGCCGGCCAGGTCAGGTGGGCCACCGGGCTGCTGGCCAGTCACTGCTGAGCTAACCAGGGTGGTGCAGTGCTCATCCACGAGCACCACCCTGCCCCGCTGCTGGTCTGTGCCCCTGGGCCTGCACACCACCTAGCAGCAGGCCCGCAGCACCGTATTAGAACCCCAGCCTCCCCGGGTGCCAATGCTAGCTGCTCCAAAGAAGACCACCAGCTGCTTGGCACGTCCATGGCGCTCCATGGACACCTCCGTCATGCTCTCCTCCAACCGCAGCCATGCACACAAGGCACACGCATGGTGGCTGACATGGTAGCATCAGGATAGGGATGAAACAGTCGACTACTCTTTCACTTCATGC
This sequence comes from Haematococcus lacustris, assembly GCA_030144725.1. Taxonomy (NCBI): domain Eukaryota; kingdom Viridiplantae; phylum Chlorophyta; class Chlorophyceae; order Chlamydomonadales; family Haematococcaceae; genus Haematococcus; species Haematococcus lacustris. The sequence continues at coordinate 2,980,514 of JASKMD010000010.1, read as the reverse complement.
CCAACCCACCATCTCCTAGTCCCTTACCCTCCCTCCCTCACACCAACCCTCACCTTCTTGAAGAACTGCTCCAATGCCCGGTCCTGGCCTCCGTACAGCCTCAGCCGCTGCCGTGCCCACTTGGCGTCCAGGTACACCTCCCACACCGCATCCCAGGTGGCCAGTGTGACAGTGATGTGCTTCAGGTTGGCCTCAAGGGAGGTGCCGGCTGAGCTGGCTGCTGCCAGGTGCTGGAGGTGGGGCTTGATAAATGCTAGCCACCGCTCAGTGTCACGGCGGGCATTGTTCTGGCCCTTGGTCAGCTTCCAACGGCGAAGCTGGTCTGATACCAGCTGGCCTGACTCCTGGTCCCCTGACTGCCTGGGTGACGCCAGGGTCGATGCCGAACCCAATCTGCATTACTGGTATATACACGAACTTACGCTTCTCAGCTATGCTCTTGCCGATGCGGGGGAGTCCCACCGCATGGGCCACTACTGCTGCTGCACTTGGGGCTACTGCTAGGCTGCTGCTGCTGCTGGAGGGGCCTGCTGCTGGTGGTGGGGCGGGAGGAGGGGGGAAGGGGCGTGTGTAGTGCACACATACATACTGACACCGTCCGTCTCCATCGTCCTGTCAAACTTGAACCCCTTGTTGGCCAGCTTGCCTCTGCTAAACCACCTGTCCCAGTGCTTGCTCTGGGCTGGCTCTGTGGTGAAGGCTTCTTGATTCTCCTTTGACAGCCCTAAAGCCCTGTCTCCTTTGTCAGCCCTAGCACACACCCCAGAGCACTCTGCTGTCCTGCTTGATGAAGTGCACCCCTCCCTGGCCATGGGGGTGAGGGTGAAGGGGGGTGGTCAGGTCAGGTCAGGTCAGGTCAGGTCAGGTCAGGTCAGGTCAGGTCAGGTCAGGTCAGGTCAGGTCAGGTCAGGTCAGGTCAGGTCAGGTCAGGTCAGGTCAGGTCAGGTCAGGTCAGGTCAGGTCAGGTCAGGTCAGGTCAGGTCAGGTCAGGTCAGGTCAGGTCAGGTCAGGTCAGGTCAGGTCAGGTCAGGTCAGGTCAGGTCAGGTCAGGTCAGGTCAGGTCAGGTCAGGTCAGGTCAGGTCAGGTCAGGTCAGGTCAGGTCAGGTCAGGTCAGGTCAGGTCAGGTCAGGTCAGGTCAGGTCAGGTCAGGTCAGGTCAGGTCAGGTCAGGTCAGGTCAGGTCAGGTCAGGTCAGGTCAGGTCAGGTCAGGTCAGGTCAGGTCAGGTCAGGTCAGGTCAGGTCAGGTCAGGTCAGGTCAGGTCAGGTCAGGTCAGGTCAGGTCAGGTCAGGTCAGGTCAGGTCAGGTCAGGTCAGGTCAGGTCAGGTCAGGTCAGGTCAGGTCAGGTCAGGTCAGGTCAGGTCAGGTCAGGTCAGGTCAGGTCAGGTCAGGTCAGGTCAGGTCAGGTCAGGTCAGGTCAGGTCAGGTCAGGTCAGGTCAGGTCAGGTCAGGTCAGGTCAGGTCAGGTCAGGTCAGGTCAGGTCAGGTC
>JASKMD010000010.1:2906683-2974183 GCA_030144725.1 Haematococcus lacustris | reverse complement strand
AACCCTAACCCTAACCCTAACCCTAACCCTAACCCTAACCCTAACCCTAACCCTAACCCTAACCCTAACCCTAACCCTAACCCTAACCCTAACCCTAACCCTAACCCTAACCCTAACCCTAACCCTAACCCTAACCCTAACCCTAACCCTAACCCTAACCCTAACCCTAACCCTAACCCTAACCCTAACCCTAACCCTAACCCTAACCCTAACCCTAACCCTAACCCTAACCCTAACCCTAACCCTAACCCTAACCCTAACCCTAACCCTAACCCTAACCCTAACCCTAACCCTAACCCTAACCCTAACCCTAACCCTAACCCTAACCCTAACCCTAACCCTAACCCTAACCCTAACCCTAACCCTAACCCTAACCCTAACCCTAACCCTAACCCTAACCCTAACCCTAACCCTAACCCTAACCCTAACCCTAACCCTAACCCTAACCCTAACCCTAACCCTAACCCTAACCCTAACCCTAACCCTAACCCTAACCCTAACCCTAACCCTAACCCTAACCCTAACCCTAACCCTAACCCTAACCCTAACCCTAACCCTAACCCTAACCCTAACCCTAACCCTAACCCTAACCCTAACCCTAACCCTAACCCTAACCCTAACCCTAACCCTAACCCTAACCCTAACCCTAACCCTAACCCTAACCCTAACCCTAACCCTAACCCTAACCCTAACCCTAACCCTAACCCTAACCCTAACCCTAACCCTAACCCTAACCCTAACCCTAACCCTAACCCTAACCCTAACCCTAACCCTAACCCTAACCCTAACCCTAACCCTAACCCTAACCCTAACCCTAACCCTAACCCTAACCCTAACCCTAACCCTAACCCTAACCCTAACCCTAACCCTAACCCTAACCCTAACCCTAACCCTAACCCTAACCCTAACCCTAACCCTAACCCTAACCCTAACCCTAACCCTAACCCTAACCCTAACCCTAACCCTAACCCTAACCCTAACCCTAACCCTAACCCTAACCCTAACCCTAACCCTAACCCTAACCCTAACCCTAACCCTAACCCTAACCCTAACCCTAACCCTAACCCTAACCCTAACCCTAACCCTAACCCTAACCCTAACCCTTTCTACGCCCCGCCAAAGTTTGGTGTGTGCACTGAGCCAGGCTGAGGGGGGCACAAGGCGGGCAGGGCGGGTGGGGAGGTGGGCCACACCTGGTGCGGTGCCATGGGGGAGGTGAGAGGGAGCTACGCACCGAGTTTCAGGCAGAGCTGAGCAGCGGGCGGGGGGGTTCACCTACGTGGGTGACCCCCCTTGGTGGGTGGGGGTGAGCCAGGCTGGGTGGCGCGCACGGGACGGGCTCCGCGCGCGAGCCGTGACCTCGGGAGACCGGCCGGCACCCCCGGGCCCCGTCACGGCCCTTGGACCGGCGCGGGGCGCTTCGAAAGTCACACTTGAGTGAGATGGCTCTGACATTTTTATTTATTCTGCGCCTGGCGCGAGTCGAACCCCGCTGCTCCGGCCTGCGGGACGTTGCCACGTGTCATGGCGACGCGGGAGGCCCGGGGGTGGACGGCGCAAGTGGGTCCAAGGGGGGTAGCCCGTGTGTGAGGGAGGTACACATGTGGAGACGCGCACAAGTGTGACGCGCGAGGGACCTCACTCTCAGCCCGGCCCGCCCGAGGCGCGCATGGAGGCCAGGAGCCATGCAAGCCAAATTTGAAGTTATTCCATGCAGCCAGTGAAAAGATATGGCATAAACTGTGGAGGCAGCAACAGGTGTTAAGGTTATAGCTAACCCTAACCCTAACCCTAACCCTAACCCTAACCCTAACCCTAACCCTAACCCTAACCCAAAGCGGGGTTAGCAAAACCCTGCACAAGGTTGCAAAACCCTGCACAGCGTTGTCTAGGTTGTGCTTCTATTCTGATGCCTGACAACTCCTCATACTCAGAAACTTTAAAAAGTCACTTCAGTCAGTAAGCACCATCTCCCTTAGCCAAATTCGGGGTGAGAACCAGGCTGATGGTCCAGCAGCTCCGCAATGACCAAGAATTTCACTTTGGCCCAAGAGAGTCTTCTCCTCCACTAGGTCACAGCAGCCTACATGCCAAGTCTCAGACCTCAACTCGCAAGTTTGCCGAGCCAGCCAGCCCCTGTGGGCCAGGACCCTGTGGTGAGGTGCCAGGACCCTGTAGGCCAAGACCCTGTGGTGTGGAGCCAGGACCCTGTGGTGTGATGCCAGGACCCTGTGGTGCCAGAACCCTGTGGTGAGGAACCAGGACCCTGTGGTGTGGTGCCAGGACCCTGTGGTGAGGTGCCAGGACCCTGTGGTGCCAGGACCCTGTGGTGTGGTACCAGGACCCTGTGGTGTGGTGCCAGGACCCTGTAGGTGCCAGGACCCTGTGGTGTGGTACCAGGACCCTGTGGGCTAGGACCCTGTGGTAAGGAGCCAGGACCCTGTGGTGCCAGGACCCTGTGGTGTGGTGCCAGGACCCAGTGTGCCAGGACCCTGTGGTGAGGGACCAGGACCCTGTGGTTCCAGGACCCTGTCATGTGGTACCAGGACCCTGTTGGCCAGGACCCTGTGGTGTGGTGCCAGGACCCTGTGGTGTGGTGCCAGGACCCTGTGGGCCAGAACCCTGTGGTGAGGTGACTGGACCCTGTTGTGCCAGGACCCTGTGGTGAGGTACCAGAACCCTGTGGTGTGGTGCCAGGACCCTGTGGTGTGGTGCCAGGACCCTGTGGTGTGGTGCCAGGACCTGTGGGCCAGAACCCTGTGGTGAGGTGCCAGGACCCTGTGGTGCCAGGACCCTGTGGTGAGGTACCAGGACCCTGTGGTATGGTGACAGGACCCTGTGGGGCAGGACCCTGTGGTGTGGTGCCAGGACCCTGCTGTGCCAGGACCCTGTGGTGTGGTACCAGGACCCTGTAGACCCGGACCCTGTGGTGAGGTGCCAGGACCCTGTAGGCCAAGACCCTGTGGTGTGGAGCCAGGACCCTGTGGTGTGATGCCAGGACCCTGTGGTGCCAGAACCCTGTGGTGAGGAACCAGGACCCTGTGGTGTGGTGCCAGGACCCTGTGGTGAGGTACCAGGACCCTGTGGTGCCAGGACCCTGTGGTGTGGTACCAGGACCCTGTGGTGAGGTGCCAGGACCCTGTAGGTGCCAGGACCCTGTGGTGTGGTACCAGGACCCTGTGGGCCAGGACCCTGTGGTGAGGTGCCAGGACCCTGTGGTAAGGAGCCAGGACCCTGTGGTGCCAGGACCTTGTGGTGTGGTGCCAGGACCCAGTGTGCCAGGACCCTGTGGTGAGGGACCAGGACCCTGTGGTTCCAGGACCCTGTCATGTGGTACCAGGACCCTGTTGGCCAGGACCCTGTGGTGTGGTGCCAGGACCCTGTGGTGAGGTGCCAGGACCCTGTGGTGCCAGGACCCTGTGGTGTGGTGCCAGGACCCTGTGGTGTGGTGCCAGGACCCTGTGTGCCAGAACCCTGTGGTCAGGTGCCAGGACCCTGTAGGTGTGCAGCAGGACCCTGTGGTGAGGTACCAGGACCCTGTGGTGCCAGAACCCTGTGGTGAGGGGCCAGGACCCTGTGAGCCAGAACCCTGTGGTGTGGTGCCAGGACCCTGTGTGGAAAGGCACTCATCGTAGGACCCTGTACAGGGTCCTGGCACACATGGTCGAAAGCATCCAAACGGGGTCAACAGGACCAACCACAAGCTATGTAGGAATCCTAACATGGTTCTATCACATAGGGATGCAAGGAATGGTTAAAACATCTACACTCATCAGGTACACAGAACACTGCACCGGGTCCTACGACCATGGTGACGCTAGGAACCGGTACAGGGTCCTAGGACACGGGCCATAGCTCATCACTGGCTTGGACGTTTTGCATGCTACCTACTAGGTTGGGAGGCTGTAACCACCCTCTACAACCTCTCATACTCACATTTCATGAAAAGTCACTTTGGTCACACGGTGCCAACTCCCTTAGCCAAAATCGGGGTCTCAGCCCCATACCTGGCCCAGCAGCTCGACACCGAGTGAGAATTACACTTTGGCCCAAGAGAGTCTTGTCATCCCCTAGGTCACAGCAGCATACATACCAACTTTCAGACCTCAACTCTCAGGTTTCTCAAGCCAGCCAGGCCTTAATTTGCACGAGTGGAGCAGGTTCATTGCCAAGGCGCAGTGGCACCTTCCATCAGCCAGAAGCAGCAACCACAACGGCAACAAGTAGCGGCAGCCAGGGCAAGCCAGGACAAGAGCAAAAGCGTACCCTCCTCCCTCCTCTCTCTTCCCTCCTCCCTCCTCGCTCTTCCCTCCTCCCTCTTCCCTCCTCCCTACCACACTGCCCACCACCACCTGCCAGACCCCCCACTCCCCCTCTCCCTCCCCCTAAGGAATGATCAAGGGACCGCATGGAGCAAGCAGTGAGTGGCTAGCCCCACGCACATAAGTGACCCCTTGTACCCAGCCTAACCGCTAGCACGCCCCTTGTTTGCTGCAGGTGTGATGGTCAGCTCAGCAGCCAGAGCGGCAGCAAGGAGCAACATACCTCTTCTCCCTCCTCCCCCTCACCTCCTCCCCCTCACCTCCTTCCCTCACACCCCCCTCCTCCTCCTCTCCCTCACCCTTACCCAGGCCAGGAGTGCACATAGTACGCAGGACCCAGGACAGGACCCAGGACAGGAGTGCACACCCTCACCCTCACCCTTGGTGGCACCACCTGCCAGACCCACCACTCCCCAGGAGGCGCAACCAAGAGGAGCAGCCAAGAGGAGCAGGCAGGAGCGGCAGCCAGGAGCAGCAGCTAGGAGCGGCAGCCAGGAGTGGCAGCCAGGAGGCATGGGCAAGGCAAGTGGTTGGCCAAGGCCAAGAGGCCCATGCCCCCCACAGCCAGGAGGCACAGCCAGGAGGGAGGAGCAGCAGCCAACAAGGAGGCAGCAAGGAGTCAGCAATGGCACATGGAGATAAGAGTGAGTGGCCAGCCCCTTGCACATCAGTGGCCCCCATTGCCCAGCCTTACCGTGAGCACGCCCCTTGTTGCTTGCAGGTGTGACGGTCACACGCCCACCCCTCGCCCACCCCACCCCTCCCCTATCCCACCCCACCCCACCCCACCCCACCCCAGCAAACGGTGAGTGGCCAGCATGAAGCAGATTTGTGGCTCTTGGTACCAAGCCTGATGGCTAGCATGCCCCTTGTTTGCTGCAGGTCTAATGGTCACACCCTTCCCTTGTCCTTCCCCTTACCCACAAACTCACCCGTGTCGCTCCGCTTCCCCCCTCCTGCACTACACTGCATCCCCTCCCCTACCTTACCCTCACCTTACCCCACTTCCACCACCACCTCCCAGGCCATCAATAGCAGCCCAGGGCAGCAGCCCGGAGCAGCAGCCTGGAGTGGCAGCTAGGAGTGGCAGCCATGAGGTGGTACATGACGTGTGTAGCCATGAGCCAGCTGCCATGTGGCAGGTGTGGCAAGGCATGAGCAACAAGGAGCCTTAAGAGAGCAACAAGGAGCCAGCTGCTATGGGGCAGGTGGTGCAAGGCATGATCAGCCAAGAGGCAGCTGCAGCGCGGCTGGTGCACCCTTCCCCCCATCACCACCACCACCTCCTAGCTGACACGCCCAACATCTCACCCTTTCTGCTTTGAAGCAACAGTTCTGGCAAAAACCCCTGCTGCCCAAGTACCTGGAGCAGGGGTACAACCTGGTGCTGAGGCCGGGGCAGAGCAGCTGGCACAGGGCGCTACAGGAGCAGGAGCCTCAGGATCAGGGGCTGGCAATGAAGGGACCGGTGGTCTGATGGGGCCAGCAGCAGGCAGGTCCCAGAAGCGCCCAGCCCAGGTGGCAGCAGGGGAGAACGTCGTGTTGGGGAGCACCAGGAAGTCAGCCAGGCTTGCAGCGCCTTCATCTCAGCGCCAAGCTGCCCCAGCTGCTCCAGCTGCAGCCCAGCCCCAGCCACAGCCACCACCATTGGGTGGCATGCACAAGGGCTTTGGTGATCAGCACTGGTACATGTATGATGCCAGCAGGATACACAATGTGTTCGTCAGCAGCTTCCCAGATGGTGAGGAGCATGGTCGTATGCTGTTTGTGGCAGCACACAGCCTCAGCCGGAGCTAGCCCTCCATTACACCCTCCCAACTCTCACAACCACCACCACCACCTCCCAGGCCATTACTACAAAGCAGCAGCCGGGCAACAGCCCTTCCCTTATCCCAAGCAATGAGACAGCTGCCATGTGGCAGGTGTGGCAAGGAATGTGTAGACCTGAGTCAGCCGCCATGTGTCATGAGGTGCATGGCTTCCTTAGCCATGTGTTTGCTGCTGTTCGTCGTAAGTATATAGTTTGAATAGACATGAGTCAACTGGTATGACATGAGAGGTGCATGGCGTGTGCAGCCCTGGGTCTAGTGGCTTATGTCATGTGGTGCATGCCTGGCAGCACCAGTTTCAGTGTGCAAACAGCAGTTGTTAGCCATGAGTCAGTTTGTGTGCTAGGCATGACTCTAATGGTGATGCCGTGTGATGTTACATTGATGTAGGAGGCCACATGAGGCAGCAGATGTCAGCAGGCATGTAGGTTGTAAGCCAATGCTGACTATACACTCATGCTTTGATACCCTGTGCACGGTCTATGAAACCCTGCACTAGGTCTTTGAAACCTTGTGCAAGGTCAGCGAAACCCTGCACACGGTCAGAAACGCCTAGGAACTGAGCCACACCAAACCCTGTGCACGGTCTATGGAACCCTGCACTAGGTCAATGAAACCTTGCACTAGGTCTTTGAAACCCTGCACACGGTCAGCGAAACCCTGCACACGGTCAGAAACGCCTAGGAACTGAGCCACACCAAACCTTGTGCACGGTCTATGAAACCCTGTGCACGGTCTATGAAACCCTGCACACGGTCAGTGAAACCCTGCACACGGTCTATGAAACCCTGCACAGGGTCAGGAACTGGCTTGACGGCCACCTAGGGGCTGAGCCAGTTGAAACCTTGTGCACGGTTTGGCGAAACCCTGCACAAGGTTCTGCACCTTCAGCTAAAGGCCGATTACAGCCCACCCACGTCGATTAAAATCATGAAACATATGGCGATGGAACGGCCTTTGAAAGGGCTATCTGCAGTACCCCTTACCTAAAATCGCCGACTCGGCCTTATTCTCCACGAGTGAGTCGACTACAGGCCACTCAACCGCATTACCATCAAAAACAAATACCCACTTCCACGTGTCGACAACCTGCTGGATAGGTTGCATGGAGCCACAATTTTCAGCAAGATAGACCTGCGCCAGGGGTACCACCAGATCCGCATTGCCCCTGAGGATATACCAAAGACGGCATTCCGCACTCGCTATGGCCACTTTGAGTTCACGGTCATGCCATTTGGTTTGTGCAATGCACCTGCAACATTTCAACGGCTCATGAATGACATTTTCCGTCAGGAGCTAGACGACTGTGTAATTGTGTACCTCGATGACATCTTGATCTTCTCACGCACTCAGGAAGAGCATGCACAACACTTGCGGCGGGTCCTCAACCTCCTGCAGGAGCACAAGCTGTATGCCAAGCTATCCAAGTGTGAGTTCGGCTTGAGTCAGACAGAGTTTCTAGGGCATATCATTACGTCTACCGGCATTGCATGCGATCCCAAAAAGGTTGCTGCTGTCGAGAGCTGGCCAACTCCTCAAACTGTGCATGACGTGCGCAGCTTCCTAGGACTAGCTAACTTCTACCGTCGCTTTGTTAAGAACTTTGCTGACATTGCAGCACCCATTACTGCTCTCACACAGGCTGATGGGCATGACAAGCAGGGCAAAGTGGCATGGGGGCCAGTCCAGCAGTCAGCTTTTGAGGCACTGAAGAAGGCACTCACAACAGCACCTGTGCTCATTGCGCCAGATCCATCACAACCATATATACTGCGCTGTGACGCCTCAGGCATTGGCATAGGGGCAGTCCTCACACAAGGCAAGGGACCTGCTGAGCGAGTCGTGGCTTACCACTCAAGGAAGCTTTTACCAGCAGAGCGTAACTATCCCACACACGAGCAGGAATTGTTATCCGTGGTGGAGGCACTCAAGGTATGGAGGCATTATCTTCTCGGCGTTCAATTCACTATCCTCACTGACAATTGGGCCAACAAGCACCTGCAATCACAGCCACACCTGGACTGTAAGAGGCAGGCACGATGGATGGAAGTCCTGCAAGACTATAACTGCCACATCGACCACATCCCTGGCAAGCACAACGTAGTGGCGGACGCGCTATCACGTAGGCCAGACTATCAGGTGTATACCCAAACATTGGAGTTGCACTCACTCAGCAAGGGCATCCACGCCCAGGGCATCGAATCTCGAGTCTCAATCGCCCCGCAAGTTCTGCAGCAGATTAGCGATACAGCTCCTGCAGACGCAGAGTACCAGCGCTACTACGCGGCTGCACTCGCTGGCAAGCCACGCCAGTTTATCATCAGGGACAATCTGCTCTACCACACAGGAAGGGGGTCCGTAAAGCTGTATATTCCAGTAGGGCCACTCCGCACCGACCTGTTGTGTGAGGCACATGATATACCCATCTCAGGTCACTTAGGCAGGGATAAGACCTACGCTAGGCTCTCTCGCCTTTACTTCTGGCCGCGCATGGCTGCATCAGTGCATGACTATGTTCGAACATATCTTGCCTGTCAGCGCAACAAGTCCAACACGCAACGACCCATTGGCTTACTGCAGTCTCTGCCTGTGCCCCAGCATCGTTGGGAACACGTCAGCCTGGATTTGATCACCCAGCTGCCTGTCACCACGTCTGGCCACGACGCCATTGTAGTCTTTGTGGACAAACTCACCAAAATGATCCATGCCATTCCCACAACCACATCAGTCACAGCTTCAACTTTGGCTCGCAATTTCTTTGACCATGTTTTCCGGCTGCATGGCCTTCCTAAGGTCATTGTGTCAGACCGAGACCCACGTTTCACCTCTACCTTCTGGCAAGAACTGTTCAAACTAACTGGCACACACCTCAACATGTCTACCGCTAACCACCCACAGACACACTCGCGCCGATTAAGGCCGGAAGTCACACACATCATTTCTCCCGGGAGGCATACCGCAGATAGCCCCAGGAAAGGCCGACTCATTGCCGTTGTTGTCATTGAAAAACTCAAAGTTTCTGCGATGTTATAACCATTTGAGATCCGAAAAAAACCTGCGCCGGGTCCTGCCGACCCTGCGCAGGGTCCTAGCGCATCGGCCATTTGCAGGGTCCTGTGACCCTGCGCAGGGTCCTAGCGACCCTGCGCAGGGTTTTGATGGCAGTGTTTACAGGGTCCTAGGGTCCATTTGCAGGGTCCTGGTGACCCTGCGCAGGGTTCTGATGGCAGTTTTTACAGGGTCCTAGGGTCCATTTGCAGGGTCCTGGTGACCCTGCGCAGGGTCCTGGCGACCCTGCGCAGGGTTCTGATGGCAGTTTTTACAGGGTCCTAGGGTCCATTTGCAGGGTCCTGGTGACCCTGCGCAGGGTCCTGGCGACCCTGTGCAGGGTTCTGATGGCAGTTTTTACAGGGTCCTGCTGATCATTTTACAGGGTCTTGCTGACCAGTCTACAGGGTCTACAAGGCATGATTCTTACACTTGCTACTACAACATGACCCCTCATGCACTCTCCCTCTTGTTGCTCACGTGCATGTCATCTAAGCCATCATGACATTCACCTTGCACGCGCAAACCTGCCATGTCATGTCTTATGGTACAACCTTACAACGTATGCAACACCACTACAAACGGCATGCATTGCTGATGCTAAGCACATGCATTGATGCAAGATGGTAACACCACACAACACCACAACACAAGTCCATTGCAACAACAACAACAACACAACGACTCATGCCTTACTCACAACCTATGCGATGTGCACAACCACAAGGATTGGATGCACTTGCTATGGGCTAACACCTCATCACGGGACTGCTAAGCACTTTGCCTTGCTGCCTATGCCCCATGGCACCAAATCAGGCTGATCTAGGCTAGGCTGGGCTAGGCTAGGCTAGGCTGGGCCAGGCTTGGCTCCAGGCTGCCCGCTCCAGGCTGCCCGCTCTAGGCTGCCCGCTCCAGGCTGCCCACTCCAGGCTGCCCACTCCATGCTGCTACGCCAAGGGCTGCTGGGTGCCATGGGGTGGGGGAGAGGAGAGGGGAGGGGAGGAGGGGAGGAGGGGAGGAGGGGAGGAGGGGAGGAGGGGAGGTAGGTGGCAGACTCGGAAGTGGTGGTGGTGGGATTGGGCAGGGAAGGGGGAAGGGAGAAGGGGGCAAGGGGCAGCAGTGTGACCATCAGACCTGCGGCAGCAAGAGGCATCCTTGCAATTAGGCTTGGCATTGGTGACAACTCATGTGCAGGGACTGGCCACTTACAGCTATGCTCAATGCCCCCCTCCATGTCACGCCGCTACCGCCTTGCTTGCAATCACCAAGCCTTTCTACACTTGTCATGCTCACGCTGTCAACAACTGCAAGCAAACATAAGCACTTCGCCTTGCTCCAGCTGTTAACAACTGCAAGCAAACATCAGCCAACACGCAGATGAATAAGGACATGCATGACGGGTAGGCTGACACCACCAGAGCATGTGCACTCACCAGAAGTCCTGGCTGCCGCTCCAAGCGCCTCCTATCTGCTGCTCTTGGCTGCTGCTCTTGCTTACTGCTCATGGCTGCAGGGGAGGAGAGGGGAGGGAGTAGGGAGTAGGGGAGGGGAGGACCTGCAGCAAACAAGGGGTCACAAACACATTGGGTGGGGGCTCGCCGCTCATTAGGTTTTGTGAGTGGGACTAGAGCATACTAAGCTCGGTCTTACCTGAGTGGTTCCTCCCGGCGTTGGGCAAGAGATAGGGGTGGCAGTGGTGGGCGTACCTTTGTTGATGGGGAAGTGGGAGTGGGAGTGGGAGTGGGAGAGGGGAAGGTGGAGGGGGAGGGGGTGGTTCCAGGTTGCAAGGTAGGATAGGGAGGGGGTGGGTCTCCTGGCTACTGGGTAGGGTAGGGTAGGGAGGTTAGGTGGAGGGGGAAGTGCGGGGTAGGGAGACGTGGTGGTGGTGGTGGTGGCACAGGGTAGGGAAGTGGGAAGGAGGCAAGGGCAGGAGTGTAGGCATCAGACCTGCAGCAAGCAAGGAACGTGCTTACATTGAGGCTGGCATAACAACATGGCAAGCTGGCTGTCATGTGTTGCATGACGAAGGCACTTACCTGTCATAGGGGTATGGTCTTTTTTGTCTTCATTGTGCCATGGTGTTCTTATCTTGAGTTCTTGGCACTCCACCTGCAAGCAACCCGAGCCACATGAGAAGCACATTCTTTGCATGATGATGATCTTCGCTATGATTCGATGATCTTCGCTATTGTAGAAGAGCGTGGGACAGACGAGACACCAGACGAGGGTTATTACAGCGAGAGCCTAGATCATGGCACAGAGGCAGGCTCTCATACCAGTAGAAGAGCGTGGGACAGACGAGACACCAGACGAGGGTGCCTACTACAAGCCTGTCACCACGCTAAGTACCAACTGTCACTCGGAGTCACTCAGAAGCTGGACAGCTGGACCTATCACCGGTGCAGGATAAGATCCGCACCGGGGCATGATACACAACACTCCCACTCAGATGTACAGCTACTGAAACGCAAACAACTTCAACTTCTTATGAATCTAGCTGTTTCAGGCATACAAGCCTGTGCTAGTTTACTCAACATCACAACCCAGTCCGTGCTCATAGCAGGCTAGGTACAGACAGACTGTTTCAGACATTCATGCCTGTGCCTGTCTACATGCTGCTGATCCCACAGCCCTCTTTGGCATACCCGAGCTTTACTGCTGCCAGAGGCTTGGTCATGACATCTGCCACCATCTCTGATGTGCTGCAGTAGGTGAACATTACTTCCCCTCGGGCTGCTCGCTCCCTAGCAAAGTGGTGATGAACGCTGATGTGCTTGGATCGTGCTGAGGCCATAGGGTTGTTCAGCAGTTGCAGGGCAGCCTGGTTGTCACACATGATGTTAACACATGTGCCAGGCAGTCCTAGGTCCAGCATGAGCTTCCTCAGCCATACTGCCTCCTTAACGGCTCCTGATGCAGCCATGTATTCTGCCTCTGCAGTGGACATGGCTACGGTGGGCTGCAGCCTGCTTGACCAGGAGATGGCTGCACCATGCAGGGTGAAAACATACCCAGTGGTGCTGCGTGCAGTGTCTTTGTCTCCTGCATAGTCAGCATCACAGTAACCTTGCAGGCTGTCATTGCCCCCGAAGACCAACCCCTGGCTGGCTGTGCCCTTGAGATAACTGAGCACTGCCTTGGCTGCAGTCCAGTGCTGTTGTGTAGGTGCTGCCATGTGCCGTGCCAGTGCTCCCACTGCGTAGGCAATATCAGGCCTTGTGTAGCATGACAGATAGAGCAGACTACCTACCAGGGCACTGTAGCTGTGGTGCGCAGTGTCCAAGGCATCACCCTCCTTAACTAGCTTGGTGCCTGGTGCCATTGGTACTGCCTTGCTGTGTGCCTCAGCCATGCCGTATGTGCTGAGTAGCTCCTTGATGTACTGCTGCTGGTCAAGCTGCAGTGTGCCCTGTGCCCTGTTCCTGCTGATCTGCATGCCCAAGAACCACCTGGTCTGACCCAGGTCCTTGATGCCAAAAACTGAGGACAGGCGCTGCTTGACAAAGTCCAGACTGTCAAAGTCGCCCTTTTCTGTGCACAGCAAGCAATCGTCTACATACACAAGGAGATAAACAGTGCCAGATGGCCGGGACAGCATGAACAGAGCATGATCAGACTCAGAGGCACAAAACCCCATGCCTTCAAGTTCCTGCTTCAGCTTAGCATGCCATGCACGAGGTGCCTGCCTTAGCCCATACAGAGCCTTCTGCAGCCTGCACACAGTGTTACGGCTGCCCTCTTCAAACCCCTCTGGCTGCTGAATGTGAATGACTTCGTCAGGCTGCAGTGTGCCATTCAGAAAGGCAGCCTCAACATAAATCTGATGTACCTCCATGTCCCGTGCAGCTGCCAGTGCCAGCAGAGCTCGCAGGGTGGTGTGCTTGCTCACAGGTGCATACACATCACCCACATCCACACCTGACACTTGCATCAAGCCCTTTGCCACCAGTCGGGCTTTGAACTTCTCAATGGCTCCTGTGGCATCACGCTTAATCTTCAGCACCCACTTAGTGGGCAGCACTCGTGCACCATGTGGCCTTTCAACCAGAGTCCATGTGCCATTAGCATGCAAGGAAGCGAGCTCAGTGTGCATAGCTTCACGCCAGTAGTCTGCCTGTGGCCCTGACAGGGCCTCAAGAACAGTGGGTGTGTCACTGGATGGCATGTCGCTGACAGTCATGGAACCCAGCTCAGGCTGCCTGAACCTTTCTGGCAGCTGCCTTGACCGAGCTGGATTGCGACGGGGTGCATCAGGCATCCTTGAGGCAGCAGGTAAAGGGGCCTCAGGTGCTACCAAGGCAGGAGCTGGATTAGCATGTGCAGAAGGTGAGACAACTGGTCCTGCAGCTGCTAGAGGTATTGGTCGTAGACCAGGGAATTTGAATCTGCCAATGCCAGGAAAGTGATTGACTCCCACTGAGCCTCTGTTGGGGCTCCCACTATACCTGGGCCATCCCCTTGGTGACACTCCAGGTGCGCTGTTGTCGCCCCCCCCATTGCTGCTGCTTGCTGCTTCACTCCCACTGCCTATGGCAGCGGAAGAGCTGGTGCTGCTGCTTGCCTCCCCCCCAGCAGCTCTTGCGTTGTGTCTGCTGGGGGAGGGACTGCTTTGGCCCAACGGCTGAGGCGATTGCTGCTGAGGCTGTAGTTGCTGCTGCTGTGGTGAAGCAGGCTGCTGTGGAGATTGAGGAATCAGAGGCAAGGGTGGTGGTGGGGTAGGTGGAGGTGCTACAGGTGCTGCAGGTGCTGCAGGTGAGGGCAGCTGAGAGGGAAGAGATGGAGCTGCAGGTGCAGGCGCAGGCGGCGCAGCTGCCGGTGCAGATATGGGCACGCTGGTCACAGGTGATTGCACAGGCAGCTGCATGCTGCGATGGTGGTTAAGAACAGCAGTCTCATCAATCTGCACGTCCTTGCTGATAACCAGCCTGCCATTCACCCACAGCTTGTAAGCCTTGCTGCCCACAGCGTAGCCCACAAAGATTCCCTTGACAGCTTTAGGCTGCAGCTTGTTGCGATTGGGCTGTGTGACATACACCCACGCAGTGGCTCCAAAGACACGCAGGGCAGAGAGGTTAGGCTTGCGATGGTAGAAAGCCTCCCAGGGCGTCACGGGCTGCCCTGTGATGGGCAGCAGGTTTCTGACATAGTTAGCCTTGAGGGCAGCATCAACCCAGAAACCAGGAGGCAACTGAGCTGTAAGTAGCATGCTGCGTGTGGCCTGCATGATGGTTCTGTTCAGACGCTCAGCCTTGCCGTTCTGTTCAGGGCAGTAAGGGGCAGAGAACTGCTGCTGGATGCCTTTGCTGCTGCACCAGGCACTCATGGTCTTGTTGTTGTATTCTGAGCCATTGTCTGACCTGATTGCTTTGCAGCGCTGCCCTAACTGAGTTTCGAGTTCAGTGATGACACGTTGAACGGCTGTAGGCACTTGGTCCTTGCTGGTGAGCAGCTGAATGACAGAGAGACCAGTGTGCTCATCCAGGAATGTGGCAATGTAACGGCTGCCGTCTCTACCAGCATAAGGCATAGGACCACAGACATCCATGTGAACGAGACCCAGTGCTGCTGTAACAGGCGGAGCATTGGTGGAGAGATCAAAGCGAACACGGCGGTGCTGTTTGCCCATGGCACAGCCAGGACATATGGCAGTGCTGCTGGCTGCCTCAGCGAATGCTGCCCGTTTGACTGGAACCCCATTAACCATCCCTTCCCGCTGCATGCGAGTAAGGACAGAGAAAGAGGCATGTCCACAGCGCTGATGCCACACATGAGGATCAAGCTCGTTGGGCTGCATGTGGAGCGCATGGGGAGCAGGGTTGTAGATGTTGTCAGGATCGTACAGGTGAGAATCATCCTCCTGACTGCCATGGCCCATGACACGACGCCCCTCAGCCACGGCTCTGATGTGCCAAAGATAGACGCCAGGGGTGGTTTTTCTGATTGTCATCTGCCACTCAGGTGGGTTGCCCCGGCCAATCAGGTAACAGAGGTCACCATGAAAGCGGAGAGTCACACCAGCACGAGTGAGCTCAGAGACAGAGAGATAGCAGTAGGCAGCTGCAGGCGCATGGAGAACACCCGAGACTGCCCACTGCTCACCCTCAGAGTTGGTGAGATAGGTGGTGCCCTCACCCAGAACGTCGATGGACGTCCCTGTGCCACCCAGCTGCAGCTGAATAGGGGGGTCGTAGGTATGGTAGTCGGAGAGACAGGAGCGCCAAGGCATGATGTGCCTGTTGGCACCTGAGTCAATGACCCAGCGTGGCAGTCTGGCATAGAAGTCCAAGAACTCCTCATCAGTCATGTTGTCAGGGACCAGGTGCCCTGGGAGAGGAGTGGCAACTGGATCAGTGCGCGACAGCATAGGGAAACGGTTGGTTCTGGCCATGAACAGGACATTTGCCTGCTCAGCATCTGACTGCTGCTGCATGCTGCTGCCTGCTGCATCTGCGCTCCTGCTGCCAGCATCCTCCCCCCTGCCCCTGCTTGGGCTGTTGCCCCGAGGCTGACTGGGGCTCAATTGAGCCTGAGCCAGGCTGGGACTGGCAGGTCTGGCGAAGCTGCCATGGTCACGCGCATATCTGCGGCACTCAGACAGGACGTGGCCAAGGTAGTTGCAGTACTGGCAGACAGGCCGAGAGGATCTGCTTGTTTGCTGTGAGGAGGCTGACCTAGAGGCAGTAGGGATAGCACCCCCCCGACCTGCTGTGTAACCCCCCCTGAGCCCCCCCCTGACAGGAGAGGTGCCCCTGCCCTTGAGCCCAAGCGTCTGACCCCTACCCCTGGAGTAGGTGAAGGATGAGCTCCAGAGACTGGGAGCAGGCTGAGAGGATTGGTCCTGCTGGTGATCAGCTTCAGACTGTAGGAGGACCTTTTTCACCACATCAAGGTCGGCGTTCCCAACAGTCAGCTGGTACCTGAGCAGCTGTACGGCAATCTTGAACTCAGGGGGCATGGCATTGAGGACGGCCAGCAGAAGAGAGTGATCAGAGGGAGGGCAGCCAGCTGAGGTAAGCTCATCACGCAACAGCATGGTTCTGGCAAAGAAGGTCGCCACAGTTTCATCTGCTTGCATGCGCAGCTGTGACAGCTGCATCTGCAGCTGCGACTGTCGTGCGATGGAGACTTGCACAAATTCGGCTGCTAGCTGTTCCCAGGCTTCTTGTGCTGTTGCAGCAGTAGCGACTGAGCGAGCATGCTGATCGCTGACATAACGCAGGATAATGTTGCGGGCTTTGAGATTGGCAGTGTTGTCAGCTGCGACTCTGGCGCGCTGAGAGGCATGGGCGGCATGTTGCGCTGGGGTAGCATCGTTGGCAAGGGCTGGAGATGCAGTGGCAAGGCCATTCTCTACCACATAGTAAACCCCAGCCTCTTCCAGCATTCCCCGCATCCTGATAACCTAGATAGCATAGTTGTCCTTGTCTAGAACTGGAATGAGAGCGCCGCCACTGAAGCTGGCGCTGGCGCTGGCCGACATAGTAGTGCGGCAGCGATTGACCCTATAGCAACTTACGTGTTGCACGTCGTGGTGTCTTTTAGATCCACGCACAACAGTTGCGCTGTGGGCCCATAACCCTGTAGAAGAGCGTGGGACAGACGAGACACCAGACGAGGGTTATTACAGCGAGAGCCTAGATCATGGCACAGAGGCAGGCTCTCATACCTGTAGAAGAGCGTGGGACAGACGAGACACCAGACGAAGGTGCCTACTACAAGCCTGTCACCACGCTAAGTACCAACTGTCACTCGGAGTCACTCAGAAGCTGGACAGCTGGACCTATCACCGGTGCAGGATAAGATCTGCACCGGGGCATGATACACAACAGCTATGACCTTTCCCTCACGGCGCACCTTTCCCAGGCTTACAATCTCGCTACATCTTGGCCCCTTCGCTCATCCTGGTCGCATGGCTGGCAGGCTCGCAGCTAAGCTTTTGGCTATGATATGCTCCTAGCTGCTGCTGCTCCTGGCTGCAACCGCTATGCCGCTCCAGGCTGTTGATGACTGCGTCGTGTCCGCCTGTGTTGTTGTCCGCTACCTCTTGTGGCTAAACGCTGATGTTGTGCGGTTGCTGGGTAAATGGCTGGCTGGCTAGTGGCTACGGTGTGTACGTGGCTAGCATCTACATCATCGCCCCTGGTGGTGAGAGATGCTGCTGGCCATGTTGGCTGCTCGTGGCCGCTCCTGGCTGTTATTGCCAGCTTGGCGGGGCAGTCCGACTTCTTGCGCGATGCCTTTGCTTCCTTCGCGGTACCTTTGCGAAACCTGCATGCAAGCCTCCATGCAGCCGATTTATTTTGTAACCTTAGGGCATACCGTGCTATAGATGGCATGTTGGCTTCGTTGTTAGGGCTTGGCATTAGTACTGTGTAATTCAATGGGCAAATCTAAGATGATATGAATCAATGAACACGGTCGGTAGGACCCTGCTGGCCATGGTCGTAGGACCCTGCGCAAGGTCCTGGCACACAAGGTCAGCAGGACCCTGCACAGGGTTTCCAGGACCCTGCGCAGGGTCAGTAGGACCCTGCGCAGGGTCCTAGGGTCACCATGGTCGTAGGACCCTGCACAGGGTTTCAAGGACCCTGCGCAGGGTCAATAGGACCCTGCGCAGGGTCCTAGCGTCACCATGGTCGTAGGACCCTGCGCAGGGTCCTGGCACACATGGTCAGCAGGACCCTGCACAGGGTTTCCAGGACCCTGTGCAGGGTCAGTAGGACCCTGCGCATGGTCCTAGCGTCACCATGGTCGTAGGACCCTGCGCAGGGTCCTGGCACACAGAGTCCGGAGGATGCCAAACAGAAACGACAGGACCTGGCAGAGGGTCTGCGGGAAGCCTGACGGGGTCCTGGCACACAGGGTCGGAAAAAAACCTTGAAAACTCTTGACTCATAGGGTCAGCAGGACCCTGCGCAGGGTCGCCAGGACCCTGCGCCGGGTCCTACGACCATGGTGACGCTTGGACCCTGCGCAGGGTCCTAGGACACGGGCCATAGCTCATCACTGGCTTGGACTTTTTGCATGCTACCTACTAGGTTGGGCAGCTGTAACCACCCTTTACAATCGCTCATACTCATAATTCATGAAAAGTCACTTTGGTCACTCGGTGCCAACTCCCTTAGCCAAAATCAGGGTCACAACCCTACACCTGGTCCAGCAACTCGACACCGAGTGAGAATTACACTTTGGCCCAAGAGAGTCTTGTCATCCCCTAGGTCACAGCAGCCCACATACCAAGTTTCAGACCTCAACTCTCAGGTTTTTCAAGCCAGCCAAGCCTTAATTTGCACGAGTGCAGACGGCCAGACCGAGCGTGCTAATCGCACTCTTGAGGACATGCTTGTAGCGAACGGCTCTTCGAGCGTTGCGCGGTCAATGTGTACTTCTGTACTGCAGTGTGACATGGTGGGCGAAAGGGGCAGGTGGGCCTTCGTGCCTGCCTGCTTCAGAGGTTCGACTCCTCGGGGGAATGTCCTAAACCCTGGCCGTGTCAGTCTGCTGTTACAAGGTAGTTTAACGGTCATCGGCGGTGCTCTTAGTCAGGCTAGTAAAAAAATGCCATTTTTCGGACGGACCTAACTGACTCTATACACCGATTCACGATGTAAGATTGGCACGCCTTGACGCAGCGCCGTACAACTTAGCATCGGCATCAGAGGAACAGGCCTATGGTGATCGGCTGGTCCGCGACCCCGTCCAATGTTCGGGGGCCCCTACCAGCACACAACGCCAGGAGCGCTCCATCGCTCTTGTTTGCGCCCTAAAGTATGTGTGTTGTTGCGGCGATGTCCTCGCCGATGTTCAGGTGCCTACTGGGTGTCTACAGTGTGTGCTACATGTTGTTTGCTAGAGGCTTGTCTCATGGCCGGCTTGAGGGGGTACGCCGTGAGGCTTTGGGCCTGAAACTTCTTCAGCAGCTAGCTGTACCACACACTAACGCCCTGGCGCTGACTCGACCTCATCGTGCATCAGCCCGGTCAATGGCGGGTGGTGGTGAGAGACACACTGCCAAAAGATCTAACTGTAGCGAACGGCTCCTCGAAGCCTAGCTCGCCTCACGGTACTTCTGTACTGCAGTGTGACATGGTGGGCGAAAGGGGCAGGTGGGCCTTCGTGCACACCTGCTTCAGAGGTTCGACTCCTCGGGGGAAACGTTCTAAACCCTGGCCGTGTCACGCTGTGGGAAAGAGGTGGTTATCGGTTATCGGCGCTGCTCTTAGCACGCTACATTTTGGTTTCCGACCGACGTTGTACTAACGCCACTTTCCCTCTGAGCAAATGACTGCCAACAAGGAGCCTCCTCCCGGAGGAGATAAACGACCGGAGCGTTCTGCTCCTGGGGGCCAAACTCCTGGCTCCCCGCCCCCAGCGACTCCGAACGCCACTACTGGTGCTCCAGCAGGAGTCCCTGCTGCGACTGGGGTGCCAACTACTGGCACGGTGGTATCTATTACTACCCCCGTTCTTCCTGTGCCTATCGCAAGCCCCGCCTTCGCGGAAATCGAGAGAGTTACTGGTCTACCCCCCGCTCAGGCGATGGATCTACTGAAGAACGTGCTGCAGACTCTCAACGCCATGACCTCCGCTCAGCCTCCAGCTGCCACTGCGCCTCCGACCTCGTTGGCTCCTGGAGTTGGACCGCTGTCGTATGCAGGAGCCCTGACAGCTGCCCCGATCTTGCCTGAGACTGGCACCTCTGCAGCAGCTGCACAGGCCGATGAGATCCAGAGGCTGCGACAGCAGCTGGTGGGAGCAACTGCGAACCTTCAGGCATCCCAGAACGAGGCTGTCCGGATCCGAGCCGAACTCGCTGAGATGGAGCGCCTGCAGAACATGCAGAACACGGTGGTGGGTGGTGAACCAGCTATAGCTGCAATCCGCAAACAGTATTCGCAGTCAGCCAGACCTGCTGTGAATGTTAGCAGTGGCACTTCTGCTGCTCTGGTCGCACCTGCCGCACCTGCTTTGTCGGGCACAGCTACTCCTGTCGCACCTATTGCGCCCCCTGCAGCACCAGCGGGACAATTATCCCTGTCTCAGGTTGCTGCGCCTGTCACTGTGCCAGCCTCCCTGCCCAGGATAAAAGTCCCAGGTCCTGATAAATGGACGGACCAGTGTCTTGCCACATCTCGTGTAGCAGAGATCTTCTGTGAGGACCTAGAGGTCCACTGTGCATATCTGCGTATCGATCCTGCTGATGCACTGCCTGATTTCCTGTCTGGCAAAGCACGTGAGGTGTGGTACCCTGCTACTAGGAATGCCCACATCCTTGCTCATGGCACTAGGCCAACATGGGCATACCTGCGCACTTCTTTCAAGGAGATGGCTGGTGATGATCTGCGTAATGAATCAGACATGCACCGCAGGAGGCTGTTGGATCCTGGTGCCTTGCGCATGTCAGCAGGTTCTACCTTAAATGCCTACATCACCGAGTTCAGAAATACTCTGACAGTAGCTGGTGCCACGTGCATGGCGCCCTCCATGCTTGTGACCACCTTTATAAGGGGCCTTACCCTTGACTTGCAGTCTCGTGTGGTGCATGATCTTGCACTTATGACTGAGCCCACCCTGAATGATGCAATTCAGGCTGCTGTGAATGCACAGAAAGTGTTGTTTGCAGTGGCCACTAACCAAGTGGGCCGTCGTCCACCTGCACCTGTGGCTGCCTTCGTGCCCCGTAAGCAGATGGACCGCATTCGAGGCTTCACCGCTCCTGCTGGAGGATATCCTCCTGCGGCCCCTCGTGGCCCCTACTGGGATGTCAGTAGCAGCAGCAGCAGTGGGCACCGTGGAAGTCGCCACAGCAGCCAGGGTGGTGGACGTCCTCCACGGCCCCCTCCTCCTTCTGCCCCTGTGCCTGATGTCCCCCCCAGGCCACCTCCTGGCCATGCCTGCCATCACTGCTGGAACCCTGCCCACTTCAGGGACTACTGCAACCTGAAGCATCTGTCAGCTGAGGAGGCCCGCCGGGTCTCTGGGTTCCCCCGTCCCTCCTCCCTGGGCCCTCCTTCAGGCCATGGTGCTGGGGACCGTCCTCCCCGGGGCCCAGGCAAGCGTGACCGCAGCCCCCCAGGCAAGGGTGGATGGAAGCAGCAGGGCAACAAGGGTGACCGCCGCCGCTGATGTGTTGCCCAACCAGATAGCCAGGACTGTGTTGGTGCCTGCTGCCCAGTGCCCAGTGATCAGGTGAATATACCTGAGGGACGTGCAGCAGACGATGGTGTCTTACACTTCTCGTTCCCTGATAGAGTGAATGGCTATGCCTGTACCATGCTGTTTGACAGTGGTGCAGCAGCCAGCTTTATCAATTGCGCTGCCGTTGAGCAGTATCAGCTGTCTAGTTATAAACTGAAGCAGCCCAAGGAGTTCCTTGTGGCCAATGGGCAGCCCGTAGTGTGTACGCATGCATGCAGCGTCCAGTTGAATGTGCAGACCCTAAGCTGCAGGGTTGAGTTGCTGGTGATGCCAGAGATGTTCTCTGCCTTTGATGTGTTAATGGGCAGTGACTGGCTGCAGTCAAACGGTGTGCTGCTAGATTACCTGGCGCGTACTATTACAGTACAATTGGCGTCTACTAAGACGGTGCTCAAATGTGAGCCTGCAGCTCACATAATGGCCCCCACTGCGCCCATATCTTGGCAAAACACAAGCAGGCCACCGTGTCAGCCAAGGTAGCTTACCGGTGGCTAAGGAAAGGCGGTCAATCTCTGGTCGCCCTGATCTCTTCCCAGCCCATCAACCCTACCCCAGCAAGTGTGCTGTCCGTACACCCAACCCCTGACCCAGCTAATCTGCTGTCCAATGACCCTGACCCTCACTCCCACTCAACAACCTCACCTCCTACCCCCTCCATCAACTACCCTACCTCAATACCCCCTGCAGTTGCAGCTCAGCTGACAGCACTCATATCTGAGTACGACGATGTCTTCGCACCCTTTAACTCCCTACCCCCTCAGCGTCCAGTGGGACACACCATCCCTCCCCAGCCTGGCTGTAAGCCACCAGCCTTGCCATCCTATAAGATGAGTCAGCCTGAACTGCTGGAGATGAAGAAACAGGTTGCAGCTTTCCTGAAGCAGGGCATCATCGAACCCTCCTCCTCTCCCTACGCTGCCCCTGTCCTCTTTGTCAAAAAGAAGTCGGGTGAGTTAAGGATGTGTGTAGACTATCGTCAGCTGAATAAGATCACACTTAGGGATCAGTACCCACTACCTCGAGTGGATGACCTGTTTGACAGGTTGGCTGGGTGTACAGTGTTTTCATCACTTGACCTGCAAGCTGGTTATCACCAGATCAGAATACCTGATGAGGATGTCCCTAAGACAGCCTTCAGGACACCCAGTGGCCTTTATCAGTTTAAGGTCCTGTGCTTTGGACTAACCAATGCACCAGCCACGTTTCAACGCGTAATGAACAATGCTTTTGCTGATGTCATTAATGACTGTGCCCTTGTGTACATAGATGATATCCTCATCATGTCTAAAAATGTGCCAGAACACTTCACACATTTAAGGAGGGTCCTTGAGTTATTACGTAAGCATCAGTTTAAAGCTAAGCTATCAAAGTGTGAGTTTCTTAAAACTGCACTCAAATTCCTGGGCCACGTTGTCAGTGACCAGGGCATAGCTGTTGATCCTGATAAAGTGAAGTCCATCACTTCATGGCCTGTGCCACGCAGCCTAACTGCCATGCAGCAATTTCTGGGTGCTGCCAATTTTGTACGCAAGTTTGTACACAACTTCAGTGCTATTTCAGCACCTCTCACCGACCTGACTGGTAAAGCAGGTGCTGATTTCAATTGGCACAAATGGCCCGATGATAAGTTAAAGGCTTTTGATGCTCTTAAGCATGCTATTTCTAGAGTACCTTTACTCAAAATCCCAGATATTACTAAACCATTTCAGGTTTACTGTGACGCCTCTTTGCAAGGCGTGGGTGCATTACTCATGCAAGAGGGTTATCCTCTGGCTTATTTAAGCAAGAAGCTGATTCCAGTTGAAAAAAACTATACCACTGGTGAACAGGAACTACTTGCAATTATTACTGCATGTAAAGAATGGCGTTGCTACCTGGAGGGTGTTCCCTTCACGTTGTATACAGACCACAAACCCTTAGTAGCCTTAAAAACACAAAAGGTCTTGTCAAGACGCCAAACTAGGTGGTTGGAGTTTCTCTCCCGGTATGATTTTACCATTGAGTATCTACCTGGTGAGACTAACCCTGCTGACCCTCTGTCACGCATACCTGATGCTCCTGCCAGCAATCCTGTCATGGTTATGACCAGGAGCAGGAAGCGCCTTTTGGAGGGGGAGGAAGCTGGTGTGGTGCAGCCTGCTCAGCCTGCCATTCAGCAGCCGCAGCAGGAGCCACAGCCTCAGCTGGTTTTGGAACAGCCTCTGCCCCCACCTCCTTTGCCTGTGCACCCTTTGCACGCTATCAATATGACAGAGCAGCTCCTGGCAGCGTATGCAGCAGATGAGGACTTTGCCAGCACTATGGATCAATATGATCTGGACAAGCATGGCCTGTATCGCACCAAGGGCAAGAATCAGAAAGTGGTTCCTCACTGCCCAGATCTCAAAGCCAGGATATTGGTGGAGATGCATGATGCACAGTTTGCAGGTCATGTGGGTATCACCAAGACACTGGAGCGTATCTCCAGGATATTCTGGTGGCCACGCATGAGATCTGAAGTGCGGCACTATGTGAGTAACTGTGATGCATGCCAGCGCAACAAGTCTGTGAATACCAGACCTGGCGGGTTACTCACACCACTGGCCATACCTTATGACAGATGGGAGTCCATGTCTATGGATTTGATCACTAAACTACCACCCGGTGATCATGGATTTGATGCCATTGCTGTCTTTGTGGATAGGCTATCTAAAATGGTACACTTTGTGCCATGCCGTGAGTCTATGAATGCTGAGGGCTTTGCCCGCTTGTTTATTGATAACGTGTTTAAACACCATGGAGTGCCCAGAGAGATTATCTCTGATAGGGGCTCTCACTTTACTAATCATTTCTGGGCGTCAGTTATGGCCATTCTTGGTGTAAAAGAATGTAAATCCAGTGCTTACCATCCTGAGTCTGATGGTCAAACGGAGAGGTATAATCGTACCCTGGAGGAAATGCTTCGTCATTACATCTCCCCTGCCCAGTCTGACTGGCCTTTCTTCCTGTCATTGGCTGAGTTCGCTGTGAACAACAGCTGGCAGGAATCCATCCAGTCTACCCCCTTCCTGGTCAACACCGGCCAGTCACCTCTGACACCGGCTCTGCTGGAACTGCCAGGTGAGGTGTACTGCCCTTCTGCCAGGAAGCTATCTGAGTGGTGGCAGAGTAATGTCAAGCAGGCCCGCCATTTCATGGAGCAAGCTCAGCAGCGTCAGGCCTATCTGGCCAACAAGGGACGCAGGCATGTGGAGTTCAGCCCTGGTCAGCTAGTACTGCTGAGCACCAAGAACCTCAGGCTGAAGCCAGGTAAGGCTAAGAAGCTGTTGCCTAGGTTCATTGGGCCCTTCAAAGTGCTGGAGCATGTAGGTCCTGTTGCTGTGCGCCTGGACCTGCCTCCTGCCATGGCACGCATGCACCCTGTGTTCCATGTCGCTCTGCTGAGACCCTACACAAGTGAGCATCCTCATTTGCCTCCTCCTGTGGATTGGTTAGATGAGGCGCCTCTGTATGAGGTTGAGAAGTTGCTCGCCCATCGTGGTGTCCGTGCTGGTAGAGCACGTGGCTACTTGGTCAAGTGGCAAGGTTATGATGACTCTTACAATACATGGGAGCCAAGGAATAACCTTGTGAACTGCCAAGAGGTGTTGACTGCATATAATGCAGTGCATGGTTTGTCCTAGCATCACTGATATAGTGTTGCGAGTCCTCGTGGTCTCACGAGGGCGGAACGTTTCCTCTTTGGAGGGGGAGGAATGTAGCGAACGGCTCCTCGAAGCCTAGCTCGCCTCACGGTACTTCTGTACTGCAGTGTGACATGGTGGGCGAAAGGGGCAGGTGGGCCTTCGTGCACACTTGCTTCAGAGGTTCGACTCCTCGGGGGAAACGTTCTAAACCCTGGCCGTGTCACGCTGTGGGAAAGAGGTGGTTATCGGTTATCGGCGCTGCTCTTAGCACGCTACACTAACTGTATGCCAAACGTGTCAAATGCCTTGCAATGGACACCAGGGCAACCACAGTGGGCGCTACCACAGATGTTTCATCTTTTGCAAGCGCAATGACATGTCCGCTGGTACTAATTCAGGATAAACATAACTCGCCTCAGATTCCCCATGCCAGGGCCTTTTCGCCCCGAATGCTGGCCTTTTCGCCAACCCAATGTAGAAAGAACAAAAGCTATGAAGCTACTCCTGCCGTCGGAGTCGGCGATGGACCTTTCGGTCGATGCCAGCCGCACTTAGATGGTTTTAAGCCATGACCAGGCGCTCGAAGCGAAGCCTAGCCGGGTCCGCCACAATGGCTGCGCTTGTATCCACTGGCCGTGCTCAATGGACCCGCACTGCTAACTACATCGCTAAACAAGCCAAGGGAAGGCAGCCCAGCCTAGCCCAGCCCAGCCATTGTGCCCTTCCCCATACCGAAGCGTTGTGGTGTTGCATTGTTGCCTTCAGACGCTCAATGATACCAAACAACGTCTACAACAGGTGCAGGAAGAGCATGCACGGGAGAAGCAAGATTGGCAGCAGCAACAGCAGGACTGGCAGCAGCAGCACCAAGACTGGCAGCAACAGCAGCAGGACTGGCAGCAGCAGCAGCAAGACTGGCAGCAGCTGCAGCAGGAATGGCAGCAGCAGCCGCCCAGCCCAGCCCAGCCCAGCCCAGCCCAGCCCAGCCCAGCCCAGCCCAGCCCAGCCCAGCCCAGCCCAGCCCAGCCCAGCCCAGCCCAGCCCAGCCCAGCCCAGCCCAGCCCAGCCCAGCCCAGCCCAGCCCAGCCCAGCCCAGCCCAGCCCAGCCCAGCCCAGCCCAGCCCAGCCCAGCCCAGCCCAGCCCAGCCCAGCCCAGCCCAGCCCAGCCCAGCCCAGCCCAGCCCAGCCCAGCCCAGCCCAGCCCAGCCCAGCCCAGCCCAGCCCAGCCCAGCCCAGCCCAGCCCAGCCCAGCCCAGCCCAGCCCAGCCCAGCCCAGCCCAGCCCAGCCCAGCCCAGCCCAGCCCAGCCCAGCCCAGCCCAGCCCAGCCCAGCCCAGCCCAGCCCAGCCCAGCCCAGCCCAGCCCAGCCCAGCCCAGCCCAGCCCAGCCCAGCCCAGCCCAGCCCAGCCCAGCCCAGCCCAGCCCAGCCCAGCCCAGCCCAGCCCAGCCCAGCCCAGCCCAGCCCAGCCCAGCCCAGCCCAGCCCAGCCCAGCCCAGCCCAGCCCAGCCCAGCCCAGCCCAGCCCAGCCCAGCCCAGCCCAGCCCAGCCCAGCCCAGCCCAGCCCAGCCCAGCCCAGCCCAGCCCTGCCCTGCTTTGCCCTGCCCAGCCCTGCCCTGCCTGTGGGTGTGTAGGGCCCTTTCCTATACCATGCAGTGATTGACAGCACAACACGTGACAGTTTGATGTACTGATATAGGTTATGATGTAATGGTAATGATGTGGGTAGCAACTTCCTAAGCAAGTCATGATGTAAGTTTAGATGTAATGATTCATGGTTGAGGGCCGGACGGGCCGGACGGGCCGCAAACAGCTTTTCATTATCAGATAGGAGGGTTTGGAGCTTGGGCGTTATTAACATCCACAGCTTTGCGGGAGCTAGGAAGCCGAGCTACCCAGTACAACCGACTCAACGGACCCGGCCAGCGAGAGAGACGGGCCCCGGCCTTAGCCTTTATACGTATGTGTACCGCTCCCTACAACGACCTTATTGCGTGGACACAACTTCAGGCACAAACACCCATAATGAGCCTCTATCGATGCCGCTCACTAATTTAGCACGCTGAAGGTAGCGGTGCAATCGCGGTAGCAAATGGTGGTCTGGATGTGGAGAACAGCATGGTACCCAGTTTTCCCCTTGCTTGTCTAGCCTGACTCTTAGCACGCTACATCTTTGGTTTCCGACCTAGGTTGCGTGTCAACGCCGCCTTGTAACCGTGGACATGACTGAATCTAACACGACTCCGCCTTCTGGCGAACCCCCAACTGAGACCACCACTCCTGGTGGCCAGGCAATCTTGCCTGCTGGATCAGCGGGAGCGGAGGCTTTACCCCTGGCAGGAGCGCCGGTTTCAACTGGGCCAACGCTGCCTCCAGTGAGTGGTGCTTCGCCTCTTGCTAACCTGCCTGGACTTTCTACTGCCCAGACGGCCGCGCTTGTGAACCAGCTCTTATCTAAGATCCTCGCGGCGCCTGAGGCTCTGGCATTGTTTAAGCCTGTGGGAGATGCTGCCCAAGCCGCTGCAAAGGCACAGCCAGCTGCTACAACGGCTCCATCGTCCTACGTAGCCGCCCTCTTGACGCCTCCGGCTGCAAACACGAATGCCGCCCATGCTGAGGAGTTGGCGCGACTACGCCTGCAGCTGAACGCTGTTACAGCTTCAATGGAAGTCGCCCAAACGGAGGCAGCTACTCTACGCAGCAACATCGCCGAGCTGGACCGTATCCACGGACAGGCCGACGTTGTGTATGTGAGTGCAGGTGTCCGCCCGGTTGCGAATGCACGTGTCACGAGCAGCAACTCTGGAGGCTATGCCGGCGGCAGCCGGCCAGGATCTCAGGGCGGGTATCACCCCCATGCAGCCGGACGCCCAGCACCCTATCGGTCCAGGGAGATTGGACCTCGTCCCCGCCCAGGTTTCGCGTGCCATCACTGCTGGGACCCAGGCCACTTCCGCCTGGTGTGCCCTCTCAAGCACCTGACATGTGAGGAGGCACGCCGTATCACAGGCTTCCCTCGCCCTGTCGCCGAGTCGGCTGCTACCGGTGGGCATGGTGATGGTGGGGATGGTCCTGGTGGTGGAGGGCATGGTGGCCAGGGTGGTGGTGGCAGCGGTCATGGTGGTGGTTATGGTCGTAGCGGTGGCCATGGAGGTGGTGGCAGCTACCCACCCAGGGGTTCCAAGCGTGAGCGCAGCCCCCCCCGCAGGCCTGCTAGCTCCTATGATAAGAGGAAGTGATGTGTTGCCCAGCCAGACGGCCAGATCTGTGTTGGAGCCTGCTGCAGCGTGCCCTTGTGTGGTGTGTCTACACCCAAGCCACAAGCACTTGCAGATAACAGTGTCTTACACTTCTCTTTTTCTGGTAGTGTGAATGGCATAGCCTGCACCATGCTGTTTGACAGTGGTTCAGCGGCAAGCTTCATTAATTGTGCTGCTGTTGAGAAGTGCAGGCTGAGCAGCTACAGGTTGACACAACCGCGTGAGTTCTCTGTGGCCAATGGACAGCCGGTGCTTTGCACGCATGCTGTTACCGTTGAGTTGCATGTGCAGAGCTTGACAGCCAAGTGTGAACTGCTGGTCATGCCTGAAATGTTTTCAGCTTTTGATGTGTTAATGGGCAGCAACTGGCTCACAGCTAATGGTGCTTTGCTGGATTATTTGACGCGCACCGTCACCATGCAGTTGTCTAACAACTCAGCTGTGCTCAGGTGTCAGCCCTCAGAGCCTATCAAGGCATCCCACTGCGCCCATGTCATGGCCAAGCATGGTACCCATACCATCTCAGCCAGCCGAGCAGCTTCATGGTTGAGGAAAGGTGGGCATGCCTTAGTGGCCATGATCAGTGCAGAACAGCTCAACACACCTGACTCTGTGCCTCCTGTGGTATCTACCAAACTCATGGACTGCCACCTGAGAGGCCTATTGGTCACACCATCCCTTTGCAGCCAGGCTGTAAGCCTCCAGCGCTGCCAGCCTACAGAATGACCCAGCCTGAGCTTGCAGAGATGAAGAAGCAGATCACAGCCTTCTTGGCCCAAGGCATCATTGAGCCATCTTCTTCTCCATACGCAGCCCCGGTGTTGTTCGTCAAGAAAAAGAGTGGTGAGTTAAGGATGTGTGTGGACTATCGGCAGCTGAATAAGCAGACTCTCAGAGACCAGTACCCCTTGCCTCGTATAGATGACTTGTTTGACAAGTTGGCAGGCTGTACCGTCTTCTCATCTCTAGACCTGCAGGCTGGGTACCACCAAATCAGGATTCCAGCTGAAGATGTGCCAAAGACAGCCTTCAGAACCCCAGATGGTCATTATCAGTATAAGGTGCTATGTTTTGGTTTGACCAATGCGCCTGCAACGTTTCAACGTGTGATGAATAACTCCTTTGCTGATGTTATTAACGACTGTGCTCTTGTGTATCTAGATGACATTCTTGTCATGTCCAAGACTGTGGATGAGCACTTCGTGCATCTACGGAGGGTCCTGGACCTTCTGCGCAAGCACAAGTTCTTTGCCAAGCTCAGCAAATGTGAGTTCATGAAGACAGCCCTCAAGTTCTTGGGGCACATTGTGAGTGACCGTGGTGTGGCTGTAGATCCTGATAAGATTCAGTCCATCACCACATGGCCAGTCCCCAACAGTCTCACTGCCTTGCAACGCTTTCTGGGTGCAGCAAACTTTGTGCGCAAGTTTGTTCATAACTTTAGCGCATTGGCTGCACCGCTGACTGATCTGACTGGCAAAGAAGGTCTTAAATATGATTGGAAGCACAGGCCTAATGATAAGCTGCAAGCATTTCATGCCCTTAAGCATGCTGTATCTAAGGTGCCACTACTCAGGATCCCAGATATCTCCAAGCCTTTCCAGGTATACTGTGACGCCTCACTGCAAGGTGTGGGAGCAGTTTTAATGCAGGATGGTCATCCCTTAGCTTATTTAAGCAAAAAGCTCAGTCCTGCTGAGAAAAACTACTCCACAGGGGAACAAGAGCTTTTAGCCATCGTCACTGCTTGTAAAGAGTGGCGTTGTTACCTGGAGGGAGTTCCCTTTACACTCTACACAGATCACAGGCCGCTGGTGGCTTTGCCAAATCAGAAGACGTTGTCAAGGAGGCAGACCAGGTGGATGGAATTGTTGTCCCGCTACACCTTCACCATTGAGTACCTACCAGGTGCAGTTAACCCCGCTGACCCCCTGTCTTGCATTCCTGACCAGCCTGTGGATCTTCTTGCTTCACCTGTCATGGTGGTCACTAGAGGGCAGAAGCGTCGTTTGGAGGGGGAGGAAGCTAGTGGTGAACATGCTGTCCAGCGACCAGCTGTCACTCCACCTGTGGTCCAACACATCCCAGCCCCTCCACCGCTACCTGTCCATCCTCTACATCATGTCAACATGACTGAGCAGCTGTTAGCTGGTTACAGAAACGATCCCGTCTTTGCTAACATCAGTATCACTGACACGTCACTCATGATAAACAAGGACCGGTCGCGATTGGACCGACCATAGCTCATTGCAAACTAGAGTAGAAGGCCGTTCGAACGGTACAAGTCTTACGTTAATCCGCGCACACTCCTACAATTTAGTCCCTGCGTTTGTCCCTGCGTTCTACCGACCTTGTCCGATCGGGCTGAAATTTTGATAGATGGTAGTTTGCAGAAAATAAAACATATTTTTCATAAAAAATATTTTGCAAAAATCAAAGGCGGCTGCGCTGTGGCCCTGGAGCGTAGGTGCAGGGATAAGTGCAGGGATAGGTTGCGGGCCACAGCGCAGCAGCTTTTGGATTTTTCCAAATATTTTTCTTGAATAATATGTTTTATTTTCTGAAAACTGCCATCTATCAAATTTACAGCCCGATCGGACAAGGTCGGTAGAACGCAGGGACAAACGCAGGGACTAAATTGTAGGAGTGCATCCGTTGCGACGTAATTTGGCCGCCAATTTGTTAACCAAGTAATCTGCACAGATGTCGATTGTTCATTAGCTGCACAGCTGCAGTAAGCCGACATCTGCACAGATGCAAGCATAATCGACATCTGTGCAGCTGCGGAAAGTCGACATCTGCACAGATGTCGTATACCGCGACCAACATCTGTGCAGCCGCTGACGACGACATCTGCACAGATGTCGACTATTACATTCAATGCTTAGCTGTGCAGATGTTGACACCGACATCTGTGCAGCTGCTGACAACGACATCTGCACAGATGTCGACTATTACATTCGAGCCTTGGCTGTGCAGATGTTGTCTGTAGCATCTGCACAGATGTCGACTATTACATTCGCGGCTTGGCTGTGCAGATGTCGAGGCTTCATTTGCACAGATGTCGACTATTTCATCGACTATTACATCCGCAAAGCACATGCATTGACACCCAAACATCCAGAAAGACCTCGCAACACCCCCGCAAAACACATGTATTGACACCCAAAACACCCCGCAACATCTCGCTACACCCCCGCAAAACACATGTATTGACACCCAAAACACCCCGCAACACCTCGCTACACCCCCGCAAAACACATGCATCGACACCCAAACATTCCGCAACACCTCGCTACACCCCCGCAAAACACATGTATTGACGACCCAACACCCCGCAACACCCCCGCAAAACACATGCATTGACACTCAAACATCCCGCAACACCTCGCTACGGGACTTGCAAGCACATGTCTCGATGCACCATCACTCCACAAAACCTCAATATGGCTATGCTAAGCACATGCATTGATGCACCCAATGATAATAACACCTCCCTACGATCACCATCACCATCACCATCACCACACTCACAGGAATTAGCAGCGGTAACTGCGCAGTATCCATGGTAACTGCGCTGTTTTTTATGATACTGCGCTGCTTATTATGGATTCTGCACTGCTTATCATAAATACTGCGCTGTAATCCATGGATACAGCTCAGTCAACCATGGATACTGCTCAGTCAACCTTAAACACTGCTCAGTCAACCATGGATACTGCTCAGTCAACCATAGATACTGCTCAGTCAACCATGGATACTGCTCAGTCAGCCATGGATACTGCTCAGTCAACCATGGATACTGCTCAGTCAACCATGGATACTGCTCAGTCAACCATAGATACTGCTCAGTCAACCATGAATACTGCTCAGTCAACCATGGATACTGCTCAGTCTACCATGGATACTGCTCAGTCAACCATGGATACTGCTCAGTCAACCATAGATACTGCTCAGTCAACCATGGATACTGCTCAGTCAACCATGGATACTGCTCAGTCATCCAGGGATACTGCTCAGTCAACCATGGATACTGCTCAGTCATCCATGGATACTGCTCAGTCAACTATGGATACTGCGCTGTCGTATATGGATACCTCGTTGTCCACTAAGGAGACTGCTCAGGTGACGACATCATTTGCTATTGTGTCCCTGCAACGCCATTGTGGTTATTGCGCGTGTGTACCATGTTCTGGCGCAACTCTGTTGCACAACTTCCTTCTTTCTAAGTCAAGCTACAGACTCAGGGCTATCAAAGGGGGGTGAGGGTAGGGGGACGCCACTTCTTTGGCTTCATGGTGGGAGCAGGCCGCGCCCCAGGCGGTATAGCTCTCACTTAATGCACGCCGGTGAATACCGGAGTAGTCTTCTTCTTCTTCTTCTTCCTTCTTTTCTCTACTGTGTGTTGTGTGGGTTGGTGTGACAGCGGTTATTGCTGATGATGATGGTTAACCTCCTGTTGATGCCGCAAGCCTATTCCTGCCCTTGATGAAGTCCGTGTAAACTTTAACCCATGTTGCCTGGGTCCAGATGATGGGATACTTACTATTACTGTTGGCTGGGCTCTTTCACTGTGTGGCTCTTTCACACGTCATCAGGCTCAATTACTAGCATGAATGACATGAACAACGACGATATATGAGAGGCAACGACATCATGACCAGCTGCCCTTTCACCACCACACCAACATCACCAACATGAAGGCAGCATGAGCAGCAACAACAACATGACGCACACTTGCATTGGCCCCATGTGTACCTTGTGGTGCAAGGTGTGATGATGTGTAATGGCTATTGATCTGCTGGCGCCATACACAACCCCCTACTACTGTCCCTTGGGGCGCTAAGCCGGTGGAGCCTCCCCCCCACCCCCTTCCCCAGCACTCTTCTGCCCGTTGCTCCTGCCTCTGCCCCTGCCCCCGCCTCTGCCCCTGCCACCGCCCCTGCCTCTGCCGCTGCCAGTGCTAGTGCCACTGCCCCTGCCCCCCTTCCTGTCCTGGCCTGCGCTCCTGCTTGCAGCTGGCTTGTCCACATGCTTGGCCCCACCCTTCTCCTCTCCCGCAGCTGGACCGACCTGTACCGCTGCTGCTGGTACCGCCGTGGCAGCCCCCCCCTGGGCCACCTTTGCTGCAGCTTTGGCAGCCTTAGCAGCCCTGGCCTCAACCGTTTTCTGCCGCTTCAACTTCGCCGCACGTGCCTCTACTGCTGCCTTCCAAGCAGCTATCAGCTGGACTTGCCTCTTCCTGATGTCATCTAAGGGGCCGTTGAAGCGGTCCTGCCACAGCCTGTCCGTCTCCAATTGGGCAACAGGCTCGTATGGCTCAGGGGGCACCATGCTGCCACCAGCCTCGGTCTTCCAGATAGGCCACTTGTCCTTATTCTTGAAGTCGGCCTCTGTCGTAGGCATGGCTGCGCCGTCGATGATCTTGCCCATCTGCCTGACCAAGGTGGTGGTGTTCTCCACAAAGCACACACTGCCGTAGAAGTGGGCACGGGCGGAGGCTGTGCCTGGTCGACCCTCAGCGCCAGCGTGAATGGTCACCCCCGTCATGCCCAGTGCCTGACCCGGCTGCAGCTCAACCTCAATCACCTCCAGAAGGGTCAGCGTGCTCAACTTCTCCTCTAGCTCTGGCAGCAGAGCCTCGTTCACATGCCCATACTCATCTAGCATGACAGCGTTCCAGAACGGGGCGAACAGCTTCACCAACTCGTGGCTGCCAGGGATGAGGAGGATGCTGACCAGCTGTATGGCGATGATGAGCACCATGCCCTCACGCCCAAACACCTTGAACCCGGGTGTTGAGGCATGGGGGGGTGCCTGCCCTGATGATGTGCCAGCAGGGTCGGGGGTGAGGGAGGGGCCTTGGGGGGCTGCTGCGGTAGGGCGGGGTGCACCAGCTGCCCCCTCAGCCACAGATGTGGCCGCTGCGGAAGAGGGGAGGTGGGGAATGCCGGATGCTCCCGCTGCTGCTGCTCCTGCTGCTGCAGCTACTGATGCTGCTGCCCCTGCTGCTGCTGCTTCCACTGGTGCTGCTGCTGCTGCTGCTGCTGCTGCTGCTGCTTCCACCGGTGCTGCTGTTGCTGCTGCCGCTGCCGCTGCTGCCGGGTTTGGTGCTGCTGCTGCCATGACTGGGATGAAGCAGGCTGCAATGGTTAACGCCTCAGAGACAGGGACAGTGGGTGGTATGGCTGCACCTGCAGATGAGACTGCTGCTGCTGCTGCAGCTGATGCAAGAGCCTCCAATGCAGCCGTCTGCGAGGTTGCTGTTGGGGTGTGTGGAAGGGGCTGAGCCATGGTTGGCGCCTGCGCAGCACAAGGCGATCCTGCTGTGGCTGTCTCACTCTAGGCTGGTCAGGGTAGGGCAGCAGCAGGGCGGCCGGGCAGTCATCAGGGTAGGGCAGCAGAAGGGAATCAGGGCAGCCTATCAGGGTAGGGCAGCAGCCGGGCACCAGGGCCGGCATTCAGGTAAGGGGCAGCAGCCGGCCAGCCGGGCAGCCATCAAGGCGGCTGTGTCCTTACCCAGGGAGTGGCGATCTCCTTGGGGCTCACATCCACATGCAAGGCTTGAGGCCGTACCAACCCTGTGGGCCGCCTTGGGTTCAGCTGAAACCCCCCTGGCGTGACAACCCTTGATTTCAGGTAGTCATTGGCCAGGATGGTGCCGCCACGCAGTGGGCAAGGGGACAGCTGTTGGGCGCACACTTGAACGATCATAAGTTAAACCACACATGATATGATCCATTTGTTGTCGTAATCCACTTGATCCATTTGAGGGACGCCACTCAGGTGATCACCGCGCATGAGTTTTGTGTCACCTGGGGATAGTGATAGGGGGTTAGGGTTAGGGATATGGATAGGGGTTATGGTTTAGGGTTAGGGTTAGGGCTAGGGCTAGGGTTAGGGATAGGGTTAGGGATAGGGATAGGGATAGGGATAGGAATAGGGATAGGGGGATAGGGTTATGGTTATGGTTATGGTTATGGTTATGGTTAGGGTTAGGGTTGGGGTTAGGGTTAGGGTTAGTGTTAGGGTTAGGGTCAGGGTTAGGGTTAGTGTTAGGGTTAGGGTCAGGGTTAGGGATAGGGTTAGGGTTAAGGTTTCCAAGTTTACCTGAAGCTTTGTCAAGTACTTCTTGGTCACTTCTATTGCCAGTAGGTGTCGTGTCTTGTCTTCTGGTGACAGTTTGTTGAAGTGCCCCCAGGGAAACGGGTCGTTCAAGGCTGCCATGGTCACATCGTCCGGCAGGGTGCCATCCTCATTGGCAGTGGTGAAGTACAGCTGGAGGCGCTGACCGGTGCCAAAGTCTGTGCCAACCTGCAAACAAACACAACATGCGCAAACATGGTGCTAGTATTAAGATTGTCATGTGGGTCAGGGGTTGCATGGTAGCCTTTCACGCTCTCATCAGAAACACAACATTGTGATGCGTTGGCCTAGATGCCGCTGCTCTGTGGCACATTATCTGCACTGCTGTTGACTTACGTAGCTCTCGCCATCACGTACAAATTCACCCTTGGCGTCCACCTTGCTCTTCTCGAAGATAACAGCGCCGTAGTCCTTCAACGTCACCACGGCCCACACCTCCAGCTCGCCCGCCACGTACTCCGGATCCAGCTGAATGATGCCATAGCCGTGTGTCAGCACGAACTGCTGGAACTCCTTGACCTCATCCGGCTTGAAGATCTTCTGCGGTGGCTTGCGGTACCCAGGGTTTTTGTACACCAGCTCAGGCTCCTTGGGCACCCCGGGCCTTGACCTGAGACGGCTGGCTGCTCGGTCCTACAACACATGCAATAGTAGTAGGCTGTCCCTCACCGTGCACTGCAATTGCCCAGCTTGCCATGATGTTTTACCTTCATTGGTTGCTGCTCCTCCGCCTCCGTCTGTGCATCCACCATGGGCAACCGCTCTGCCAAAGCCTTCAATGCCTCTTCAATGTTCTGCATGTACAACAAAATGATCCTCAACTCCTGAACTTGGTATACAGCTGGTAAGATGACAATTAGTGGCGGCGACATCATATGACTCACGCTGAAGCGCTCATTGAAGAACCTCTTGACGCTTTCCGGGATATCTGCACACACATCGCATCACACTCTTTAGAGTCATGTCTTAGCTAAATTAGGCTGGTATTGGTGGCACCTCTACTTCACCCCTGCTATACCTGGCCTCCTGTCTCACCTGCTGTGTCACCGAGAAGGCCACCAGCAGCTGCTCCGGCACCTTCGACACCTTGGCTCTGCACAACATCAACAGATTGCATGTGCTTGCCATGCAACGATTTCAGCAGGGTATTTAACTAGCTATTCGATAACTGCCCATTTCACCTTTGCTTTGGACCTGCGGGACATCGTGCTCTTGGGTTGGGCTGAGCTGAACAGGGAGGGGCGCGCCTTGGTTGGTGGGGCTGTGGCCTTAGCAGGCGGGGCTGCAGTGTCCAGCTGACGCTTGGTCCCACGTTGGTCACCCTGCAGAGATTACACATGGCAGGGATTGCAGGGATTGCAGGGACCACCAAGTTACACATGGCTACTGCTTTGTAGCTTTGTAGCTATGTCGACGTCCTGTGATCTCTGTAGCCACATGGTACTGCTCTGTAGTCATATGGATACTGCTCAGTAGTCACTAAATACTGCGTAGTAGGCAAGTGAGTACTGCTCTGAAGTCATATGGATACTGCTCAGTAAGCATGTGGATACTGCTCTGTAGGCATGTGGATACTGCTCTGTAGTCATAAGGATACTGCTCTGTAGTCATGAGGATACTGCTCAGTAGGCATGTTGATACTGCTCAGTAGGCATGAGATACTGCTCAGTAGGCATGTGTATGCTGCTCTGTAGTCATGGGGATACTGCTCAGTAGGCATGTGAATACTGCTCAGTAGGCATGTGATACTGCTCAGTAGGCATGTGTATGCTGCTCTGTAGTCATGGGGATACTGCTCAGTAGGCATGTGGATACTGCTCAGTAGGCATGTGATACTGCTCAGAAGGCATGTGGATACTGCTCTGTAGTCATGGGGATACTGCTCAGTAGGCATGTGATACTGCTCAGTAGGCATGTGATACTGCTCAGTAGGCATGTGTATGCTGCTCTGTAGTCATGGGGATACTGCTCAGTAGGCATGTGGATACTGCTCAGTAGGCGTGTGATACTGCTCAGAAGGCATGTGGATACTGCTCTGTAGTCATGGGGATACAGCTCAGTAAGCATGTGGATACTGCTCAGTAGGCATGTGATACTGCTCAGTAGGCATGTGTATGCTGCTCTGTAGTCATGTGGATACTGCTCTGTAGGTATGGGGATACTGCTCAGTAGGCATGTGATACTGCTCAGTAGGCATGTGGATACTGCTCTGTAGTCATAAGGATACTGCTCTGTAGGTATGGGGATACTGCTCAGTAGGCATGTGATACTGCTCAATAGGCATGTGGATACTGCTCAGTAGGCATGTGGATACTGCTCTGTAGTCATGGGGATACTGCTCAGTAAGCATGTAGATACTGCTCAGTAGGCATGTGATACTGCTCAGTAGGCATGTGGATACTGCTCTGTAGTCATGGGATACTGCTCAGTAGGCATGTTGATACTGCTCAGTAGGCATGTGATACTGCTCAGTAGGCATGTAGATACTGCTCTGTAGTCATGGGATACTGCTCTGTAGTCATGTGGATACTGCTCAGTAGGCATGTGATACTGCTCAGTAGGCATGTGGATACTGCTCTGTAGTCATGGGGATACTGCTCAGTAGGCATGTGGATACTGCTCAGTAGTCATGTGATACTGCTCAGAAGGCATGTGGATACTGCTCAGTAGTCATGGGGATACTGCTCAGTAAGCATGTGGATACTGCTCTGTAGGCATGTGGATACTGCTCTGTAGGTATGGGGATACTGCTCTGTAGTCATGGGGATTCTGCTCAGTAGGCATGTGGATACTGCTCAGTAGGCATGTGATACTGCTCAGTAGGCATGTGGATACTGCTCTGTAGTCATAAGAATACTGCTCTGTAAGTATGGGGAAACTGCTCAGTAGGCATGTGATACTGCTCAGTAGGCATGTGGATACTGCTCAGTAGGCATGTGGATACTGCTCTGTAGTCATGGGGATACTGCTCAGTAAGCATGTGGATACTGCCACACACCTCCTCTCGGGCTGTAGCGCGACCCTACCACTTGTGCAAGAAAGGCACAACGGGGCCGGCCGCCTTATCGCCAAAGCCATCAGCAAAGGAACCCTCGGCGGGTGCATCCGGTTTGCGGACACCGGCAGCTGGGAGAAGGGTGCAAAAGACAACCTCGACCTCCCTAACGACACACTACACACAACACTACGGGCACTTGGCCTCAAGACAGCAACGACCAAAAATACCACCAGACCAGACATTCTCATGGTGACGCCCCTACAGAAGACGGGCAAACGTGGCAAAGCCATCAAACGGGTCACTATCATAGAAATCAAATACTGTGCGGACTCCAGATGGGCAGAACAACTGGACAAAGCTCTCAACCAACACACGAAACTGGCACACACCATCCGCAAGGAAGGCCACACGGTCGAGATCCGACCTATACTACTAGGTATAGGCGGCATTACATATGAAACACACACGCGCCAACACCTTTTGGCCCTTGGGGTCACCCAAAACAACGTCATCAAGCTACTAAACAAGCTCACGAGACATGCGGTAGAGGCAGCCCACTCCATTGCCAAGAACAGCTACAGGCTACGAGCTACTAAAGGGGGGGGGGGGGTAGGGGGTCTGTTGCTTCTCGACGGTGGGAGCAGGCCGCGCCCCAGGCGGTAGCTCCTCCCTTAATGCACGCCGGTGAATACCGGCGTAGTCTTCTTCTTCTTCTGTGGATACTGCTCTGTAGGCATGTGATACTGCTCAGTAGGCATGTGTATGCTGCTCTGTAGTCATGGGGATACTGCTCAGTAGGCATGTGGATACTGCTCAGTAAACTTGCTTATGGTGATATGCTTATGGTGATATGATATGGTGATCTGGCTTGGCAGCTACATGTCACCTGCTCTGCAACCTTGTCACCACTGCCACCAGCGCGTGACGGTGAGGCATGTTTCGCCGTCACTGCAACATCTGGCTCTGTATGCACAACGGCACCGAGCAAGGGATCATCAGCGACATCACCTGCCGACGTGTTTGCTGTACCTTGGATTGATTCATATGCTGCCGTGCTTACCTGTGATGCGCTTGATTGGTTGGCCCCTCCGCACCCACCACATCCCGCGAGCCCTATTGGGCCAGCCTGCACAATGTTGCTCATTGTGCTAGAGCCCTTTCAGCTTCTTGACCTGCCTGTACCCAAGGCACCAACTCACCTGAAGACGCCTTTGCCTGTCCCGCTGTGCCTGCCACCTCGGCAGCTTCCCTTGGTGCACTCACGATAAATAAGGCCGACGCGGGGGCCTTTTTTGCATCGGATGGACTTTCTGCTCCGATAGAACGATAGAGCGTTGAGTTTAAGGGGGACCTCGCTCTTGAATGAAGTCCTAACTCGCAGCGGTTGCGAAGATACATCGATCCGCGCGCGAGGTACCCCCCCCTTTTTGGGAATCTGCACAGATGTTGGTTAAATGAGCCCGGAATCTGTGCAGATGCATGCCGATGCCTTTAGGAAAAGCGACATCTGTGCAGATGCCGGTTATTAAATCTGTGCAGATGCTAATAAAGGCGACATCTGTGCAGATGTCGGTAATAAAATCTGTGCAGATGCACAAAAGGGCGACATCTGTGCAGATGCCGGTTATAATTTAAGGACGACATCTGTGCAGATGCTAATAAAGGCGACATCTGTGCAGATGCCGGTTATTAAATCTGTGCAGATGCTAATAAAGGCGACATCTGTGCAGATGTCGGTAATAAAATCTGTGCAGATGCACAAAAGGGCGACATCTGTGCAGATGCCGGTTATAATTTAAGGACGACATCTGTGCAGATGCTAATAAAGGCGACATCTGTGCAGATGTCGGTAATAAAATCTGTGCAGATGCTAATAAAGGCGACATCTGTGCAGATGTCGGTAATAAAATCTGTGCAGATGCACAAAAGGGCGACATCTGTGCAGATGCCGGTTATAATTTAAGGACGACATCTGTGCAGATGCTAATAAAGGCGACATCTGTGCAGATGTCGGTAATAAAATCTGTGCAGATGCACAAAAGGGCGACATCTGTGCAGATGCCGGTTATAATTTAAGGACGACATCTGTGCAGATGCTAATAAAGGCGACATCTGTGCAGATGTCGGTAATAAAATCTGTGCAGATGCACAAAAGGGCGACATCTGTGCAGATGCCGGTTATAATTTAAGGACGACATCTGTGCAGATGCTAATAAAGGCGACATCTGTGCAGATGCCGGTTATTAAATCTGTGCAGATGCTGATAAAGGCGACATCTGTGCAGATGTCGGTAATTAAATCTGTGCAGATGAACAAAAGGGCGACATCTGTGCAGATGCCGGTTATCATTTAAGGACGACATCTGTGCAGATGCTAAAAAAGGCGACATCTGCACAGATAAATACCTCGACATCTGCACAGATGCCAAGTAGTGCAGCTGTGCACATGAAGGCTACGCAAAGGCACCGCGAAGGAAGCAAAGTCACCGCGAAGGAATCAAGACTCTTCCATTATTCAACAATCTGTGTGATATCTGCATGAAGTTTTCGCAAAGGTGGCGTGAAGGAAGCCAAGGAACCGCGAAGGAGCTTGGATTGCCCCATATAGCAGCAATGAGCAGCCAGGAGCAGCCAACAAAAATCGTCGCCAAAAGGCTAGCCACGAGCCAGCCAGCCGCTTAGGCGACCAGATGCCATCAGGTTAAGCGATAGGATCAAGATATAGCGACAGAAAACGGAAGGAGGTGCAGCGATGCAGCGACACAGCGATGC
The DNA here is from genome assembly GCA_030144725.1 of Haematococcus lacustris. Lineage (NCBI taxonomy): Eukaryota > Viridiplantae > Chlorophyta > Chlorophyceae > Chlamydomonadales > Haematococcaceae > Haematococcus > Haematococcus lacustris. The sequence continues at coordinate 2,932,949 of JASKMD010000010.1, read as the reverse complement.
AAAGATGCGGCAAATGCATGAGGTGCAACTAGGACACGTAGCCCGAAGCCTGTGAGACGGAGCGGAAGAGGAGTGGAGGAGCCCGGAGGCGGTCAAGAGCCATGCATGAGACGAAGCTTGGTGCACATGAAACAAAGTTGGGTGCACCCACACAAACCCCACCCTAGCGAATGGTGAGTATTCTATCTTGCAGTCATGTGGCTCCAAGTACCTTGCCAGACTATTTGCCAACCATTGAATTGTTGCAGGTTCAATGGTCCCAACCTCCCCTTCCCTACACCCAGCCCAGCCCAGCCCAGCCCAGCCCAGCCCAGCCCAGCCCAGCCCAGCCCAGCCCAGCCCAGCCCAGCCCAGCCCAGCCCAGCCCAGCCCAGCCCAGCCCAGCCCAGCCCAGCCCAGCCCAGCCCTCCCTCCCCCACCACCACCTCCTTCATCACCCTACCACAAGAAGCAGGTGCATGGAGCGCAAGAGCAGCCAGGAGCTGCAGCCATAGCGGCGCTGCCAGGTAGGTATAGAAGTGGCGCTAGCAAAGAGTGAGTGGCCAACCCTTGCACATGGGTGGTCGGATGCCCAGCCTAACCGCAAAGATGCCCATTGATTACTGCAGGTCCCACGGTCAGCCCTTCCCTCTTCCCCCCTTCCTCCTTCCCCCTTCCCCCTCCCCTCCCCTGTCCCACCACCTCCAAGCCTGGCACCCCACCTACCTCCCGCCTTTCCCACCCCCCGCCCCACAACACACGCTGCAGCCCTCTCCCTACCCTACCCTTGGCGTAGCAGCCCTCTCCCTACCCTACCCTTGGCGTAGCAACCTGGAGCGGGCAGCTTGGAGTAGCAGCCCACCCAGCCCACCCTGGCCATGCCATGCCCACACACCACAATGACCCTACCCATCCCTCTCAAAAGGAATAGCTGAGCGCTTGGGTGGTTGTCAGCCCGTGCTTGTTGTCCTCGTCATCTTGCCGCCTTGTTGCGATGTTGTTGTGTTGTCCCCTTGTGGTGTGGTGTGGTGTGGTGTGGTGTGGTGTGGTGTGGTGTGGTGTGGTGTGGTGTGGTGTGGTGTGGTGTGGTGTGGTGTGGTGTGGTGTGGTGTGGTGTGGTGTGGTGTGGTGTGGTGTGGTGTGGTGTGGTGTGGTGTGGTGTGGTGTGGTGTGGTGTGGTGTGGTGTGGTGTGGTGTGGTGTGGTGTGGTGTGGTGCGGTGTGGTGTGGTGTGGTGTGGTGATGGTGATGGTGATGGTGGTGTGTGGTGTCACCTTCTTGTTGTGTTGTGTCGTTGCTACCTTGTCACATCGTAGGGGGGTGTTGCGGTCATTGGGTGCATCAATGCATGTGCTTAGCATAGCCATATTGAGGTGTTGTGGAGTGATGGTGCATCAAGACATGTGCTTGCAAGTCCCGTAAAGAGGTGTTGCGGGATGTTTGGGTGTCCACACATGTGTTTTGCGGGGATGTTGCGGGATGTTTGGGTCGTCAATACATGTGTTTTGCGGGGATGTTGCGAGGTGTTGCGGGGTGTTTGGTGGTCAATACATGTGTTTTGCGGGGATGTTGCGGGATGTTTGGGACGTCAATACATGTGTTTTGCGGGGATGTTGCGAGGTGTTGCGGGGTGTTTGGTGGTCAATACATGTGTTTAGCGGGGGTGTTGCGGGGTGTTTTGGGTGTCGATACATGTGTTTTGCGGGGGTGTAGCAAGGTGTTGCGGGGTGTTTGGTGGTCAATACATGTGTTTTGCGGGGGTGTTGCGGGATGTTTGGGTGTCAATGCATGTGCTTTGCGGATGTAAGAGTCGATGAAATAGTCGACATCTGTGCAGATGAAGCCACGACATCTGCACAGCCAAGCCGCGAATGTAAAAGTCGACATCTGTGCAGATGCTATAGACAACATCTGCACAGCCAAGGCTCGAATGTAATAGTCGACATCTGTGCAGATGTCGTCGTAACCAGCTGCACAGATGTCGGTGTCAACATCTGCACAGCCAAGGCTCAAATGTAATAGTCAGCATCTGTGCAGATGTCGTCGTCAGAAGCTGCACAGATGTCGGTATCGACATCTGCACAGCCATGCACCGATTGTAATAGTCGACATCTGTGCAGATGTCGACTTTCCGCAGCTGCACAGATGTCGATTATGCTTGCATCTGTGCAGATGTCGGCTTACTGCAGCTGTGCAGCTAATGAACAATCGACATCTGTGCAGATTGCTTGGTTTACAAATTGGCGGCCAAATTACGTCGCAACGGATGCGCGGATTAACGTAAGACTTGTACCGTTCGAACGGCCTTCTACTCTAGTTTGCAATGAGCTATGGTCGGTCCAATCGCGACCGGTCCTTGTTTATCATGAGTGTGGAGAGGCACTTGAGCTCCTCGCTAGGGCTGCCCCAGCATGAGGCGTCTCTGCAGGGGGGTTCCCCCCTTCGCTCATTGGGCTGCAACCAACACAGACCACCACCAACACCACCAACATCATCATGAGGCTCACAGCTACGCTTCCACATGTGCCTGGTTGGAGCGAAAGGGGGTATCACACATCGACATATGACTGGTTACTGCCTTGCTCTTGGGTTAGTGGGTGTGCACTCACTGCTCCGCCGCCACCACATCCTGTGGTGCAGCCGTTACAGCCCCCTCTACCACCGTTGGCTCAATGTCATCAGCGTTGCTGGCTTGGGCAGTGACGGCACCTGGTGTAATGAAGTCAACTTCTGCATGGGCACATGTCTTACATTAGTTGACACTTACAAGCATGATTGAATGTGCATCAACACATACCTTGCTCTTCTATCATCCTCTGCAAGCATGCAACAACAGCCTGTCAGTGGCGGAACCAGAGAGCGTACATGGACTGTCAGCAACACCTAGCGCTCATATTCCTCACCCTCACGGTCACCTCCAAGTAAGGTTTGAGCCAAGTCCGTCGTTGGGACGCCATGTTAATGTGCGCCAAGTCGATGGCGCGCCAATACCGCCTGCAAATGCCACAACACATGGTGCCGGTCATCTCCTGCATCATGAGTATGGTCAACTCAATATGGCAATCTTACACGTCTGCAGCCTGGAGGATGGCGTTGATGCCGGTCAGCGTGTAGTCAGCGCAGTGGATGGCGTCAGGCTGCTGCGTGATGGTCCCCTCCTCAAATACCCAACGCTCATCCCCTTCAGAGAAAATTTCCTCGGCAACCTCAGTGAAGGTGTCCTTCATCAGTTGTGTCTGCATGCGAGGCATGCATCAGATTCAGTGTGAGGTGCATGTAAACAGGGCGTCGAAGCATGTGCCACTCACCGGCCAGTTGGGGTTGAATTGCTTGCCACTGTCAAAGAACACAACCCGCTTGACCTGCCTGAAGAACACCAAAAAGAAGTAGTGGTTGTCGTGGTGTGCAGGTAGAATGATGCATGCTGCTGATTTAAGCTCTTGCACACGGTGAACGGAGTAAAAGTACCCAAACAGCTCTTGCCAGGCCTCTACTGGCGCAGGTGTTGGCGTATTGCTGTCAAAGATTGGGCTGAACACGCGTGCCAACTCCACCGGCAGGAGCATTGGTCTCGGACCGTCATAGGCAGATGGTTTCCAAAACAGAGCAGTATCCAATGCCTACTGCGCAGTATCCACATGACTACAGAGCAGTATCTAATGACTACAGAGCAGTATTCACATGACTACAGAGCAGTATCTATATTAATACAAAGCAGTATCCACATAATTACAGAGCGGTATCCACATGCATACTGCGCAGTATGCAATGGCTACAGAGCAGTATCAACATGACTACAGAGCAGTATTCAATGACTACAGAGCAGTATTTACATACATACAGAGCAGTATCCATAAACTACAGAGCAGTATCCTTATGCCTACTGCTCAACATCTACATGCCTACTGCGCAGTATTTAAGGGCTACAGAGCAGTATCCACATAACTACAGAGCAGTATCAACATGCCTACAGAGCAGTATCCTTATGGATACTGCGCAGGTGACACTAGCTACTGAGAAGGTGACCATGGATACTGCGCAGGTGACGCTGCTAATTTGTGTGAGTGCATCACCATCACCATCACCATCACCATCACCATCACCATCACCATCACCATCACCATCACCATCACCATCACCATCACCATCACCATCACCATCACCATCACCATCACCATCACCATCACCATCACCATCACCATCACCATCACCATCACCATCACCATCACCATCACCATCACCATCACCATCACCATCACCATCACCATCACCATCACCATCACCATCACCATCACCATCACCATCACCATCACCATCACCATCACCATCACCATCACCATCACCATCACCATCACCATCACCATCACCATCACCATCACCATCACCATCACCATCACCATCACCATCACCATCACCATCACCATCACCATCACCATCACCATCACCATCACCATCACCATCACCATCACCATCACCATCACCATCACCATCACCATCACCATCACCATCACCATCACCATCACCATCACCATCACCATCACCATCACCATCACCATCACCATCACCATCACCATCACCATCACCATCACCATCACCATCACCATCACCATCACCATCACCATCACCATCACCATCACCATCACCATCACCATCACCATCACCATCACCATCACCATCACCCACACCATCACCCACACCATCACCCACACCATCACCCACACCATCACCCACACCATCACCCACACCATCACCCACACCATCACCCACACCATCACCCACACCATCACCCACACCATCACCCACACCATCACCCACACCATCACCCACACCATCACCCACACCATCACCCACACCATCACCCACACCATCACCCACACCATCACCCACACCATCACCCACACCATCACCCACACCATCACCCACACCATCACCCACACCATCACCCACACCATCACCCACACCATCACCCACACCATCACCCACACCATCACCCACACCATCACCCACACCATCACCCACACCATCACCCACACCATCACCCACACCATCACCCACACCATCACCCACACCATCACCCACACCATCACCCACACCATCACCCACACCATCACCCACACCATCACCCACACCATCACCCACACCATCACCCACACCATCACCCACACCATCACCCACACCATCACCCACACCATCACCCACACCATCACCCACACCATCAACCACACCATCAACCACACCATCAACCACACCATCAACCACACCATCAACCACACCATCAACCACACCATCAACCACACCACACCACACCACACCACACCACACCACACCACACCACACCACACCACACCACACCACACCACACCACACCACACCACACCACACCACACCACACCACACCACACCACACCACACCACACCACACCACACCACACCACACCACACCACACCACACCCCAACAAGGTGACAACACAACAACATCGCAACAAGGCGGCAAGATGACGAGGACAACAAGCACGGGCTGACAACCACCCAAGCGCTCAGCTATCCCTTTTGAGAGGGAAGGGTAGGGTCATTGTGGTGTGTGGGCATGGCATGGCCAGGGTGGGCTGGGTGGGCTGCTACTCCAAGCTGCCCGCTCCAGGTTGCCCGCTCCAGGTTGCTACGCCAAGGGTAGGGTAGGGAGAGGGCTACTACGCCAAGGGTAGAGTAGGGAGAGGGCTGCTACGCCAAGGGTAGGGTAGGGAGAGGGCTGCTACGCCAAGGGTAGGGTAGGGAGAGGGCTGCTACGCCAAGGGTAGGGTAGGGAGAGGGCTGCAGCGTGTGTCGTGGGGCGGGGGGTGGGAAAGGCGGGAGGTAGGTGGGGTGCCAGGCTTGGAGGTGGTGGGACAGGGGAGGGGAGGGGGAAGGGGGAAGGAGGAAGGGGGGAAGAGGGAAGGGCTGACCGTGGGACCTGCAGTAAACAATGGGCATCTTTGCGGTTAGGCTGGGCATCGGACCACCCATGTGCAAGGGCTGGCCACTCACTCTTTGCTAGCGCCACTTCTATACCTACCTGGCAGCGCCTCCATGGCTGCAGCTCCTGGCTGCTCTTGCGCTCCATGCACCTGCTTCTTGTGGTAGGGTGATGAAGGAGGTGGTGATGAAGGAGGTGGTGGTGGGGGAGGGAGGGAGGGGAGGGCTGGGCTGGGCTGGGCTGGGCTGGGCTGGGCTGGGCTGGGCTGGGCTGGGCTGGGCTGGGCTGGGCTGGGCTGGGCTGGGCTGGGCTGGGCTGGGCTGGGCTGGGCTGGGCTGGGCTGGGCTGGGCTGGGCTGGGCTGGCTGGGCTGGGCTGGGCTGGGCTGGGCTGGGCTGGGCTGGGCTGGGTTGGGCTGGGCTGGGCTGGGTTGGGCTGAGCTGGGCTGGGTGTAGGGAAGGGGAGGTTGGGACCATTGAACCTGCAGCAATTCAGTGGTTGGCAAATCATCAGGCAAGGTACTTGGAGCCACATGACTGCAAGATAAACTACTCACCATTCGCTAGGGTGGGGTTTGTGTGGGTGCACCCAACTTTGTTTCAAGTGCACTCAGCTTCGTCTCTTGCATGGCTCCTGACCGCCTCTCCGGGCTCCTCCACTCCTCTTCCGCTCCGTCTCATATACTTCGGGCTACGTGTCCTAGTTGCACCTCATGCATTTCTTATGCCGCATCGTTGCATCGCTGTGTCGCTGCATCACTGCACCTCCTTCCGTTTTCTGTCGCTATCTCTTGATCCTATCGCTGAACCTGATGGCGTGTTTTTATGATTGGTCGCTAATGCTATGCGGCTGGCTGGCTGGCTCGTAGCCTTTTGGCGACGAGTTTTGTTGGCTGCTCCTGGCTGCTCATTGCTGCTATACGGGGCATTCTAAGCTCCTTCGCGGTTCCTTGGCTTCCTTCGCGCCACCTTTGCGAAAACTTCATGCAGATATCACACAGATTGTTGAACAATGGAAGAGTCTTGATTCCTTCGCGGTGACTTTGCTTCCTTCGCGGTGCCTTTGCGTAACCTTTATGCAAGCCTTTTCTTCATGTGCTCAGCTGCACTACGTCGACAGCTGTGCAGATGTCGAGGGATGCATCTGTGCAGATATCGTTTGTGTCGACGGCTGTGCAGATGTCAAGGGATGCATCTGTGCAGATGTCGTTTGTGTCGACGGCTGTGCAGATGTCGAGGGATGCTTGGCTGTGCAGATGTCGTTTGTGTCGACAGCTGTGCAGATGTCGAGGGATGCATCTGTGCAGATGTCGTTTGTGTCGACGGCTGTGCAGATGTCGAGGGATGCATCTGTGCAGATGTCGTTTGTGTCGACGGCTGTGCAGATGTCGAGGGATGCTTGGCTGTGCAGATGTCGTTTGTGTCGACAGCTGTGCAGATGTCGAGGGATGCTTGGCTGTGCAGATGTCGTTTGTGTCGACAGCTGTGCAGATGTCGAGGGATGCATCTGTGCAGATGTCGTTTATGTCGACGGCTGTGCAGATGTCGAGGGATGCATCTGTGCAGATGTCGTTTGTGTCGACAGCTGTGCAGATGTCGAGGGATGCTTGGCTGTGCAAATGTCGTTTGTGTCGACAGCTGTGCAGATGTCGAGGGATGCATCTGTGCAGATGTCGTTTGTGTCGACGGCTGTGCAGATGTCGAGGGATGCATCTGTGCAGATGTCGTTTGTGTCGACGGCTGTGCAGATGTCGAGGGATGCATCTGTGCAGATGTCGTTTGTGTCGACGGCTGTGCAGATGTCGAGGGATGCTTGGCTGTGCAGATGTCGTTTGTGTCGACGGCTGTGCAGATGTCGAGGGATGCATCTGTGCAGATGTCGATTGTGTCGACGGCTATGCAGATGTCGAGGGATGCATCTGTGCAGATGTCGTTTGTGTCGGCATCTGTGCAGATGTCGAGGGATGCATCTGTGCAGATGTCGTATGTCCATAGGGCATCTACATGCATCTGCACAGATGCCGGGCTCATTTAACCGACATCTGTGCAGATTCCCAAAAAGGGGGGGGTACCTCGCGCGCGGATCGTTGTATCTCCGCAACCGCTGCGAGTTAGGACTTCATTCAAGAGCGAGGTCCCCCTTAAACTCAACGCTCTATCGTTCTATCGGAGCGGAATGTCCATCCGATGCAAAAAACACCCTCGCGTCGGCCTTATTTATCGTGAGTGGTATGTGTAACGTGCGGAACCACGCTATAAGCCGAGCCATCGTCTAGCGTGTGACTGCGAAGAAACTGCCATGGAGCGGAGTTACAGAGTACCTCGTGAGAGGGCTAGGGCTTAGAACGGGGCCCCCTGGAATCGAACCAGTTGTCCTCACAGCAGAGCTGCTAGGCTTTAACCTGCCCTACTCACTCGGTAAAAGTAATGCGCCCACCTGCGCCCGCCATAGGCAGTACACAGGTGTCGCGGGCAAAGGGGAACGGTGTCGCTCGAGGCTCGCCGTTACATTCACCCCCCCCAGAAGAGGTCCGTTCCGCCCAAGGAGATCCAAGGACTCGCAGCCAATACTGCTTATTGAGGCTAGTGTGAACCATGATTGGTTAATCACACATGATAGCCAGGAGCATGATAGCTCAGGTGCAAGAATGCAACCATCCAGCCAGAAGGCTGCTCACACACACAGCACAACCCATAGCACACCACAGCACCGTAGCAGGAACACTAATCAGGCTGGGTCTTCACTTGAGACAGTGGATGGCATTGTACTCAGCCAGAAGCTTGTCACAGCCAGTCAGGTTGGCTCGTGGCTCCCAGGTATTAAAGGAGGCGTCATAGCCTTCCCACTGGACCAGGAACTCCCCAGCCTTTCCTGCACGGACATATCTGTGGTCAAGCAAACGTTCAACATAGTACACAGGAGTCTCATCCATCCATTCCACAGGAGGAGGCATGATGCCCACGTCACTGCCAGAGTACTTCTTGAGCAGTGATACATGGAAGACAGGATGCAGCCTGCTCATGGTCACTCCTACAAATTAGTCCCTGCGTTTTTCCCTGCGCTTTTGTCAACCTTGTCCAAATGGGCTGAAACTTGGCCAGTGGGTAGCTTGTGATGTAAGGATTCCATCCCAAAAGAAATCAGGTCAAAAAAATCAAAGGCGGAGGCTGGGCGGCCCGTGGCGTTCACGCAGGGACGGATGCAGGGATGGAGGGGGGGGCGCAGGGACGAGTGCAGGGATGGAGGGGGGGGTGCAGGGACGGATGCAGGGACGAGTGCAGGGATGAGTGCAGGGATTTCGGGCGCAGGGACGAGTGCAGGGATAAGCGCAGGGACGAGTGCAGGGATTTCGGGCGCAGGGACGAGTGCAGGGACGGGCGCAGGGACGAGTGCAGGGATTAGCGCAGGGACGAGTGCAGGGATTTCGGGCGCAGGGACGAGTGCAGGGATAAGCGCAGGGACGAGTGCAGGGATTTCGGGCGCAGGGACGAGTGCAGGGACGAGCGCAGGGACGAGTGCAGGGATGAGCGCAGGGACGAGTGCAGGGATTTCGGGCGCAGGGACGGACGCAGGGACGAGCGCAGGGACGAGTGCAGGGATTTCGGGCGCAGGGATGAGTGCAGGGATTTCGGGCGCAGGGACGAGTGCAGGGATTTCGGGCGCAGGGACGAGTGCAGGGACGAGCGCAGGGACGAGTGCAGGGATTTCGGGCGCAGGGACGAGTGCAGGGACGAGCGCAGGGACGAGTGCAGGGACGAGTGCAGGGACCGACGCAGGGATTGTAGGAACGTGCATGATGCTTACAGCAGTGCCTAACACGAGCATAATTAACCTTCTCTATGTTTGCTACATCCAACTACATACATCACATCCATCTACTGCGATCATTTGGGCTGGAGGCTGGCTGCTGCATGTCAGCTGGCTCCTGCCTGTAAGCTGGCTGCCACCAAGCTGCTACGGCCTCGTGGCTGCTGATCCTAGCTTGCACCACTGCTCCATTGCCACACCACTGCCAAGAGGCTGCTGCACCCCTGCACAACAACAACATGCACACAAGGGGACATGTGCACAAGAGCACACACCTTACTGATGAAGGACGCACCCACGACATTTATCTGCAATCAGGCAGGCAACACAGATGTGGTGGAACGTGACGCTATATAGATGAAGCGCGACTGGTGCTGCGTGACTGCTACCACGAAAACGGCGGCTGCACCGCACTGCGACATCGCACCTGGCATAGTGTACGAGTGCAGTCCGGATCCTGCAAGCCTGCGAGCGTGCAAGCCGGCAAACCTGCAAGCCACGAGGCGGCAAGACACATCGCACATCGCTCAATTGCCAGCCGAAGCCACTTACCACCACTAGCGTGCAACGGGCCCTCCTCTGTGGCAGCCACCAGCCAGGCCTTGCCAGTGCACCTTCATTCCTCCTACTAAGGCCAATCTTGACGCAAGCCTTTGCCAATACATCGCAGTACGTTCCCGACAAGGCCTAGCACAGTCTGGATAAGCGCTATCTTGGTTAGTGAACTTTCAAAGTTAGTGAATCGCGAAGCTTGCGAGTGACGAAGTTTGCGTGTTGTAGAGCAGTTCTAACGGCGTCATCGTTCATCCCTTAGGATACAAGGCAGCACACATATTGCTTCCCCAAGCGGGATCAGGCGACGAGAAACTGGCAAGGCCTGGCTGGTGGCTGCCACAGAGGAGGGCCCGTTGCACGCTAGTGGTGGTAAGTGGCTTCGGCTGGCAATTGAGCGATGTGCGATGTGTCTTGCCGCCTCGTGGCTTGCAGGTTTGCCGGCTTGCACGCTCGCAGACTTGCAGGATCCGGACTGCACTCGTACACTATGCCAGGTGCGATGTCGCAGTGCGGTGCAGCCGCCGTTTTCGTGGTAGCAGTCACGCAGCACCAGTCGCGCTTCATCTATATAGCGTCACGTTCCACCACATCTGTGTTGCCTGCCTGATTGCAGATAAACGTCGTGGGTGCGTCCTTCATCAGTAAGGTGTGTGCTCTTGTGCACATGTCCCCTTGTGTGCATGTTGTTGTTGTGCAGGGGTGCAGCAGCCTCTTGGCAGTGGTGTGGCAATGGAGCAGTGGTGCAAGCTAGGATCAGCAGCCACGAGGCCGTAGCAGCTTGGTGGCAGCCAGCTTACAGGCAGGAGCCAGCTGACATGCAGCAGCCAGCCTCCAGCCCAAATGATCGCAGTAGATGGATGTGATGTATGTAGTTGGATGTAGCAAACATAGAGAAGGTTAATTATGCTCGTGTTAGGCACTGCTGTAAGCATCATGCACGTTCCTACAATCCCTGCGTCGGTCCCTGCACTCGTCCCTGCACTCGTCCCTGCGCTCGTCCCTGCACTCGTCCCTGCGCCCGAAATCCCTGCACTCGTCCCTGCGCTCGTCCCTGCACTCGTCCCTGCGCCCGAAATCCCTGCACTCGTCCCTGCGCCCGAAATCCCTGCACTCATCCCTGCGCCCGAAATCCCTGCACTCGTCCCTGCGCTCGTCCCTGCGTCCGTCCCTGCGCCCGAAATCCCTGCACTCGTCCCTGCGCTCATCCCTGCACTCGTCCCTGCGCTCGTCCCTGCACTCGTCCCTGCGCCCGAAATCCCTGCACTCGTCCCTGCGCTTATCCCTGCACTCGTCCCTGCGCCCGAAATCCCTGCACTCGTCCCTGCGCTAATCCCTGCACTCGTCCCTGCGCCCGTCCCTGCACTCGTCCCTGCGCCCGAAATCCCTGCACTCGTCCCTGCGCTTATCCCTGCACTCGTCCCTGCGCCCGAAATCCCTGCACTCATCCCTGCACTCGTCCCTGCATCCGTCCCTGCACCCCCCCCTCCATCCCTGCACTCGTCCCTGCGCCCCCCCCTCCATCCCTGCATCCGTCCCTGCGTGAACGCCACGGGCCGCCCAGCCTCCGCCTTTGATTTTTTTGACCTGATTTCTTTTGGGATGGAATCCTTACATCACAAGCTACCCACTGGCCAAGTTTCAGCCCATTTGGACAAGGTTGACAAAAGCGCAGGGAAAAACGCAGGGACTAATTTGTAGGAGTGGTGGCAGGCAGAGTGAGTCTGTAGGCATTGGCATTGATCTTAGCCTCAACCACGAAGGGTCCTACATAACGTGGCACAAACTTGCGGACCTTGCCTGTCTTAATGCGCAGGTTCCTGGTGCTCAGCAAGACCTGTGCACCCACCTCAAACTCCACGTCTTTCAGACCAGTGTCAGCATGACGCTTGTACCTGGCCTAAGCATCAGCCATGTGCCGCCTTGCATGGGCAACACCTTCTTTCCACCACGTGGCAAAGGCATGGGCAGAGGGACAGCGGCCGCCATCAGGCAGGTCACGCAGCCCAGGAGTGACAGGGCTCTGGCCTGTGTTGAGGAAGAAGGGCGTGGAGTGTATAGACTCCTGCCATGAGTTGTTTACGGCAAACTCAGCCAAGGCAAGGTGATCAGGCCAGTCAGCCTGAGTGGGAGAGATGTAATGACGAAGCATTTCCTCAAGTACACGATTGTACCTCTCAGTCTGGCCATCACTCTGTGGCCTGTAGGCAGTAGACATATTAGTCTTCATACCCAGCAGCTTTTTTACAGCATGCCAGAACTTATTATTAAAGTGTGCACCACGATCGGTGAGTACTTCAGCCGGAAGGCCGTGTAACCTGAATACATTGTTAATGAACAGCCGGGTGAAGGCCATGGCATTCATGGACTCCTTGCAGGGCACAAAATGCACCATTTTGCTCAGGCGGTCAACAATGACACAGATGGCATCATAGCCATGGGTCCCAGTAGGCAGCTTGGTCACAAGGTCCATAGACACATGTTCCCACCGATACCCTGGGACAGTCAGAGGTCTCAACAGACCACCTGGCTTAGAGTTGGAGGACTTATCGCGTTGACACGCATCACATGTCCCAACATAGTCCCTTACATCAGCACGCACAGTGTTCCACCAGAATACACGTGTGACACGCTCGAGGGTTTTGGTCATTCCCACATGGCCAGCATAAGCAACATCATGCATCTCATGCAAGATGTGTTCACGCAGTTCAGGCACATTGGGGACCACCACTAAGTCCTTACCAGAGATCCGCCAGAGACCATCAGTGTCCTGGTACATTCCAGAATGATCAGCTCCAGCAGTAAACGCCGGGTCCTGCTGGTATCTAAGGGTCAGTTGATCAGAAAGTCCCATAGGAGCAGCTGGAGCCGCAGGATACTGCGCTGTCTCAATCTGTGTAACAGGGGTCTCAGACCCTATCGGGTCCAACATGGCTTCAACACACGTGGTATCTTTCTCAAATTGTGACAGAGCAAGGGGGGATTTCGCACTGATGGCAGCCGGGGCAGCGGCACGAAGGCCAGCCTCACGAGCTCCCCCCCCCTCCAAAGAAAGCTTGGCCTGCCTCCTGGTGGTGACAGCACACACCGAGACACTTTCTGGAGAATCGTGCACAATCCGGGACAAAGGGTCTGCAGGGTTCACAGTGCCGGCAATATGCACAAGACTGTATGAGAACCTGCTCATGAACTCCATCCACCGAGCCTGGCGCCTAGATAGCACTTTCTGGGTAGGCAAAGCAACCAGGGGTTGGTGATCAGTGAACAGAGTGAATGGCACGCCTTCTAAGTAGCAGCGCCATTCTTTGCATGCTGTGACTAAGGAGAGGAACTCCTGTTCACCAGTTGTGTAGTTGATCTCAGCAGGTGATAGCTTACGGCTTAGATAAGCCAGTGGATAGCCATCCTGCATGAGGACTGCACCCAGTCCCTGAAGGGACGCATCACAGTAAACCTGGAACGGTTTGGTGTGATCGGGTAGTCTCAGCATGGGTACTGCAGCGATGGCAGCTTTGAGAGCATTGAATGCTGTCAAAGGTACCTCAGGCCAGTCGTGCCATGGAAATGACTGACCGCCTTTACCACAAAGATTTGTGAGAGGTGCAGCAATATTGCTGAAATTACAGACAAACTTGCGCACATAATTAGCGGCGCCAAGGAATGATTGTAATCCCTGGAGGGACTGGGGAATAGGCCAGTTAGCTATTGTTGAGACCTTATCAGGGTCTACAGCAATACCTCCAGCAGTGACCAGATGGCCTAAGAATTTAAGTGTATATCGCATAAACTCACATTTAGATAGTTTAGCATACAACTTATTCTTACGCAGTAATTCAAATACTTGCTTAAGGTGCAGCAGGTGATCCTGGACTGACTTAGACATGACAAGGATGTCATCCAGATACACCAAGGCACACTTACCCAGCACAGTAGCAAAGGCGTCGTTCATGACCCGTTGAAATGTAGCTGGAGCGTTGGTCAGTCCAAAGCATAACACTTTGAACTGAAAGTGACCTTCAGGTGTGCGGAAGGCCGTTTTAGGCACATCCTCAGGAGTAATCCTGATCTGGTGGTAACCAGCCTGCAGGTCTAGGGATGAGAAGACTTTGCAGCCAGACAGCTTGTCAAACAAGTCATCAATGCGAGGCAGTGGATACTGGTCACGCAGTGTGATCTTGTTGAGCTGCCTATAGTCTATACACATTCTCAGTTCACCTGACTTCTTCTGAACAAACAGGACAGGAGCTGCATAAGGAGAAGAGCTAGGCTCAATCATACCTTTAGCCAGGAGGTCCTGTATCTGTTGCTTCAGCTCGTCATGCTCAGGCTTGCATCATGGCACTGATCAGAAAAGCAGGTGGAGGAGTGACCATGGGCTGCTTGATAGCAGGGAAAGCTGCAGGAGGTACTGCAGAGTGACATGGTAACTGAACAGCAGGTTCACCTGGGCGGGCTAAAGACAAAGTCTTATGCTCATATGACAGTGTAGCTTGGTTAGCAAACAACCAATCATCACCCAGCAGCACGTCATACCCTGTTACAAAACGGGGCATGACAGTCAGCTTGCACCTTGCATGGTGTCCTGGCAGAGACAAAGGCACCGAAACAAATCCATTGCAGGACAGTGACGCATTGTCTGCAAGCAGCCAGGTACGCTCAACGGCATACTTATGCACAGGCAAGTTATGTGCTGAGACAAAGTCTGCACTGATGAAAGAGTGAGTTGCTCCTGTGTCACACAGGAACTTAGCCACATGGCTATCTACAGTGCCTTCAAAAGAGAAGTGCAACGAACCACATTCAGCAGTTGATCCACAGATCAGTGCAGGAGGCACAGTTACAGCAGCACCCTTGAGTACACCAAAACAGTTTTGGCGTTCTGTCTGGGCAATCCCCTATTTGCTAGCCTTAGAAGGGCCAGAGTTGGGGCTAGGGCCACCAGGGCCGGGGCCAGAACCAGGGCCAGGCCTGCCACGCTTGCCGCTGCCCCCACCATCCCTGCTGCTGCTGCCACCCCCTGCCACTGCCTGAGGCAGGCCTCTTTTGCTTGGCTGCCTTTTTAGCTGCGATGGCTTCTTTCAGCTTCCTGACCAGAGTATGGGTGCCCAGCTGACGCTGGGCTTGCTCAGGTGTCAGGCCAGCTGCCTTCTTTGGGCAGTCAGGCACCCAGTGGCCGTCAAGGCCACACCATAGGCAGTTGGTGGTGGGCTCACTGCCCAGGTCACCGTGATCAGTGGGCGCAGGAGCAGATGGGCCAGACCTCGATGGGCCACCAATCTCACGGCGCAAGGCCGCTACCTGTGGAACAGGAGGGGCACTCTTCTTGGGAGGAGGGGGAGGCATGGCATTGCCAGCACAGGCAACGATAGCCTTATGGTTTTGAATAGATATTTTAATAACATCATCAAGGGTAGGGTTAGTCAAGGTCAGAAGATCCTTGGTAACTGGGGTACGTAGGTCAGATGCTAGGCCACGCATGAATGCGGATACCATCATAGCATTGTCCATGCACATGGTACCAGCTAATATAAAGGTATTCCTGAAATCAGTGACATATGACTGTAAGGAAGTACCAGGCTTCATGGAGAGGTTATGCCCAGACAACAGCTTCTGACGAGCTGAGTCAATATCTTTAAATAGATCTTCACCAGTATATTGTATAAATTGTTCCTTAAGAACAGACCAAGTAGGATATGCTCCATTAGTAATAGCACACGTATCTCTTATGGATTGAAACCATAAGTCCCTTGCTCGACCGGTTAGGTACGAAGGGAAGAGGGCAGCAGGGTCAAAACCTTGCAGGGAGCAGTACAGCTCATAGTCCTCCAGAAATGTGACGGCACGACGGCCAGATGCAACGCTATTATCAGACCATTTATCAGGAGGGGGTAACCCTTTCTTATAAGATGGATGCTGATTATAATTAGGCATATACATCATAGGTGCACCAGCGTATGCAGATGCATGGGGGGCTGTGAAGCCAGGTGGCAGGGCATTAGCATATGCTTTCATGTGCATATCGGTGTACCAGTGAGGGATCTCAACTGATCTACCATGCTCATCATATAGCTTGGGTGTGGTTATACCAGGGTCACTGGCAGCACGGGTGGTCTGCCTGGGAGGGTTGGCACGAAGGCCACTATTCCCATGTGACAGTACAGGTCCAAATGGACTTTCACCACGCCTAGGAGAAGTACAAGGCTCTCTCCTAGGTGCACCAAACTGAGCAGGCGGGTCACCATAATACACAGGTGCATAATCAGGCAGGTCAGGCCAATTATCTGGTCTGCCAAATATTCTCCTAGCCACATCAGTATGCAGTACTGCACCGGCATTATGGGGAGTACGGTAGTCATTAAGACGCGGCGTATATGCACCAGGATTAGTAGGGGACCTGTTAGGACCACCTGTACTGGGGGCAGCACCATTAACAGGATGAGTAGAAGGCATACGAGAGCCATTTCTATCTGTAATAGGATGTCCACCAGCATAACCAGCAGCCTTAAAAGCTGACATACGTTGTGCAGCACGAGCAGATGCTGCAACATCAACCTCAACAGGCTGTGTAAAGTTGACAGTGGGCCTCAAGGCACCGGGGCTGGCAAATGACATCGGTCGGGCTGCAGTCAGAGGACTAGGGCCTCTTACCGTGTTTTGTGTGGCCGCAACATGGCCCTCCAGAGAGCCCAGACGGCGTTGTGCTGACGCAAGGGCAGCATCGCGTTGAGCCACAGCGGCCTCCAGCTCGCGGTTGCGTTGCTCCAGGTGCTCCAGCTGCGTCTGCTCAGGGTCGTCCTCCTCATCTTCCTCAGAATCAGAAGGCTCAGGAGACGGAGTCGGGCGCCTAGTCCGCAGACGGGACTGGCCAGGAGCACCAAGATCTGGCGAAGGACCAGGATTGGCCGCAGGGAAATCACCAGGATTGGTGGCAGAGGGTCCACCAGGATTGGTGGCAGGTGCGTTGACTGCACCGCCAGGAAGGAACTCAGGGGCGAGCCCTGCTCCTTCCTCAGGAGCGAGATCCTGACCAGGGGCAGGCTCTGTGGCAACGGGAGGATCCCCAGCAAGAGGAGCTTCGCCAGGAGCGCCACCTGGAATCCGCGCAGAGCGAGGAACAAGAGGACCCATTTGCAGGACAACCCCGTTGGCATCAATTACCACAGATCCGGGCATTGCACCAGCGTGGTCCTCCGGGGGCGGAGGCGCAGGCAGAGGCTGGACTCCTGGGGGCAATGTCGGCCCGTTCTGGTTCAGAGGAATCTGATGGACCATCGAGATGTGGTAGTCCTCAATAGTTGGTATGTAGCGGATGCGTTGATAGCGAACCATGACCAAATGCTGAGGGGCAGACTTCTCAGTCAGACGCTAGTCTGGTCGGAAACCATCTGTAACGTGCGGAACCACGCTATAAGCCGAGCCATCGTCTAGCGTGTGACTGCGAAGAAACTGCCATGGAGCGGAGTTACGGAGTACCTCGTGAGAGGGCTAGGGCTTAGAACGGGGCCCCCTGGAATCGAACCAGTTGTCCTCACAGCAGAGCTGCTAGGCTTTAACCTGCCCTACTCACTCGGTAAAAGTAATGCGCCCACCTGCGCCCGCCATAGGCAGTACACAGGTGTCGCGGGCAAAGGGGAACGGTGTCGCTCGAGGCTCGCCGTTACAGTATGACGTGGATGAGCATGGTCTATACCACACAAAAGACAAGAAACAGATTGTGGTACCTGATTGCCCAGAGCTTAGGGCCAGGATACTGTTGGAGATGCATGATGCTCAGTTTGCAGGTCATGTTGGTATCACCAAGACATTGGAGCGCATTTCCAGGGTTTTCTGGTGGCCTCGCATGCGATCAGAGGTACGCCACTATGTGGCCAACTGTGACGCGTGTCAACGCAACAAGTCTGTCAACACCAAACCAGGTGGGCTGCTGATGCCCCTTGCTATCCCTTTTGACAGATGGGAATCTATCACTATGGATCTTATCACTAAGCTACCCACTGGTGATCATGGTTATGATGCCATTGCCGTGTTTGTGGATAGGCTGTCAAAAATGGTTCACTTCGTGCCATGCAAAGAGAGCATGAATGCTAAGGGCTTTGCCCGCCTGTTCATTGATAATGTGTTTAAACACCACGGCGTACCCCGTGAAATCATATCTGACAGGGGCTCTCACTTTACCAACCAGTTCTGGTCCTCTATCCTGAAGTTGCTGGGTGTGAAGGAGTGTAAATCTAGCGCCTACCACCCAGAGTCAGATGGCCAGACTGAGCGGTATAACCGTACACTTGAGGAGATGATGAGACATTACATATCTCCAGCTCAGCATGACTGGCCGTTACACTTGGCATTGGCTGAGTTTGCAGTTAACAACAGTTGGCAAGAATCTATACAATCCACACCATTCTTGGTAAATACTGGTCAGTCTCCACTGACACCCACCTTGCTTGAGTTACCTGAACATGTGCCTTGTCCCTCTGGTGGAGAGTTTTCCAACTGGTGGCAAGAGAATGTAAGGCAGGCGCGCCATTTCATGGACCTAGCCCAACGACGGCAAGCGCACATGGCCAACAAGGGTCGCAAGGAAGTCAAGTACGTCCCAGGAGACTTGGTCCTATTGAGTACCAAGAACTTGAGGCTCAAACCAGGTAAAGCTAGGAAGTTGTTGCCTCGCTTTGTGGGTCCTTTCAAGGTGTTGCACATTGTCAACAATGTGGCAGTCAAGCTAGACTTGCCTCCAGCCATGAGCAGGTTGCACCCTGTGTTCCATGTATCACTCCTGCGCAAATACACAAGTGACTTTCCTCACCTGCCACCACCTGTGGATTGGCTTGATGAGACTCCTTTGTATGAAGTGGAGAAGTTGCTGAATCACCGTGCTGTTCGAGCTGGCAGAGCTCGTGGCTACCTTGTGAAGTGGAAAGGTTATGATGAGACCCACAACACATGGGAGCCTAGGTCGAACCTGGTGAATTGTGATGAAGTTTTGGCTGCATATAATGCGGTGCATGGTTTGCTCTAGCATTGCTTCTTTAAGCTTTGCGAGTCCCTGTGTTTTACACTGGGGCGGGACGTTCCTCGAGTGGAGAGGGAGGAATGTAGCGAACGGCTCTTCGAGCGTTGCGCGGTCATTGTGTACTTCTGTACTGCAGTGTGACATGGTGGGCGAAAGGGGCAGGTGGGCCTTCGTGCCTGCCTGCTTCAGAGGTTCGACTCCTCGGGGGAATGTCCTAAACCCTGGCCGTGTCAGTCTGCTGTTACAAGGTAGTTTAACGGTCATCCGCGGTGCTCTTAGCACGCTACAATGCTACGCAACGATGTATCACCTCACCATGACGATTGGGACCAGCATCTTACAGCTGCTGAGTTTGCATACAACGCATCTGTCCAGGCAAGCACAGGGTACAGCCCTTTCCGCCTCAACTCTGGGCAAGAACCACATACACCACTGACGTTGACTGTGCCGTCTTCCGCGGTACAAGGTAACAGTGAGTCTGCATCAGCTTTCCTCCAGCGCATGGCATCTGACATTGCATCTGCTACACACCACCTTGTGAAAGCACAAGAGCGACAAACCACCTATGCCAACAAAAAGCGTAGAGATCACACATTCAAAGTAGGCGACATGGTCTACTTGGCTCATTCCTTCTTTGCTCACACACAACCAGCGAACGCCACCGCTGAGAATGCAACACGCAAGTTTTCACCCAGGCTACATGGTCCTTTCAAAGTCTTGGAGGTAGTCACGCCCGTAGCTCAGGCGCCCCCAACATTCAAAAAATGGCAGTAAACCGACCCCTGGTAGTAGGACGGCTGTAACTCTGCACTCGCTACGCCAAATTTAATGCTAGCTGGCTCAGTATGTAGCCAACCCAGCCAGCTACCTTTCACCCATCCAGAATAAACATACACCGAGTAGGCCGTGCACAACAAAGCGTCAAAGTTAGTGATTCAAATTTGAGCCGTAGCGGAGCATGCAGTCATCGCTGCGACCGCCCGCGTCGCTCAGGCTGCTCTACATGGGCATGCGCGTCGGCGGCAGCAGTCGGATCGGAAAGCGGTTGCAGCGATGTGGCACTGAGCCCACCTCCTCCCCATACCTGGAGGGCAATGCCACAGCTCGACCATTTTGACATACAGCATGCTACTTACTAGGTTAAGCTCATCTACGACAGTGTTACAAACGCTCATACTCAGATAAGGCAAAAGCTCACTTTGGTCTGTGACCCCCAACTCCCTTAGCCGATCTCAGGACCGGGGCCATGCAGTCAGACACACAACTCCACACCATGACCGAATCAGGACTCGGCTCCTTTGAGAGTTACACTCCCCTACGTGCCATCCACCTGCGTGCAAAATTTCATAGCTCAACTGCAACCCCACAGGCCCGTAGCCCTGATTCTGCTTGGAGAACATGATGTCACTTTGAAGATGTCAAACTGGTAGAGGCATGGGCTGTTTAACGTGCGGTTTGTTTCAATAGATGCGCCAATGGGTATAGAACAAACATTCCATGGCCATTTTCCTGTGGATGCAGCGGGTGCAACACAGTGGAGGACACAGTGGAGGAGGGGGGGTGTAACCCGGTGAATACCTTAGTGTGCACCGACCCAACTGGTGTATACGGCGGAAGCGAGCATGGAGATATGTTTCATTCACCCCGTCTAGGCGCCCTGCACGCCCGGCAGGCATCGCGTTGGGTGTCAGCCGGACATTCCATTTGTGCACAACCAGCTCACTACGCTAGTTAGATGGGGTCTCAGCTATGTGGCTCACCGTGCCAAGGAGACCCGTCTCGCCGATGTAATTTGTTCGCGGGCACATGTGGCAGTACGCGAGCAAAGACTCCAATGGCTAGCGTTGATGGTCAGATAACGCAGACTAAACCGCCAATGCCAATGTGATAAACGCTATCGAAAACGATGCAGTATTGAGGGAGTAATCGCATGCATATTACCAACCCCATGTTGGGGGCGCCTGACCGTAGCTTTAAAACTGCAATTCCCACCTGCATGGAGCACCATGCACCCGGTCGTGCATGTTTCGCACATCAAGTTGCACAATGATGGTTCAGCACAGTTCCCCACTCGCAACCCTAACCCACCGCCAGAACCAGAAATCATAGATGGCGAGGAACACTTTGAAGTACAAGAAATTCGCAACCACCGCTTTGTGCGAGGCAAGTTACAACTGCAGGTCAAGTGGTTAGGACATCCTGATCACGAGAACACCTGGCTACCTTTGGAGCAACTACAAGAAGACCTTACCAAGACGTTCCTAAAGAAGATCATGAAGACCTATGCAATCAGGGCTGTGAAGACGACAAGACGAAAAGACGAGACCGTAGACGAACAGACGAAAGACGGATGTCTTTTCGTCTGCAGACGACAACCGAACCGTCTGCTCCTTTTTCGGCTGCATGCGACCAACATTTGTCTCTTGCTAAGCTCCTTCTATTCTTCCTGTTTATATCTATGTAAACTTGCAGCAGCTTTCACGATGCTACGAAGGCTATCCTCCACTTCAAATCTGAGGTCATGAGTTCAGATCTGAGGCATGAGGTTAGATCTAGCCTAATATTGACAACCCAGAGCTCGAGCAAATCTTGCAGCCCACGAGCTCCATGGCGGTCTCTCAACAATAGCACGTAGCCGGTACCGTCTCCACCTGAGATTGGTGACAACAACAATTCATGTGTCTCCATGCAGTCTCCATGCAGTCTCTCCAAGTCTCCATGCAGAGCTGCCATTAAACATTTTGCAACAAACAAATGCTTCAAGGATGGTGCAAGACACATGGTACAAGACACATGGTTATACAACATGCGGTTACCTTAGTGCTTCCACGGTCATTATGCTTCCACGGGCATGTGTTGCATCCACTGCGCAAACTGCTGCCACTCAGCCTCTGGCTGTGGCTTAGGTCTGCGCTCCAGGACCCTCTTGTTGAAGTAGATGAACGCCAGGAGCCACATGCGGCCCAACAGCAAGCTTGACCGCTTGTCGCTCCATATGTG
The DNA here is from genome assembly GCA_030144725.1 of Haematococcus lacustris. NCBI lineage: Eukaryota > Viridiplantae > Chlorophyta > Chlorophyceae > Chlamydomonadales > Haematococcaceae > Haematococcus > Haematococcus lacustris. The sequence continues at coordinate 2,910,649 of JASKMD010000010.1, read as the reverse complement.
CTTGAACGAGCTGAAAACTCGCTCGTTTGCTGCAGCTGTTGCCGAGATGCACAAAACCCGCTGCGCCGCTGCCTGCAGTAGGGGGGCAAAGCCCCCCCTCTCAGCCCACCATTTCAGGGGGTGGGCGGTGAGGTGTGGAGCAAAATGGATAGGCAACAGCTGCGTGCGGGAAAGCAGCTCTGACGGGGGTGCACCCCAGCCTCGCCGCAACTGCTTCAGCGCCATAGCCACCGGTTGGTCTAATTCTTGGCAAAATCTTGGCAGTGTTTCTCCTGCTGCAGCTCTTGCTGCCGCTTCAGCCAAAACAGGGCAATTGCCACTGGGGTGCCTGCGAGGTGGGGCTGCACGGAGAAAAGGGCGGGGTCTGCAGACTGGGAGGGGGTGGTTGGCTGCTTGGCAGCCACCAAACACGCATGCAGTGAAGGTAACTGCCCATGGGCCACCAATGCAGCCGGGTCTTGGTTGCCCACTGCAGCCCCCCCAGCTTGCTGGCCGTAGTGCATTTCAATAGCCAGGGAACTTCACCATGTCACGCACGGCATCAACATGCGCTTTGATGCGGGCCAGGGCCACCAAGTCTGCACAATGTAAGGGTTGACATGATAGACATGACATGATGGACATGACCTGATGACAAGCATGACCTGATAGACATGACATGATGACAAGCATAACCTGATAGACATGACCTGATGGCAAGCATAACCTGATAGACATGACATGATGACAAGCATGACATGATAGACCTGATAGACATGACATGATAAGAGGGCAACAACAAGCGCGAGAGGATTCGCCTTACCATGAAGGTAGAGGTCCAAGATGTGCATCCAGCAGCCCACACTCAAGACCTTGGGATGGCGTTGCTCCACCAAGCGCCATGCAGCCTTGTTGGTGGATGGGGTGTCCGTCACAAAGGCACAAGCCTTGCCCACCTGCAAAGAAACACAAGTCAGGCAAATTCATCTGAGTCTTTGCCAAGGTGGGTATAGCATGGGTATAGCCAGGGTGTGTATAGCAGTAGTGAATGAGTTAGGAAGTGATGCCGCTAGTTTGCTGCAGCTGTTGCAGTGATAAAGCATCAATTGTGAACACGACGTGAGAACACGACACAAAGTCCCAACGGCCTGCTGTTACGCACCAGATTGTGCTTGGAAATGACCTCGTCAAACATTTTGGCAATGTAGACCGCTGTTACGCTGTCAGCTTCGGTGCGCCACGTCGACTATGGGGCCGAACTGACTGTAAAAGAAAGGTCTCTTAAAGCTCGATGCAGAGCCCAAGGACAATGGGCGCATTCCACCCGAAATTTGTTGCACTTGTGCGGCAGTGGGCATCGAAGGCTGCTGCATCGTCGACTGCATCCGCCTACGCGCATTTGATGAGCCTGGCGGCTCCATCGCATTGCTTGCACAACGCTCAGAGCCACGGGCCGCAAGCGGTCACAGGGGCGGGCACCAGTCACACATCGACAGACGAAAGACAGAAAGACAGATTGACAGACGAAAGACGGGTGGTTGAGACGAAAAGACGACGTAGACGAAAGACGTCGTCTTTTCGTCTGCAGACGACGTCTTGTCACAGCCCTGTATGCAATTCGCACAAAACAGCCAAAAAATTGGATGACACAGCCTGCTGCTCGTGCTTAGCTTGTTCTGCTTGTGCATGCCTGCCTGCCTCTTTGCTTGTTTGTCTGACCCGCTCCGGGACGGAGCTCTTCGGAGTGGGGGAGAGTGAAACAGTGCCATTTCGAATGCAGGATGAACGGTAGTATTTTTCGTTTTGCATGAGCATGCGGTGTTGTTACGGGATAGCTATCACCGGACTGTCAGGTTGAAGTGATGGGATGAGAGGGAGTGAGAGGTGTCTTCTTAAGCTGACCCTGGCATAGTTCTGTAAGCAAAGTTCCGAGACCAACCCGAATCGCTTGTCGTCAGCCCGGAGGTCTTCACGCCTTCACTCGAGCTAATCCAAGAGTATGTGATCTGCTTCAGCAGCAGCAGCAGCTGCAGAACACTACTGCCCAGCCTAGTCGGAAATGCAATTTAAATAGCTCTCAGCCATGCATCCTGAAATGTGCAAGCATCCTATTACATGACCCTCCGCAGGGTCACCTACAAGGGCCCATAGCTCATCACTGGCTGGGACTTTTTGCATGCCACCTACTAGGTTGGGCAGCTGTAACCATCCTTTACAATCGCTCATACTCACATTTCATAAAAGCTTACTTTGATCACTCGGTGCCAGGGCTGTGACAAGACGTCGTCTGCAGACGAAAAGACGACGTCTTTCGTCTACGTCGTCTTTTCGTCTCAACCACCCGTCTTTCGTCTGTCAATCTGTCTTTCTGTCTTTCGTCTGTCGATGTGTGACTGGTGCCCGCCCCTGTGACCGCTTGCGGCCCGTGGCTCTGAGCGTTGTGCAAGCAATGCGATGGAGCCGCCAGGCTCATCAAATGCGCGTAGGCGGATGCAGTCGACGATGCAGCAGCCTTCGATGCCCACTGCCGCACAAGTGCAACAAATTTCGGGTGGAATGCGCCCATTGTCCTTGGGCTCTGCATCGAGCTTTAAGAGACCTTTCTTTTACAGTCAGTTCGGCCCCATAGTCGACGTGGCGCACCGAAGCTGACAGCGTAACAGCGGTCTACATTGCCAAAATGTTTGACGAGGTCATTTCCAAGCACAATCTGGTGCGTAACAGCAGGCCGTTGGGACTTTGTGTCGTGTTCTCACGTCGTGTTCACAATTGATGCTTTATCACTGCAACAGCTGCAGCAAACTAGCGGCATCACTTCCTAACTCATTCACTACTGCTATACACACCCTGGCTATACCCATGCTATACCCACCTTGGCAAAGACTCAGATGAATTTGCCTGACTTGTGTTTCTTTGCAGGTGGGCAAGGCTTGTGCCTTTGTGACGGACACCCCATCCACCAACAAGGCTGCATGGCGCTTGGTGGAGCAACGCCATCCCAAGGTCTTGAGTGTGGGCTGCTGGATGCACATCTTGGACCTCTACCTTCATGGTAAGGCGAATCCTCTCGCGCTTGTTGTTGCCCTCTTATCATGTCATGTCTATCAGGTCTATCATGTCATGCTTGTCATCATGTCATGTCTATCAGGTTATGCTTGCCATCAGGTCATGTCTATCAGGTTATGCTTGTCATCATGTCATGTCTATCAGGTCATGCTTGTCATGCAGGTCATGTCCATCATGTCATGTCTATCATGTCAACCCTTACATTGTGCAGACTTGGTGGCCCTGGCCCGCATCAAAGCGCATGTTGATGCCGTGCGTGACATGGTGAAGTTCCCTGGCTATTGAAATGCACTACGGCCAGCAAGCTGGGGGGGCTGCAGTGGGCAACCAAGACCCGGCTGCATTGGTGGCCCATGGGCAGTTACCTTCACTGCATGCGTGTTTGGTGGCTGCCAAGCAGCCAACCACCCCCTCCCAGTCTGCAGACCCCGCCCTTTTCTCCGTGCAGCCCCACCTCGCAGGCACCCCAGTGGCAATTGCCCTGTTTTGGCTGAAGCGGCAGCAAGAGCTGCAGCAGGAGAAACACTGCCAAGATTTTGCCAAGAATTAGACCAACCGGTGGCTATGGCGCTGGAGCAGTTGCGGCGAGGCTGGGGTGCACCCCCGTCAGAGCTGCTTTCCCGCACGCAGCTGTTGCCTATCCATTTTGCTCCACACCTCACCGCCCACCCCCTGAAATGGTGGGCTGAGAGGGGGGGCTTTGCCCCCCTACTGCAGGCAGCGGCGCAGCGGGTTTTGTGCATCTCGGCAACAGCTGCAGCAAACGAGCGAGTTTTCAGCTCGTTCAAGCACATATGGAGCGACAAGCGGTCAAGCTTGCTGTTGGGCCGCATGTGGCTCCTGGCGTTCATCTACTTCAACAAGAGGGTCCTGGAGCGCAGACCTAAGCCACAGCCAGAGGCTGAGTGGCAGCAGTTTGCG
>JASKMD010000010.1:2882894-2903683 GCA_030144725.1 Haematococcus lacustris | reverse complement strand
CTTGAAGCGCACCACCCCCCAGCGGCTTGTGCCCGGCTGGCGGGCCACACGTCCATGCAACAACTGGGCCGCCTGGGCTCGGTCCCGCCCTTGTTTGGTGGTGAATGCCTCCTGGAGTGGCGATGTCTGCGGCTGATGGGCGACATCTTGAGTGCGGCGTTGCACCTCTTGAGTTGTAAGGCCATTGCCAATGCAGCCTGCACAAAGCCAAGAACCCTCAGGCACGGCAGTGAGCTTGGGGGTGAGACAGAAGGTATGGAAGCCCTTGCCGCACCCATCGCACAGCAGCATGCGTTCGGCATCAGTAGGGGATTTGCAGATGGAGCAAGGAAAGTCCGCAGTGGGCCGTGCCAGTGTGTGATCAATGGTGGGATCAATGTCAGGTAGGTGACATGGGGCGAGGTTGCACACGTTCTCAGCCATAACCCGCCCGCACGTCCCCTGGAGCTTGGCTACCCCATTGACACCCACAGACACCACCCGGTAGATCTCTGGGCGGGCACTAAGCTGCAAGGTGTTACTTTGCGGGCGCTGGGTCCACACAAAGCTACCAGGGTGCAGCTGCCGGACAGCAGGCTTGTAGCTGCCGCTGTGGGTAGTGGCATAGCGGAGGGTGTCCCGGTGCTGAGCAATGCGGATGTTACCCATGGCGGCAGCCGTTTCACGGCTCAACACGGCAGAGCGCTCCAGGAGGTCGTGAGCAGCCACCACTGGGTCATCAAGGTTGACCGGGCGTGCCATGCGCTGAACGACTGCAGGTGGGAGCACGGGTGCGCGGCCATACAGCAGGGAGTAAGGGCTGCACTTGGTGGCTTCCTGTGGTGAGACACGGTAACCCAGAGCAATGGCTGGCAGGGCCTCATCCCAGGCAGCGGGGTCACCACTGACAGCAATGTGCTTGCGGAGGGCATCCTTGAAGGTCTGCACCGCCCGTTCAGCCAGCCCATCTGCCTGGGGGTGGTGGGGAGAGGTGACGCGGTGGTCTATCAAATGGCGCTGCAAGAGATCAGCAAACTCCCCTTGGAACTCACGGCCCCCGTCGGTGAGGACCTCAGCGCTGGCCCCAAAGCGGCCGAGGACTTGGTGGTGAAAATGGTAGGCTGTGGTGCTGGCCAGCCTGTCAGGGATGGGCACCAGCTCCACATGCTTGGTGAGGTGCTCAATGCACACCATCAGGTACTCATGGCCACGGTGAGTGCGAGGCAGCGGGCCAGCCAGGTCCACGCCCCAGCGGTAGAACAGCCCTTGCACTGGAAGAGGCGACAGCTGGGCAGCACGTAGGTTGAAGCTGGCCCTAGCCCTATCACACACATGGCAGGATCTGAGGACGCGGGCCACATCCGCATGGATGCCTGCCCACCAGTGGTTGTGCAACAGTATGGCAGTGGTGCGTCGAACCCCAAAGTGCCCATTGCTGCCATGCATGGCCAACACAAGCTGATCACGCGCAGGAGGGGCTGGTACTACCTTGGTGCTGCCATCTGCCATGACACGCAATAGCTGATTTGAGTCCCACCGGTAGGCCTTAGCACGGCGTGTCACCCGACGCAACTCGGTGGCAGACTGCCCAGGGTTGTGAGCCCCGGTGCGCAGGAAATGGAGTGTGGCTATGTCCGCATGGACGTCAGTGTCTTCCTCGACAGCGGCCACAACTGCTGCTGCCAGACCGGCCGGTGAGGCAGGGCAGCCGACTGGATGCGGGGGGCGACTGGTCCATTGGGGCCCAGCACTTCCCTCCGGCACGCAGGCACAGGAGGCAAGGCTGGGGCTGGGGTGGGTGCGGGAGAGGGTGAGAGAGATGGCCAGCAGGGTCTGCATGGCATAGGCGTCCATGCAGCGACCCAGGATTGCAAAGCGTTGCTGTAAGTTGACCCCAGGAGCTGTTGTGGCGCCAGTGCCATAGCCCAAGGCGCGCTCCCGCTCCGGGACAGAAGGCTCGCTGCGGGTGCCGTCAGGGTTGAGGATCAGCCCCGGTCCGCGGCCACGATAAGCGTACGAATGGGGGGTTGCAACAAGGGTGGGTAGCACTCGGAGGGGCTGTCCAGCCACCTCACATTGCCAGGCCGGGGGCGGTGGCCATGTGGTGGTGAGGGGTGCGGTGCGATTGGGGTCCAGGATGTCTTGCACCTGAACCTCATCAGTTGTGGCCTGAGCCACCACCACAGCTGCCGCAGCAGGGTCACACATATTGGTCCAGTAGTTGCGTAGGCGATGTGCATAAGAACCCACAGCAGCAGCATCAAAGCAGAGCGGCTCGCCAAGCACCTCACACAGCGGCTGAAATTGAGAGCGCACATTGACACTGCTGAAGTTAAACTGGACTGCTGCATTTTCAAGGATGTAAGCAGGTGGGCAGGTGCGCTGCAGCTGTTGCAAGGCACCGATGATGCGCAGGCAATCGAGGTGGGTGGAGGAGTGTGAACCATACATGCCAGCTTGGGTGCCAGCAGGGGAGAGATCCTGACACTCCCATCTTGCCACAACTAACCATGGTCGTGCTGCTTTGGCGCCCGCATGCACCAGGTGTGCCGTGGTGATGCCACGAACGTCAGCAGGAAAAGTGGTGAATGCTGTCGCATAGGCCGAAGAGGGGAGGAGCCGGGGGTATTGGGCAGACAGTGTAACCACACGATGGTGCGCAACACGCTGGGCAGCAGGGTCTGTGTCACAGTAATAGTACTGCTTGACCGCCATGCCATTGCGAAGGCACATCTCTAACCCAGCACATAGGCCCCCAAAGAGCTCCAGCAAGACCACGCCATGAGTAGCAGCCGGGCAGAAGGTGCCAGCAATGCAGCAGGTATTAAGGCGCACCGGCTGTGCAACCCCATGAGCATCCCGTTGACCCACTGACATGCCCGCAAAGGTGACAGCAGGAGGTAGGGTAGCAAGAGTAGGAGCGGCCAGCTGGCACATGGCGGCAATGCGCGAATGGAGCACGGCAGTGGGGTCCGGCAGGGCAGGTGGGGCTGGAGGGTGGCGGGTGGCGTCTAGGTCCCCCCCCAGATTGCCCCACAGCAGGTCAGCAGGATGGGTGGCATAATCAGAGTCAAAAGGCCAATAGGAGGCACAAGCCCATACCACATTTGCGGTTGGTGTTGGTGAAGGAAAGCAGGCCAGGGCCGCCGCGGGATCGGGATCAAGTTGGGCACCAGTGCCGTCCAGGCTGCCCGGTAGCGGCCAGCGGGAGAGCACGTCTGCATTCTGGTGCTTGTTCCCCGGGCGGTGCTCAATGGTGAAGGTGTAGTCTTGCAAGGAGAGGGCCCACCGGGCGTGGTGGCCTGTGAGGTTGGGGTTGGTCATCAGCCAGGTGAGGGGTTGGTGGTCTGTGACCAGGCGGAAGGAGGCACCATGCAGGTAGGGCCGGAGGGTCTTGATGGCCCACACTGCACACAACATTTCACCCTGGTAAGAGCTGTAGTTGCGTTCATGCTTGTTGTTGCTGCGGGAGACGCAAGCGACCATGTATTCCATGCCAACGTCATCCACTTGGCCTAGGACAGCGCCGCACCCAGCTGTGGACCAGTCAGTGTGCAACACAAAGGGACGCTCATGGTCAGCACGACGCAGGACCAAGCCGGGGGTGCAGATAGCGGCCTTGAGGGTTGCAAAAGCTTGCTGGTGCTCTTCCCCCCATATCCAGGGTGCCCCTTTGCTAGTGAGATGTGTGATAGGTGCGGCGATGGCAGAGAAGTTGGGCACATAGCAGCGGTAGTAGTTGATGAATCCCATAATCTGGCGTAGGTCATGCAAGCAGGTGGGAGTGGGTAGGGCAGTAACAGCCGCCACCTTGGCCTCAGTGGGAGACAGGCCATGGCTGCTGACATTGTGCCCAAGATACTCTACCACATCAGCACCAAAGACGCTCTTGTCAGGGTGCGCCTTAAGCCCAGTGGCTTGGAGCATGCGTAGTGCTGCTGTCACGTCGATCAGGTGCTGCTCTGCGGTGGTGCTGTGGACAAGCAGGTCGTCAATGTACGCCTTGCAACAGTGTATGAGGCCAGCATCAGCAACGCAGCGGTCCATGACACGCTGGTACTCGGCTGGTGCATTGCGTAGGCCAAATGGCATGCGTTTAAAGTAATAGAGCTTGTTGCCACACCAGAATGCTGTCTTTATACGGTCAGCTGGGGCAATGTGCAGCTGGAAGAAGCCACTACGCATGTCTAACTTGCTGAAGTAGCAGCTATCGCCCAACTCACTGAACAACTCATCGGGGCGGGGCAGGCCATAGATGTCAGGCCGGGTGGCAGCGTTGAGCTGCCGGTAGTCAATAGCAAAGCGCTTGTCAGTCCAGTTGCCATGAACATCTTTCTTTGCAGGTAGGACAGGGGCAGCAGCGTAGCTGCATGGGCCCTCCACCGGGGAGATGATGCCGGCAGCCAGCAGCTCGGCGGTCTTGTCACTGCAAATCTGACGCTCTATGGGGCTGTAGCGACGCGAAGGACTGCGGACAGGCTCAGTAGTGGTAAGGGGGATGGTGAGAGGGGGGCGTGGACCATGGTATCCTGGCAAGTCTGACAAGCTATAGGAAAAGGCGTTGTCATGTGCCTCGATGACAGCTTGCAACTGGCGATGTTGGGCGGCAGTCATGTCAGGGTGATGGCCAAAGAGCATGCCCTTGGGATGCTTTGTGAAGCGGGCATCAGGCGGCAGATGCTGGTGTCCATCGGGCAGTGTGTGGGCAATGGTGACGCAGCTGAACATGCATGGAAGAGCTGGCACCTCTTGCGGTTGTTGGGGTGGGCAAGCATGCATGGTGGGTAGCAGCGCGCAGAGGATCAGCAAGAATGCACAAGCGTTGCGCAGTGTGCAGCCCTTACGCATGGCGTCAAGCAGCCCCTTCCCCGCGGTTGACCAGCGCTCAAGGAGCGGTGTGGGTGCCTTAGCACGCTGCTTGCGGTCCCGCCGGCGGGCAGCCCCCAGGCCCAGTGGCTGATGTTTGGGGGTACGGGTGGGAAGCTGCTGCCTGTCCATGCCACGGCCAGGCTTGCTGCGAGGGGCCAGGGGGGGACCCCTGATTTCCACCCCTGGCTGGTCCTCCGCAACACTGGGGGTGTGGCTGCAACCGGAAATGGCGCTGGCCGCACTTGGCTTACCCTCCGGAACCCCCAGGTAGCACGCGCTGGTATGGCCGCTGCTACCCTCCGCACCCCCGCTGATCACTGGGCTGGCCATGCAGGCCCAAAGGGGGCTGCCCTGCATCAGGCTAGAGGGGTCAGCCAAACTGCACTGGCTCAGCATGGTTGCACTGGACCATTCAGCTGGGGGCTCAAAGTGCAATGGCAAGGCATGGCGTGGCTGCGGGTGAGCATGGCTAGCCAACTGAGGGGCGTAGGTAAGCAAGCGCCCTGGTAGGTCAATCTGTATGCCGTGCCGAAGCATGACCTCTGTGCCTATCACAAGGGTGTAAGGCAGGCTGCTGTGTTCCTCCACGATGTGCACGCGGTGGCGGGAGCGGGCTGCATGGGGTGTGCCCAGGGCCAGACCCACCTCTACCACCACCGCACCCAGGGTCTGGAAAGTGGTCCCCCCGCTCTGGATGATGCGTAGCTGGGTGGGGAGCACCTCCAGTTGCAGCTGCTTGGCCAGGCCTTGTGCCAGCGGTTGTTGTGCACGCAGCTGTGCCACCTGAGCCTCCACAATCAGCAATGACTGCTGCATGCCAGTAACGCGCTGATCAAGCGCATGTACAATGTTGGTTATGTCGGCAAGCACAACACGCTCAGGCTGAGGGGCTGCGGGCGGGCTGCGAGCTGAGGCACTACCCGGAGTGAAGCTAGTGGGGCGATCAGCGGCAGCTGCCAGGGCATGGCGCATGGCCTCAAGCGCATGCTCAGGGCTGGTGATGGGCACAGAGGTAAAGCTATGCATGGCTGCACCCTCATCTTCTACCATACCCTCAGCGGCGACCAGCGCATGGGTGGGAGCAGGGGGCCCCCAGTGTGCAGGGCGTAGCTCGGGGTGCTTGGAGTAGCAGCGATCCTCGGTGTGGCCATCCTTGTCACAATGATCACAATGCAGCCGGCTGCGAGGGGGCCCTCCCCTTGGCTGCATGGCGGTGTGAGCACGCAACGGCGCAGCAGCAGGGGGCCGTGAGGCCATGAACAATCTGAACTGCTCAAACAAGGCTTGCTCGGCTGGCTGAGGGCTGCTGGCATTGACATGTGTAGGGGCGGTGGAGGGTGCAGCCCTAGGCTGTCCTTGCATGCCTATGTGGCATTCCGCGGTGCTGTGGCCTGTCCAGCGCTGGTGGTTCTCACACCATTGCAGTTGTGATTGGGCAGGCCTAGGTGGTGGCATGGACGCATGCAGAGCATTGCCGAGCTGCTTCATCAGGCGCTGGGCAGCCTTGACAGCGCTGGCATCACCTCCCTTGAGCTGCCCCAGCAGGTCGGTCGTGTTAACGCCGATGGCGACAGTTGGCTTGCCAGCTGCCTGATCCAGCTGGTGTAAAGTGCGCACCTCTGGAAGAGATTGCCGCTTCGCGTCGTCTGGGCTGTCTCGTGAATGCGAGCCGTCGCGGGACGCGGGTTACACGTGTAGAGTGAGATTTGGCAGGTAAAGACTAGCGGACATTGCGTCCGTGAGTACAACTGGTTCGATTCCAGGGAGCCCCGTTCTAAGCTCTAGCCATTCTCGCAATACACCGCTGTAACCCAACACCCTAGTCGGAAGTCACCGCCTCGACTGGACCGGCCTTCGAGCTTGTGTCAAAAGGTCATCTGACGTTGCGTCCCCGCACGTTACAGCTGGTTTCCGACCCCGAGCATTTAAGCTCGCGGTCCAGTCAACATGACTTCAACTACCCAAAATGTCGCTTCGGCGAATAAGACCAATGGCGCCTCTGGCGTCCTTCCTCCAGCTTCAGCTGTTGCAGCTACAGCGGAGACGGGTCCTGCACTCGGTGCAGCACCGGAGCCGGGCGAGTTGCCCGCTTCACTTCCCGCAGGAGGCCAACAGTTGGCTGAAGAAGAAGAGCTCCTGGACGAGTTTGGCCTGGACCAATTCGACAGCACTTCGACTCCAGTCGACGAGCTCAACGCGCAAATTGCCACCCTCCAGGCGCAACTGGTCGCAGCGCAGGCCAACAACCAGCAAGCTGGTTCGCTGGTGAGTCCTCTTGCTGCTAAGCGTGCTGCTAATGCTGCTTTGCTGTCAGCAAGCCCTAGTCCAGCTAAGAGGCCAGTCGAAGTAGCGTCGCAGCTAGTCAGGCCTTTGGCTGCTGCTCTGCGCGCACTCCAACACTTGACTGCTGCAATGCACCAGCCTGTTGCGCAGAAAGATGTTGCCTCGGGTTCACCCGGCACTTCGAACCCTCGCACACTTGCTGCTGTGCGGGACAAGTATGCTGGAGTTCGCCCCACTGCTGCGCCCCTGCCTGCCAATGCCACTGCTGTTGCTGGTCTTGATTCCAACTCACGTCGCGGGTTGCCCGTGACTGAGCGGTGGACTGATGCCAGTTCGACCTCCGGTCGCCGTGCTCTGTCATTCCTGGAAGACCTTGAAGCACACTGTGTTGCACATGGCCTGGACCCTGCTCTTGCTCTGCCCTCTTTCCTGTCAGGGAAGGCTAGGGATGTGTGGTTCCAGTCTGTTAGGGACTCATATGCCCTGACCCACTCTGGCTACCCCACATGGCCCTACCTGTCACAGCAGTTCCTTGAGTTTGTAGGAGAGGACCTCACCACTGATGCTGATGCAGCACGTGCTAAGCTCCTTGACTCAACTCACCTGCGTATGACTAATGGTGTTGCCCTGTCAGCATACATTACTGACTTCAGGAACACCCTCACCTTGGCTGGCAAGGACTGCATGACAGATTCCATGCTTGTGAATGTCTTCCAGCGTGGCCTGTCAGCAGATCTGCGTGGCCCTGTTGCCAAGGATCTGCGTGCCCTTGTGGCCCCCACTTTGGATGAAGCCATTAAGGCTGCCATCACCAACCACAAGGCCCTTGTGGCTGCTGCTGGCTCTGGTGTGCATCCTGCCTCAAGGCGCCCGGTTGCTGCTGTGCACCAGGTGGCCCAAGTGCAACGTGGGCTGCAGAACCTGGCCAGGTTTCCTGGTCCACCTCCTGGGCGTCCTGCTGCTCCCTCAGCTGACAGTGAGGGTCCCCCTCCTGCCAGTGGCTATTGCTACCACTGTGGACTGTCGTCCCACTGGACCAAGCATTGCAAGAGGAAGGCCTCTGGCATGAGCAAGGAAGAGGCCATGAAGGATGCTGGTACCTGGGAGCTGATGCAAGACCTGAAGAAGGGTGGCTCTGCCCCCTACAAGGCTGCAAAGCGTGACCGCAGCCCTGACCGTGGTGGTGACCATGCTGCGAAGGGGGCACGTCAATGCCCATTACAAAAGAGTACACGATCTAAGAACAAGTACAAATGCATAGCGGTGCACTACGGCTGCCACGTCGGATGCCCTATGTGCCATAGCAAGAGCGACCACCATACCTGCGAAGGGGGCACGTCAATGCCCACCATCGCAGGCCCAAGGCACAGCTTAAGTACACCGTCTCACACTACATCACACTTAGGTCAGAGACGGCTGCGGGTGGCCTAGGCCTGTTCCCCACAACACTCCCCCTCAGGCCAGGCCAGCAAAGCAGGAAGCTAAAGCGCTAAGCGTCAACAGAAGATGCACAAGTACAGATGCATGGAGACAAAGAAATCATAGTGTACAAGTAGCTCATGCGTGCGGACGGACAGACGCAGGCAGGCACGTGCCAAGACAGGCACAAGCAGGAAAGCACCAAACGGTGAAAGCACAGAGCTCAAACTAGCTTAGCCCACGCCCATGCCAGCCTTGCACGACACGAACTTGGGGCCAGGCAGCGCCTTGGTAAGCGCATCAGCCACCATGTCCGCCGTGGGGCAGTAAGAGAACTCCACCTCGCCACGCCACACACGCTCACGCGCCATGTGGTGCATGACGGCGATGTGCTTGCTGCGCTGCGACTCCACTGGGTTCTTCACCAGGGCTACCGCACCCTGACTGTCGCACAGGATGGGGATTGGGCCAGTGACTGCACAGAGCTCATGCAGCAGCTTGCGCAAGAACAGCGCTTCCCTGGTGGCGTCAGCAGCGGCCTGGTACTCGGCCTCAGTGGTGGAGGTGGCCACGGTGGTTTGCAGCTTGCTGCGCACTGACACGGTGGCACCGGACAGGATGAAGACATAGCCTGTGGTGCTGCGCCGAGACTGCTTGCAGCTGGCGTAGTCGCTGTCGCAGAACCCCACCAGCTCCCCACTGCAGCTGCCCCTGAAGACCAACCCTTGCCCCGCTGTGCCCCTGAGATACCGCAGAACCCCCTGCGCTGCCTGCTCATGCACCCGCGTGGGCGCCTGCATGTAGCGCGTAAGCTGGCTCACTGCGAAAGCAATGTCGGGGCGCGTGCAGGTGGACAGCCACAGCATGCCGCCCACTAGCTCGCGGTAGCGCAGCGTGTGCTGCTCGCTGAGGTGCTCACCCTCCTTCACCAGCTGCGTGCCAGGGGAGAGAGGCAGCTGGTGGGGGTTGCACTCTGCCAGACCAAAGCGCTGCAGCAGCTGCTCGATGTACTGCTGCTGCGTTAGGCGCAAGATGCTGGCTGCGCGGTCAAAGGCAATGCGCATCCCCAGGAAGTCAGCTGCCTGCCCGAGGTCGTGCACGTCAAAGGCTTGCTGCAGTTGCTGCTTAACCTCCTGCACCGCTGCCTCGTCTGCGCTGGCAAGGATGCAGTCGTCGACATACACGAGCATGTGCACCGCGCTTCCGCTGCTTGTGCGCAGGCTGAATAGGCTGGGGTCTGCTGCTGAAGCCCGGAACCCAATCTGCTCCAGCTGCTCGCGCAGGCACATGTACCAGGCCCGGGGGGCCTGCTTGAGGCCATACACTGTGCGCTGCAGCTGGCACACCAGCCCCCTGCCCACCTCATACCCCTCTGGCTGCTCAACAAAGATCTGCGGGTCTGAGTCTGTGAGCTTGCTGTTAAGGAAGGCCGTTTTGAAGTCAATCTGCCAGAGGCCCCAGCCCCTCTGCACTGCTAGGGCAAAGATAAGGCGCTGGGTCGTGTGCATGACCACAGGGGCAAAGACAGCGTCCTCAAAGTAGTCCACCCCATCCCGCTGCCTAAACCCCTTCACCACCCAGCGAGCCTTGTACTTGACAATGCTGCCGTCTGAGCCCCACTTGACTTTTAGGACCCAGCGGCCTGGCAGGACCGACATGCCAGGCTGCCTGCTGACCAGCACCCAAGTCTGATTGGCGTGCTGGCTGGCCATCTCGGCATCCATAGCACGGCCCCACTCCTCAGCATCGGGCCGGGACATGGCCTCGCTGAAGGAGCGAGGCTCTGCAGGCTGGCTGGCTAAACCCCCAGAGCTCCCCCTGCTCCCCCTGCTCCCATCACCCTCCCGCTCACTGCCACTGCTGCTGTTGCTTTCGTATCGAGCGGAGTAGCACAAAGTGACGAAGTCGGGGAATTCCACGCGCTTGCGCACGCGCTCAGAACGGCGCCGCTCGGGTGGCACAAGAGCGGGGCGCAACGCGGGCACGGTGTCGGGGGTGCCAGTCTCCATCCCCCCTAAACTGCCCAAACCGCCAGCCCCGCCTAGGCTAGCCCAGCCTGCCCCTACACCATCCCCACCTGAACTATCTGGAGCAGCAGGGGGTCCACCCCTACTGCCCGCTTGTCCCCCACCGCCGCTGTTGCTGATGCTGCTCCCCCCGCCGCGGTTTGCGCTGTGTCGGGCGGGGGTGACGGTGGGGGTGACAGCAGGGGTCCCTCCCCCACTGCCCATCCTACCCTGCTCCATCCCACCCTGCTCCCCAGGCTGCTCCCCAGCTGCACTACCCCCCCCCTTGGGCGCCACGGCACTTGGCGGGGCAACCAGGTCGCTGGGAGCAGGTGCGCACGGCACTGGAGCGAAGCGGCGCAGGACTGCTTGCTCGTCAAAGACCACGCTTTTGCTCACATAGAGCCGGCCCTCTGCCCACACTTGGTAAGCCTTGCCCCCCTCCTCATAGCCCACGAAGACCCCCTTGATGCCCCGGCTGGCCAGCTTGCTGCTCGGCTCGCTGTCGTGCACCCAAGCTGGGCAGCCCCATACGCGTAAGTGATGTATGTCGGGGGGGCTGCCAAAGCAGGCCTCATGGGGTGTGCAGGGCTTGCCTGCCACTGGGCGCAGGTTGTGCACGTGCGCTGCTGCCATCACGCCAAAACCCCAACAAAAGGCTGGCACCCCAGAGGCCAGCATCATAGCACGGACGCACTCCATGATTGTGCGGTTGACACGCTCTGCGCTGCCATTCATGGTGGGAGTGCGGGGGGCTGTCTGCTGGTGCGTGATACCCTCGCTGCGCAACCACTGCTGTGTCTCAGCCCCGATGTATTCCCCCCCCCGGTCTGTGCGCAGGTACACAACCTTATGCCCCAGCCGACGCTGCAAGAGGGTGACCATGTCACGGAGGGCTGCCGGCGCGTCTGATTTGTGCTTTATGAGCACAACAGCCACCAGCCCGCTGAACTCGTCGAGCAGACTGACAAAGTATCGCATGCCGTCAGGCGTGGCTGCTGAGTATTGACCGGTGACGTCACAGACATCACTGTGCACCAGCATCAGCGGGCGCGTAGCGATAACCCCCAGCCCCGCATGCTGCCTTGCCTCCAGGCTGGTCTGCTTGCCCATGACACAGGGCTCGCACAGCTCACTAGCTGCTGCCTCACACTGGGCGGCAGTGACCGAGGTGCCCCGCACCATGCCCTCCCGCAGCAGCCGAGCCAGCTGGCGGTACCCCGGGTGCCCCAGACGGTGATGCAGGACCAAAGGGTCGCTGCAGGTGCGGGCTGCAAGGCTGAAGCCGCCGGCGACAGGCACTGGCTTGCTGTCGAGCAGGAACAGGTCCTGCTCTACCTGAGTGCCCCTGATGCTGTGCTGAGCCCCGGGCATGTTGATGGAGCAGCCAAACGGAGTGAAGTGTACACTCCCTCCCGCCCTGGTGGCCTTCCCCACTGAGACAAGGCTGCCGTCCGCTTCGGGAACATGCAGGACGTCCAGCAGCTGCATGGCCCCCCCAGCCCCCTCCAAGCACACCACCCCCTGCCCTTGCGCCTCAATCCTGCTGCCGTTGGCCACAATGATGTGGTGCGGCTCATGCAGGGGCTGGTAGTCGTGCAGCAGCTCGCGGTGTGGCGTGAGGTGCCGCGAGCACCCCGAGTCTATCACCCACTCCCCAAAGAGCAGGGGCTTGGAGACAACGGAGTAAGCAATGCTGCTGCGTGACATGCTGCCAGGGTGCCGGCTGGGAGAGCTTGAGTCACGGCCACGAGCCGAACTGCCCCAACCAGATGCAGCACCCCCCCCAGGCCCCGGGGTGGGAGGCCTAGCAGCCCGACTCGAGCGGGACGAAGGAGCCCCACGCCATGATGGCGAGGGTGAACGCGGCGTGGGGCTGACAGGGCGGTTCGGGCACTGGTGCGCTTGGTGCCCCCTCTGGTGGCACTGCCAGCACTCCCCCTGAAACCCACGCCCGCCCCTGGCCTGACCCCTGGCCTGACCTCTGCCCCGCCCCTGGCTACCTTCTCCTTGCCCCCTGCTGCCCGGCCTACCCCTGCCCCCAGCCGACCGAGCTGCAAGAGCGACCGCATGAGGTTGGCTGTTCTGCAGCAGCTGCTCCCTTAGGAGCAGCCTAGGGAGGATCTGCTCAAAGGTGAGCGGTTCATCAAGGGGCTGCTCAAGGATGGACTGCACAAGCTGCTGGTAATCAGGTGGCAGGCCCAGCAGGGCTTGACAGAGTGTGTCGGAATACGCGCCGGTCGAGTTGATGCGCTCGTGCAGGTCCTGGGCCTCAGCCCAGTACTCTTGCACTGACTGACCTGACTGCATGCTCTGCCTGCCAGCCTGAATAATGAGCTGCTGACGGCTGGCATGCACCTGCTGGGTGTGCATGTTACGCAAGGCTTGCCACAGAGCTTTTGCTGACTCATGCTGGTTGCACAAGGCCCTGTACTTGGTTGGGTCAACGGAGCTGCAGATGATGGCATGGGCTTTCTCGTCTTGCTCGGGTGTTAGAGATGCTGCCACAGCAGCAGTCGCAGCCGCAGCCACGGCTGCAGCTGGCGAAATGGCCGGGGTCGCAACCCCGACCGGACGCGCGGGTGACGCAGCCGCAGCTGAGACCGACCCTAGCCGACTGTTTCCCTCCAGCCCCACAGGCGCTTTAAATACCGCCCCGAGCCCGTGCTGCCTCAGCAGCGCTTTCATCTCGAATTCCCAATTTTCAAACCGAACCCCCGGCTGGCCTAGCTTCTCCCGTACAGCCACCGCCATCATTGCAACGGGCTCACCGGAAGCACGCCTCAGCGCGGCTGATTCAAACGGACTGCACTTTTCGATGTCGGAATTGCACACGGAAGTGACGTGGGCCAATAACCTGCGAAGGGGGCACGTCAATGCCCATTACAAAAGAGTACACGATCTAAGAACAAGTACAAATGCATAGCGGTGCACTACGGCTGCCACGTCGGATGCCCTATGTGCCATAGCAAGAGCGACCACCATACCTGCGAAGGGGGCACGTCAATGCCCACCATCGCAGGCCCAAGGCACAGCTTAAGTACACCGTCTCACACTACATCACACTTAGGTCAGAGACGGCTGCGGGTGGCCTAGGCCTGTTCCCCACAACACATGCTGGTCCCTCCAGGCAGTACCAGGGTAGACGCCCTCAGACTGCCAGGATGGAGGCCAATGGCATGGTGAAGCACTTTCAGAAGTATCAGCGCAAATAGGAGTTTGCTCAGCCAGCAAACCAAAACTGTGCTGAGTACTCTGAGGCATGCATTGTGTATGAGCATCCTGCACGTGTCCTGTGTGACACTGGTGCTACCCACAGCTTTGTCAGTGCATCATTTGTTGCTGCACATGCTGTACCTGTCCACATGTTGAAGCACATGCAAGAGTGGCATGCTGCTAACAACACTGTGTTGAGCTGTTCCCAGTTTGTCAAGGCTGAGCTGAGATTGCCAGGTGTTACTGTACCCTGCCAACTCAATGTCATGCCTTCCCTCTTGCCAGACTTTGATGTGCTGCTGGGGAATGACTGGTTGAATGAGCATGAGGCCGTGATGTCATACCAGGACAAGACACTCAGTCTAGCATGTGACAAGAGTGAGCCAGTAGTGCTGCCATGTCCTTCTGCTGGTGTGTCAGGGCAGTCTGCTGTAAGCAACCCTGCCTCTTTCTTGGTCAATGCTCTACGTGCAAAACCCCCTCTGGCTTCTGCAAAAGTTGCTGCCAGGTGGTTACGAAAAGGAGGCACAGGTGTCCTGGCCCTGATCACTGTGGACAACTCAAGTACCCCTGATCCAGCTCCAGCTGAACCTGACCTACCTCCAGGTGTGTCCCAGGCACTCAATGCTTTGCTGGATGAGTATGCTGATGTGTTTGCACCCATCACATCTCTGCCACCTGAGCGTCCTGTGGGCCATGCCATCCCCCTTGTGCCTGATGCACGACCCTCTGTGGTACCTCAATACCGCATGAGTCAGGATGAGCATGCAGAGCTGAAGAAGCAGGTGCAGGACCTACTTGCCAAGGCCATTATAGAACCAAGCTCCAGTCCTTTTGCTGCTCCTATCCTGTTTGTCAAGAAGAAGTCTGGTGAGTTACGCATGTGCCTTGATTACCGCCAGCTCAACAAGATCACCATCAGGGATCAGTATCCACTGCCCAGGATTGATGACTTGTTTAATAAGCTGTCAGGCTGCACTGTGTTTTCTTCCCTAGACCTTCAAGCAGGTTACAACCAGATCAGGATCACCCCTGAAGATGTGCCCAAAACGGCCTTCAGGACCCCTGACGGCCACTACCAGTTCAAGGTACTGTCCTTTGGGCTCTGCAATGCACCTGCTACATTTCAGCGTGTCATGAATGATGCCTTTGCACCAGTCCTGAACCAGTGTGCCCTGGTGTACCTGGATGACATCTTGGTCATGTCCAAATCTGTGGACGAGCATTTGAAGCATCTCAGAAAGGTCTTTGACCTCCTGAGGCTCAACAAGCTCTTTGCCAAGCAGTCCAAATGTGAATTCATGCGTACCACGCTGAAATTCCTTGGCCATGTCATCTTTGCTGGTGCTATTGCTGTGGACCCTGAGAAAATCAAGAGCATTTCTTCCTGGCCTGTGCCTCAATCCCTGCAACAGCTCCAGTCATTCCTAGGTGCTGCTAATTTTGTGCGCAAATTTGTGCATAATTTCAGTGTCCTAGCTGCACCTCTCACAGATCTGTGTGGCAAAGCTGGTGACTCATTTCTGTGGCACAATTGGCCTGCTGATGAGCTCAAAGCCTTTGCTTCCCTCAAAGCTGCTGTTGCCCAGGTCCCCATGCTACGTCTACCTGATCACACCCAGCCCTTCCAGGTCTACTGTGATGCCTCACTCCAAGGAGTAGGAGCAGTCCTGATGCAAGATGGCTACCCCCTTGCATACCTCAGCAAGAAGCTGTCTTCTGCTGAGCGTAACTACACCACTGGTGAGCAAGAGCTTCTTGCCCTCATCACTGCATGCAAGGAGTGGAGGTGTTACCTTGAGGGTGTACCATTCACACTCTTCACCGATCATAAGCCTTTGACTGCTCTGCCCACCCAGAAGGTGCTGTCTAGACGTCAGGCTAGGTGGATGGAGTTCCTGTCACGGTTTACATTTGACCTGCAGTACCTGCCAGGTGATGCTAATCCTGCTGACCCACTGTCCCGGATACCTGCTGGACCCCAGGACTGTGCCATGG
The DNA here is from genome assembly GCA_030144725.1 of Haematococcus lacustris. Lineage (NCBI taxonomy): Eukaryota > Viridiplantae > Chlorophyta > Chlorophyceae > Chlamydomonadales > Haematococcaceae > Haematococcus > Haematococcus lacustris. The sequence continues at coordinate 2,887,913 of JASKMD010000010.1, read as the reverse complement.
TGTGTGTTGTTACCACCCGGCGGCAAGCTAAACAGTCTTTGGAGAGGGGGGAAGTGCGTGTGGCGCAGGCTCTGCCCCAGGTTCCACCTGTGGGTACTCCCTCAAATGCCCCCACTGCCGTTGATGCTTTGGCCCCCCGGCCCACAGTGTCTGATAACCCTGTTGCTGCTCACCATAGTAGGCTCCCTGAGCTTGAGGCCCCATCTGCTGCTGACACCTCAGTGCACTATCCTGCAGCTCCTGCCCACCCATTGGAACTGGCTGATCACCTGGTCCATGGTTACCGGCTTGACCCTGCGTTTACTGCTGAAGCTGACTTGTCTGGCATGTACATGGACGACCATGGCCTGTGGCGGCGCACTGGCAAGGGCACAGTGATGGTTCCCAATGACCCTGAACTGCGTGAGTACATTCTGCATGAAATGCATGATGCTGCCTATGCTGGTCATGTGGGTATAACCAAAACCCTTGAGAGGCTGTCACGAGTGTTCTACTGGGACACCATGCGTGCTGATGTCAGGCACTATGTCACTACCTGTGATGCCTGCCAGCGTGACAAGTCCTCCACACTGAAGCCTGGTGGCTTACTCAACCCACTGTCCATTCCAGATTACCGTTGGGAGTCAGTGTCAATGGACCTGATCACCAAGCTGCCATCTGCTTCACATGGGTTTGATGCCATCTGTGTCTTTGTTGACAGGCTCAGTAAAATGGTGCACTTTGTGCCCTGCAAGGAGAGCATGAATGCCAAGGGCTTTGCCCGTCTGTTTGTTGACAATGTCTTCAAACTGCATGGCCTGCCAAAAGACATGGTCTCTGACCGTGGGCCCCATTTCCACAACACTTTCTGGCACCATGTGCAGAAGTTGCTGGGCATGAGAGGTTCCCTGTCTTCCTCCTATCACCCTCAGTCTGATGGCCAGACTGAGAGGTACAACCGTGTGTTGGAAGAGATGCTACGTCATTACATCTCTCCCACCCAAGCTGATTGGCCTGACTATCTGTCACTTGCTGAGTTTGCTGTGAACAACTCATGGCAAGAGTCCATCAAGTCTACACCGTTCCTGGTTAATACCGGACAGTCCCCCATTACCCCTATGCTACACTCTCTACCTGACAAGGGGCGGTGCCCTGAAGGCCTGTCCTATGCTACTTGGTGGCAGGAGGCTGTGGCTAAGGCCAAGCTATGCATGCAGGCTGCTCAGCAACGTCAAGCTGCCTATGCCAACCAGGACCGTCGAGATGTGCATTACAAGGTGGGTCAAATGGTCCTGCTCAGCACTAAGAACATGAGGTTGAAGCCAGGCAAAGCACGTAAGCTGCTGCCACGTTTTGTGGGCCCCTTCAAGGTGCTTGACTTGGTTGGTCAGGTTGCAGTGAACCTGCAGCTGCCTGCCTCCATGTCACGTCTTCACCCTGTGTTCCATGTGTCACTCATCAAACCCTACACTGGCACTGATGTGGGCTTCATGCCTCCGCCTGTTGAGTGGCTTGATGAGGAGCCTGTGTACTATGTTGAGCGTCTGCTGGACCACAGACATGTGCATGCAGGAAAGGCCAAGGAGTACCTGGTGCAGTGGGAAGGCTATGATGCCGACCACAACACCTGGGAGCCACGTTCCAACTTGGTTGGCTGTGACAAGATCCTGGCTGAGTACAATGCAGCTCACAACCTGAAGTAAGTCCTAGGCCATGCATGCTGGTATGCTGCTGGACTATGGCATTCTCAGCATGCTTGTACCTCTGGTCAGCTGCTACCTGTGTGGTTATGGTTTCCCTGTGTCTAGTCGGCACGATGGTCTTTGACCGCTCCCTGAGCTATGACCTGGTGCGCCCTTTGGGTTGCCCAGTAGCTAAATCAGCATGCTGTAGGCAATGCGAGTCACGTGGTTTTACCCGTGGCGGAACGGAAGCCCCTTTGGAGGGGGAGGAATGTAAAGTGCGCACCTCTGGAAGAGATTGCCGCTTCGCGTCGTCTGGGCTGTCTCGTGAATGCGAGCCGTCGCGGGACGCGGGTTACACGTGTAGAGTGAGATTTGGCAGGTTAAAGACTAGCGACATTGCGTTCGTGAGTACAACTGGTTCGATCCCAGGGAGCCCCGTTCTAAGCTCTAGCCATTCTCGCAATACACCGCTGTAACCCAACACCCTAGTCGGAAGTCACCGCCTCGACTGGACCGGCCTTCGAGCTTGTGTCAAAAGGTCATCTGACGTTGCGTCCCCGCACGTTACAGCTGGAGCATGCCTACGAGCTCGTTGTAGACCTGTGTGGCAGCGGTCTCTGCACGGCCAAGGGCCAACTCGACCGAGTCCTTGCTGTGATGGGGCATGGCCAACCTAGCAAAGGCTGCCTTGCTGCGTTGCACAAAGGCCTGCCCTTGGGGGTGCAGGACATGACGCTGGTGTGGCTGCAGGGCAATAAAGAACATGTTGACAGCACCTAAGCGGCTGAGATGGCCTTGCTCGGTCATGCGCACCAGCTGAGGCGACATGCGTGCCAGGAGCGACGCGGGTGCCTCCGTCCGCCCGCTGTCACCCGTGTCACCCAGCCGCATACCTTGCACCTGTTGCTTCAGGAGCACGGGGTCCGCGAGGTCGTCGCGGACGATAGCCAGGAACATCTCAATGCATTGGGCGGAGTCCAAAGCGCTCTCGTCGTCGAGCTCCTCGTACCGGGCCTGATACTCCTGGATGACAGAATGCTTTACATAACCATCGCTGAATGCCGCAGCCGCGCGGCTGGGCAGCTTACGAAGCACAAGCGCGAGAGCGCGGTCGCTCGACAGCTCGGCATCGTCGCAGAGCACATGAAGCGCGCTCTGAACGCACTGAAAAGACCGATCCAGCTCATAAGGCGACAGCACTGTACCGGAAGAAGGCAGCGGGTGCTTGACGCCGAACGAGGTGGCGGAACTGAAGCGGGAGCCGTAGGTGGGGATGCCACTCGAGCCGCCCGCGTCGCCGGCGTTCGAAGCACCGTCGACGGACATAGCGCTCATGCCACGTCAGGATAAGCTTGAGATAGGCAGTGTTTCGTCCGCCCTAGCTGGCCCTCTGATGTTGCAGACGGGGCAGGGGGACAGGAAAGACGTGGGCTCAATCCACACGGTTCCCTTTACGACTTGGGCTTGGGGAGTGCCTCGACGCTTGGTAGACTGGCGGGTTACAATGAGGTATCTCAAGCTGCTGAAGCAGCAACAACTCAGTCCTTAAGTGCCTAGCAAGTGTGGAGATCCAGGGTAATGTAACTGCCGTCTGAGTCAGCACGGCCAATCAGCATCAAGGAACCAATCAACATGCACCAATGATCAGCCCTCGCCACAACACCTAAACTAGAGATGTAGTCTGCGCACAACGCCACAATTGCGCCTAATCTGGCTAAGGAGTTAACAACATGAGAGGCACCCGCCCTTGTTACGCATTATGTCCGGTCACCTTGTGTGTTGTGACAGCAAACACCAAAAACAACAGCAAACAAAAACTCCAACACACTGCACAGTCACTGCCTGCCTCTACAGTACCTGGGTCACCCACATGAGCAGTCAATTAGTGGGTGCAGGGAGGCAGTGATGCTTGGCACTATGCTCCCCAACCCGCAGGCTATTGAAGGCAGTAGTGTGCAGCACCATGGAGCCTGACAGAAAGCTGCACACCCTGGAGGCAACCCCGTTACAACTGAGCATGCATGTTTGCACTATGTTGCACAAAGCTATGGACAGCCCGAAAGCCCTGGGCTGGGTCAGGCTGAACTGGCAGATCCAGCCAGAGCCTGCTCCTTAGGTCACATCAATAACCTGTGTGAACCTTGCAACAAGTCCCAGTTGGACGAGTGGTCTAGCTGTGGCGGACTAGCCTTGGGAGTTTCTCACCCCCTTGCACAATTGCACTATGACACATGCCATTCACCCAAGGCCACTGTCAGTCAGGCGACCCCGACTAACAGAAAATGACAGTCAGTCAAAACGACGCCGCGTCTCAGCCACGATATTGATATTTATGTTTCGCACATCACTGGATAAAGGACTCCGTCAGCTATGCGGTGCAACATGTATCATTAAATATTGTGTGGACGCCCTGCAGACCATTGCGTTCAAGCTCGCGCATGATGACCTGGATGTGGGCCTCAGCTGTGGCACAAGGGAGGGGGACGATGGCCAACACGCCTGTGAATTGGGCGGTGAGGCGCTGATGCTGGCCAGCGGCTACTGAACCTGGTACTGAACCAGCACCCACAGCAGCTGTCACACTGATGACGAGCACCTTGCCATGCTTCTTGCATGTGCAGCCATCAAACTGCACGTGGATCGCTTTGGCTTGTCGTAGCTTATCTGCATGCACAATGCACGAGCAACATTGCTGAACCCTGTCCTTCACCATCCCTCCCCTCCCCTCCCCTCCCCTCCCCTCCCCTCCCCTCCCCTCCCCGCCCCTCCCCGCCCCGCCCCGCCCCGCCCCGCCCCGCCCCGCCCCGCCCCGCCCCGCCCCGCCCCGCCCCGCCCCGCCCCGCCCCGCCCCGCCCCGCCCCGCCCCGCCCCGCCCCGCCCCGCCCCGCCCCGCCCCGCCCCGCCCCCGCCCCGCCCCGCCCCGCCCCGCCCCGCCCCGCCCCGCCCCGCCCCGCCCCGCCCCGCCCCGCCCCGCCCCGCCCCGCCCCGCCCCGCCCCGCCCCGCCCCGCCCCGCCCCGCCCCGCCCCGCCCCGCCCCGCCCCGCCCCGCCCCGCCCCGCCCCGCCCCGCCCCGCCCCGCCCCGCCCCGCCCCGCCCCGCCCCGCCCCGCCCCGCCCCGCCCCGCCCCGCCCCGCCCCGCCCCGCCCCGCCCCGCCCCGCCCCGCCCCGCCCCGCCCCGCCCCGCCCCGCCCCGCCCCGCCCCGCCCCGCCCCGCCCCGCCCCGCCCCGCCCCGCCCCGCCCCGCCCCGCCCCGCCCCGCCCCGCCCCGCCCCCGCCCCGCCCCGCCCCGCCCCGCCCCGCCCCGCCCCGCCCCGCCCCGCCCCGCCCCGCCCCGCCCCGCCCCGCCCCGCCCCGC
>JASKMD010000010.1:2725077-2882394 GCA_030144725.1 Haematococcus lacustris | reverse complement strand
AGCAGCCTGGGCCGCCAGCCTGGGCCGCCAGCATGCAGGCCAGGATGCAGGCACAGGTCAAGGCCCACCACAGAGGCCTGCGCAGAGGCTCACCACCCAAACAGGACTCTCAACCCAGGCCCCCACCAGGCCACCCCACCCCCCCTCCCCTCCCCCCAGAAGCGCTGCTAAACACACCCTGATCCTCCCCACTGGCCGTGGTCAGGCTCTCGCCCTCCCCCTTCCTCTCAACCTCGACCCACCCGCCCTCCCCCTTCCTCTCAACCTCGACCCACCCGCCCTCCCCCTTGCTGCCGCCCCCCGCCTGATCAGGGCCTGGGTGGAGGCGGTGGAGCGGCGGGCAGCGCTGCGTCAGGAGCGCCTTGAGACTGAGCTGCAGGGCCACAAGGCCAACCTCATCAAGGAGAGCATTCGGTTGGGGCACAACGACCTGGGCGACTTTAATTATCAGCGGGGGGATCTTCAGGTGGGCGGACACGCCACACACCACACAGGCACACTGCTGTTGACCATGATCCCACACCCTGCACCCTGCACCCTGCACCCTGTCCACCGCCCCCTGCCCCCTGCCCTGTTCACCCTGCCCCCTGCCCCTGCCCTGTTCACCCTGCCCCCTGCCCCCTGGCCCCTGCCCCTGCCCCTACCCTGCTCACCCTGCCCCCTGCCCCCTGTCCACTGCCCCCTGCCCCCTTGCCCTGTTCACCCTGCCCCCTGCCCCCTGCCCCCTGGCCTGCCCTGCAGAATGCGTTGAAGCTGTACGTGAGGTCCCGAGACTACTGCACCACCCCCCGCCACATCCTGACCCTGTGCATGAACGTCATCCGCACCGCACTGGAGCTGGCAAACTTCATCCACGTGGCAAACTACGTGTCCAAAGCCGAGACCACACCGGACATTGAGGCGGTGGGTGGCCAAACCACCGCGGTGGGGGTGGGGGTGGGTGGGGGTGGGTGGGGGTGGGGGTGGGGTGGGGGGGTGGTGTGGGTGCTCAACACCACAGCATTTCAAACCGCCCCCAGGATTCACCCGCCAGGACTCACCCAGGGGCGCAATCCCACCTAGCTCTGCATGCCATGCATGGCACCGCTAAAGTTATGCCATGCATGCCCACAAACTTGCCAAAATGATATGCATGCATGCTGCGCAATGCCTCGCGCTCTCTGAAAGTCATGGCTGGATGTAGCACCCCATGCAAACGCCTGAGCAGCACCCAAGCACAGCCCATGCAGCGCCCATGCAGCAGCCATGCATCCACCATGCGCTATTGTGAAGTACCCCAAAGATGGCGCCCATGCAGTAACTGAAATAAGTAACCAGGCCTGAGGTGGCATCACATGCAGCTGCATGCCAGCTCATGCCATGACCCCCATGTCAGGGTCCAAGGGGGACTGGCTGTATGCAGATGGACCCCCTGGTTCATGCGAAGCTCAGTGGGGTCAGCGGCCTCATACACCTCCACAACCGGCGCTACAAGCTCGCTGCCTCAAAGCTGTTGGACGTCAGCGGGGAGCTGGGCAGCGCCTACAACGATGTGCTGGCGCCTCAGGTGACTGCAGAGCCGCCAGGGCCCCCAGGCCCCAGCTGCAGGTGCCACGCAGCTGTAGATGAAGCTGGGAAGGCTGGCCGAGGATCAGGCATGGGCGGGATGGTCTTACCTTGTTTCGTAATATTGATAGTGGCCGAGGACATTGTTTACAGTAGGCAGGATTGATGGAGTCTTCACTTGATTGCTGGCGGCTGTAGGGGGGCGGTGCGTTGCCCCCTCCCCCTCCCCCTCCCCCTCCCCCTCCCCCCCTCCCCCTCCCCCACCCCCTCCCCCGCCCCCTCCCCCTCCCCCTCCCCCTCCCCCTCCCCCCTCCCCCTCCCCCTCCCCCTCCCCCTCCCCCTCCCCCTCCCCCTCCCCCTCCCCCTCCCCCTCCCCCTCCCCCTCCCCCTCCCCCTCCCCCTCCCCCTCCCCCACCCCCTCCCCCTCCCCCTCCCCCTCCCCCTCCCCCTCCCCCTCCCCCTCCCCCTCCCCCTCCCCCTCCCCCTCCCCCTCCCCCTCCCCCTCCCCCTCCCCCTCCCCCTCCCCCTCCCCCTCCCCCTCCCCCTCGTGTGCCCTGGCTGCAGGACGTAGCGACCTACGCAGCCCTGTGTGCCTTGGCCACCTTCCCCCGAGATGACTGCTGGCACGCCGCCTGGTCAACAACATGGGCTTCAAGGAGCTGCTGGCCAGCGTGCCAGAGGTATGATGTGGGTCAGGGTCAGGTGGGCCAACGCCATCCCAACCAGGTCCCAAGGGCCCAGGTCACAGTGCAAGCTCGGCCTACCTGTGTAATCCAGCTGTGCAGCTGACCAGACTGTTCTGACGGAGTGCTCCCGCTCATGCTTGCCTGAGTGAAGGTGAGGGAGCTGGTGATGGACTTCTACGCCTGCCGCTACGCCCGCTGCCTGCGGTCACTAGCCGGCATGGCGCCCCAGCTAGCCCTGGACCCTCACCTGGCTGAGCACCTCCCCGCTCTACAGGCCCAGGTGACGCTCTCAATGAGCAGGGCAGGGGGCAAGAGCAGGGCAGGGGCAAGAGCAGGGCAGGGGCAAGAGCAGGGCAGGGGCAAGAGCAGGGCAGGGGCAAGAGCAGGGCAGGGGCAAGAGCAGGGCAGGGGCAAGAGCAGGGCAGGGGGCAAAGAGCAGGGCAGGGGCAAGAGCAGGGCAGGGGCAAGAGCAGGGCAGGGGCAAGAGCAGGGCAGGGGCAAGAGCAGGGCAGGGGCAAGAGCAGGGCAGGGGCAAGAGCAGGGCAGGGGCAAGAGCAGGGCAGGGGCAAGAGCAGGGCAGGGGCAAGAGCAGGGCAGGGGCAAGAGCAGGGCAGGGGCAAGAGCAGGGCAGGGGCAAGAGCAGGGCAGGGGCAAGAGCAGGGCAGGGGCAAGAGCAGGGCAGGGGCAAGAGCAGGGCAGGGGCAAGAGCAGGGCAGGGGCAAGAGCAGGGCAGGGGCAAGAGCAGGGCAGGGGCAAGAGCAGGGCAGGGGCAAGAGCAGGGCAGGGGCAAGAGCAGGGCAGGGGCAAGAGCAGGGCAGGGGCAAGAGCAGGGCAGGGGCAAGAGCAGGGCAGGGGCAAGAGCAGGGCAGGGGCAAGAGCAGGGCAGGGGCAAGAGCAGGGCAGGGGCAAGAGCAGGGCAGGGGCAAGAGCAGGGCAGGGGCAAGAGCAGGGCAGGGGCAAGAGCAGGGCAGGGGCAAGAGCAGGGCAGGGGCAAGAGCAGGGCAGGGGCAAGAGCAGGGCAGGGGCAAGAGCAGGGCAGGGGCAAGAGCAGGGCAGGGGCAAGAGCAGGGCAGGGGCAAGAGCAGGGCAGGGGCAAGAGCAGGGCAGGGGCAAGAGCAGGGCAGGGGCAAGAGCAGGGCAGGGGCAAGAGCAGGGCAGGGGCAAGAGCAGGGCAGGGGCAAGAGCAGGGCAGGGGCAAGAGCAGGGCAGGGGCAAGAGCAGGGCAGGGGCAAGAGCAGGGCAGGGGCAAGAGCAGGGCAGGGGCAAGAGCAGGGCAGGGGCAAGAGCAGGGCAGGGGCAAGAGCAGGGCAGGGGCAAGAGCAGGGCAGGGGCAAGAGCAGGGCAGGGGCAAGAGCAGGGCAGGGGCAAGAGCAGGGCAGGGGCAAGAGCAGGGCAGGGGCAAGAGCAGGGCAGGGGCAAGAGCAGGGCAGGGGCAAGAGCAGGGCAGGGGCAAGAGCAGGGCAGGGGCAAGAGCAGGGCAGGGGCAAGAGCAGGGCAGGGGCAAGAGCAGGGCAGGGGCAAGAGCAGGGCAGGGGCAAGAGCAGGGCAGGGGCAAGAGCAGGGCAGGGGCAAGGGCAGGCTGCATGGGTGCCTGCGTTGGTGCCTGCAGATTCGCAAGCATGCGCTGGTGCAGTACACGCTCCCTTTCTCCTCCGTCAACCTGGACCCCATGGCAGCAGCCTTCCATACCTCTCCTAGGTGACCCTGACCCTGACCCTGACCCTGACCCTGACCCTGACCCTGACCCTGACCCTGACCCTGACCCTGACCCTGACCCTGACCCTGACCCTGACCCTGACCCTGACCCTGACCCTGACCCTGACCCTGACCCCGACCTTGAACCTGACCCCGACCTTGACGCCCTGCCCTGCCGCCCCTGCCCGATCACGGCTTCCCTCCCTGCCCCCTGTGCAGCGAGCTCATAAAGGAGCTGGCCGGGCTGATTATGGAGAAGGAGATCGCTGGCCGCATTGACGCACACGCCCGGGTGCTCTACTCGCGGAGAGCAGATGCGCGCACTAGCACGTACACCCAGGTCATGGCGGGCTGTCAGGACTACCTCAGAGAGACCAAGGTGGGAGGCATCCCCATGCCCCATGCCCCATGCCCCATGCCCCATGCCCCATGCTCCGTGCCCCATGCCCCATGCGATTATGTAGCCCTATAATTAGGGAGCGGTTTCTTAATCAAGTTTAATTAAGCGTCACATTAAGTATTAGGTCGCTTACTACCACTTACTATTAAGCGCTGGTAACTTACTTTCTCTAACCCTCCCGCTCTACCATTCGTGGCTCTACCTCTTGCTTAATGTAACCCCACTGCGGGCCCGCGGCGTGGTCCTGCCTAAAAAGTGCATCGACCCCTTTACTGGGTACGCGATAGCTACTCCTCACTACACGCACAAGCACACAATTGTTTAGTGTTTGCTCGCGGTATTACCATTTGTGCACTACTAGAGAGCAACTTTGCTCAACTCGCATCGTTTGTGCTTAAGAACCACACCATTGGCCTTTGCTGGGTACGCAGATGCAACACCAACCAAATCGCGTCTTTGTGCAACTTGGTCGCGGTCCACTGCGGGGCCGGGCCCCAGCGACCCAGTCATAGCCGTTTTGCTGTAATACAGCTGTTTCCGGAGCCACTTACGGCTTGTTGGCATATGTTGCTGCCTGCCCGCGTGCCTGCCGGCTGAAAGTGCCAATGTGAGGCGATGACGGTTGCGACCCGTGCGCTGGGGTCGCACAGCTGCACTCATAGCAGTGTGGGTCAAAAATAAGCCACTGAATACACTTAAGGAACTTAATACGATCGGCCTTAGTTTAATTAAGCTATTAAGTTAATATTAAGCGGAGGAACCGCACCCTACCTATAACCTGAGAACGTCCACACTAAGTTCTCCAGAGTAAGCCCCTCAGTCATTGTTTTCCAGCAAAAGAGCAGTGACGAGGGGAGAAGTCTGGGCTGCGTCTGGGTAGCAGTCTGGGTAGCAGACGGCTGCAGACGGGTATCAGTCTGGGTTGGGGCTCTGGGTTGCAGACGGGTAGCAGTCTGGGTTGAGTCTCAGGCGCTGGCAGCAAGCTGGGTGGGCGTGAACACAATCATGCATGAACACACCATTAGATCACCCTCCGGAAAACATTAGGCAGGGATCTCTTTCGCTGCGGGCGCGGCCTGCTACTACTCCCATGAGGCACAAGAAATATGTGCTTGCATGCCCATGCACATCTCAGCTGCCTCACAATGATGTGCTCCGTTCAGTCATGGCGGGAGGCTAGCTGCTTCTCTACCTGCCTGCAGGCTGCGCTGCTGCGTGCGAAGCTTGCTCCAGTATGACTTCATGCAAAAGCCTCAACGGCAAGGCCGAGGCGGGTTGGGAGGTGGAGGTGGGGAAGGTGAGCTGTTGCCAGTCCTTACTGCTGTGAAGCAAGGCAACCATCGGAATGCGACATTGTATGCAACAAAACTGTTGGTAAGCTGTTGGTTGGAATCTGGGTATGCTCAGTACTGTTTATGTACCTGACGGATTATGTTTCCTCGTTTGTTGTCGCATGTGGTGTACGATGGTGGCTCGCTTGACTACGCAGCGGGCGGGAACAACGACGACGGGCTGTTGGGCGGGCCCTCGGGACCAGGCGGGTACCCGGGACTCGGTCGGGCCTCCAGCCGAGCAAGCGCGCGCTTCCACCAAACGGCGGACGACGATTCGTGGGGCACCGGCATCTCAAGCATGGCGGGCTTTCTGTCATCGGCGGAGCTGGGAAGCCGGGCACGGCGGGGCTCCAGCAGCGGCGCTGGCAGCGGCAGGGGCCGCGGCCCTTTCGCTCACTCACGCATCAATCCTGCGGCAGGCGCATGAAACACCACCACGGTGAACGGCAAGTTGTCTAACTACCGCCAGCAAATGGCAGGGTCAGAGCTGCAGCGATGGAGGGGTAGCGTTGCACTGCTGATATGATGCAGCATATGTTCGGGTTCGATGTAAGCGACGGGGCGGAACATTGTAAGAGCAGCATCATGCACATCACTCTTTTACATCAGCAGGGGTTGTAATCAAACGCAGCAGGGGTTGTAATCAAACGTAGGCTGCAAGCTCAATGTAGTATTGTAGGCTGCAAGTGTGGTATTGTCTAGTATATGTACAGTATGGAGCTTGCAGCCCCCTTGTCCCTCACCAGGGCCTCCATTTGAGCCGGACCACCAGGGACCACTAGTGGCCGCTAGCGGGAATACTAGTGACCACTAGTGGGCAATAGTTGCCCGACTCAATTAGTGTTATTGGGCTGTGTGGAGGATACCCAGTGCACATGGACATGGTGCATGAGTGCCTACCACCTACATCATTGCCTGACCCTTGAGGGCTATTGTGCAGAGTTGGCGTGGAAAACATGCACTAATGTAAGCTGATGCCAGCTCAACAAAGGGGTGCACATACTACTGTGCCTCAGCAGTCTGCTGCTGCTGCTGCTGGGCCTGGGGAGGCTTGTCTCGCAGCCACATGTAGCCAAGGCCAGGGTACTCCTTGCCCTTTGCTGGCAGCGCTCCCTGGTCTGGCCAGTAGCACAGCTCCAGAGGCCGCCACCTGCTCTCCCCAATGCAGTCCCTGTCCAGCCACCTGCCTGGCTGTGGGGCTGGCTTGGCTTTGGCAGTCTTGCCCTCGGTGGGCTGGGTGGGCTCAGCTGCCTGCTCAGCCTTGGTGCGCTTGCTGCGCTTGGCTGGCCGGGGAGTGCTGGGCCCTGGCTCTAAGGCTGCTGCCTGTGCGGCCTCCTGGCTGCTGCATGGGGCCTGTGGGGGCTTGCGGGGGGCCACCACCGGGCACCACATCAGGCCCCGCACTGGCTGGTCACGCTGCTGGCTCCAGGCTGGGCGCAACAGGCGGTGTTCCACCTGCCCTGCTGGGGGCTTCCAACCTGCACGCCTGGTGGGCTGATCATGGTCCAGCTCCTCCTCACAGGGCTGCTTGCCAATCACTGTTGAGCTGACCTGGGTAGTGCGGTGCTCATCGACAAGCATTACCCTGCCCCGCCGCTGGCCTGCGCCCCTGGGCCTGCACACCACCTTGCAGCAGGCCCGCACCACCGCATCAGCACCCCACCCACCCAAGTGCCAATGCCCGCCGCGCCAAAGAAGACCACCAGCTGCTTGGCATGCCCATGGCGCTCCATGGACACCTCCGCCATGTCCTTCTCCAACTGCAGCCATGCACACGAGGCACACACATGGTGGCTGACATGGTGGCACAAGGTTAGGCATGGCACAGTCCACTACTCTTTCACGTCATGCCTAACCCACCACCCCTCAGTCCCTTACCCTCCCTCCCACTCTCCCACCCTCACCTTCTTGAAGAACTGCTCCAGCGCCCGGGCGTTGATGTCATACCTGCACACCATCTTGATGAACAGCTGCGCCTCCTCCCCGCTCCAGCCTCGCCGGGCCCTGGCTGCCTTGGCGTACAGCTTGACAAAGCGCTCTGCAGGTCGGGTGGGGTCGGGTCGGGCCGGGTCGGGCCGGGCCGGGTCGGGTCGGGCCGGGCCGGGTCGGGTCGGGTCGGGTCGGGTCGGGTCGGGTCGGGTCGGGTCGGGTCGGGTCGGGTCGGGTCGGGTCGGGTCGGGTCGGGTCGGGTCGGGTCGGGTCGGGTCGGGTCGGGTCGGGTCGGGTCGGGTCGGGTCGGGTCGGGTCGGGTCGGGTCGGGTCGGGTCGGGTCGGGTCGGGTCGGGTCGGGTCGGGTCGGGTCGGGGCGGGGCGGGGCGGGGCGGGGCGGGGCGGGGCGGGGCGGGGCGGGGCGGGGCGGGGCGGGGCGGGGCGGGGCGGGGCGGGGCGGGGCGGGGCGGGGCGGGGCGGGGCGGGGCGGGGCGGGGCGGGGCGGGGCGGGGCGGGGCGGGGCGGGGCGGGGCGGGGCGGGGCGGGGCGGGGCGGGGCGGGGCGGGGCGGGGCGGGGCGGGGCGGGGCGGGGCGGGGCGGGGCGGGGCGGGGCGGGGCGGGGCGGGGCGGGGCGGGGCGGGGCGGGGCGGGGCGGGGCGGGGCGGGGCGGGGCGGGCGGGGCGGGGCGGGGCGGGGCGGGGCGGGGCGGGGCGGGGCGGGGCGGGGCGGGGCGGGGCGGGGCGGGGCGGGGCGGGGCGGGGCGGGGCGGGGCGGGGCGGGGCGGGGCGGGGCGGGGCGGGGCGGGGCGGGGCGGGGCGGGGCGGGGCGGGGCGGGGCGGGGCGGGGCGGGGCGGGGCGGGGCGGGGCGGGGCGGGGCGGGGCGGGGCGGGGCGGGGCGGGGCGGGGCGGGGCGGGGCGGGGCGGGGCGGGGCGGGGCGGGGCGGGGCGGGGCGGGGCGGGGCGGGGCGGGGCGGGGCGGGGCGGGGCGGGGCGGGGCGGGGGCGGGGCGGGGCGGGGCGGGGCGGGGCGGGGCGGGGCGGGGCGGGGCGGGGCGGGGCGGGGCGGGGCGGGGCGGGGCGGGGCGGGGCGGGGCCCAGGTCGGGGTCCAGGTCCGGGTCCAGGCCCGGGTCCAGGTCCGGGTCCAGGTCCGGGTCCAGGTCCAGGTCCAGGTCCAGGTCAAACAAACCACCATCACTTGCCTGGGTTGGCAAAGTGCTTCGGCATGGTGACCGCCAGCTGCATCGAGTGCGCTCTGATGGTGTTGGCGTCACTCCTCAGGTTGATGTTGCCCAACTGCTGCAGCTTGGCCAGCAGCGCCTGGTTGCTGGGATCCTCAAAAACAGGCATCAGCATGGGGTGGTGGCGCTGCCTTGGGCTGCCTTGGGCTGAAGTCCTTGAGCTGCCAGAGCATCACTGGGTCCTCGCTGTCAAGGGGCAAGGGAGGCCCTGTGGGTGCTGCGGGTGCAAGGGCGGTCAGACGTGCGTTGCAGCGCCTTGGGGTGGGTTGTGGGACTGGCTCAGGCTCGGGCTCGGACTCCGAGTCAGACTGTGACTCCGGCTCAGAGTTACAACCTGACTCGGAGTCAGAGTCACAGTCTAACTCCATGCTGGCAGGCTGGGCAGGGGCAGGCTGAGCAGGGTGCGTGTGAAGAGTGGGGGTAAAGGGGGTGCATCAGGGGCTTGGGGGGCTGCACGGCTGGAGGTGTGGGTGCACTGGCATACCCCGTGGTGGGGTAGCCCACCAGGCAGGTTAGCAATATTCAGAGCACAAACAAAGATGCGATGACGCGGAGCTGGCTGTGCACTTCAGCCCGCAGCTGAATGTGAGCCATTAGCTTGCGCTTGGTCATTTTGTGGCCGCGCAGCACAGCGCCACCCGGGACCTTGATTACCTGCGGACAAGCACAATCAACTCTTTGACAGGGGCAAGACACACTGCGGGAACACACGAAGCGGGGACAAAAACATTGCGGGGACACACAATTGCGGGGGGCGGACATTCACCTGGCGCCTGCTCGTGTTACAGCCATCATGGCGCTCCTGTCGCTGTTTCCCTTGAGGAGAGCGAGACGCTGCGATGGAACCAACAGGAGAGACGGGATATAAAACGGCGCACAACCTTTCAGTTTCTTTGCCGGGCCCTGCTCCTGCTTGGCGCTGCTCTTCCGTTTCTTCTTAGCTATCACGCGATGCGCATTAAGACGGGCGGTGGCTTTTTCAAGCAACTTCAGTTCCCCAAGCGATTCATGGAGTGATGATCCATGGAGGGCAGTCCGGGGTGCCCCGCCCCTGTCCCTGCCGGGGGCAGTCCGGGCAGCCCCGCCCCTGTTGTATATGTGAAGGCGGCCACTTCAGCTCCGCCTATATGTTTACAGCCATGCCGTATCTATTTCAAACTCGCCATTGCATGTGATAATTGAGCTTAGGTTGCAATCCAGTGTCGCCAGCACCATGCTTGTGGGTGAAACAATAGTGAGTGATGAAGTGAGTGAGATGACATACCCTGAACATCGTCTGTTGTTGAGCCCCCCATAACCTGGACTCCCCTATGTTAAAAGAGGCATGAGGCCACCCAGGCCATGTGCACGTGAAAACCAGCCCCATGTCCCCATGCCAGCCCTCACCCTTGCTAACCCCATGATGCATGAGTGTAGGCCTCTGTTTGCCAGCAGAGCTGGAGCACTGAAGACGTATGACCTCACAGCCATGACACCCTACGATAGCCCTGCCCAGCTCCAAAGATGCTTAACCATCCCATTCCAGCAGTGCCCCTAGTACTTAGCCGCTTCAAGCCAACAGTGACAGCGCTCTTGCAGGATGTGCTTACTAGACGCAGCTTCTCACAGTGCGGTGCTCACCTGCCAGCCACCAACCCCACCATCACACCATCACGTCTTGCCATCACCTATGTCACCACCCACACACCAGCCAGCCTTGAGATCCATCACGAAGGGCCAGTCAGCATGCACTGCAGAGTCTTCAAGGCCACAGGCACTGCCCCTCTGTGCTGAGGCATGAAATCCAAGGGGCCTTCTACTAGCAATAATGGCCAGCCAGCCAGCCAGCCAGCCAGCCAGCCGGCCAAGCACATGTACCAGCTGACAAAGCCTGACCAGAGCGCACACTACTGTGCCACTGTTGCTGCTTTTGTGACTGGTGTTGCTGCTGGGCAGTGGGTGCGCGGTCTCGCCGCTGCTCGTCACCGCTGCCCAGTCCACCAGCCCAGCAGTAAGGGGCTGCCAGCTGCTCAACCCCATGCGTTGCATGTGCCATGGAGCATTGCAGTCCAGCTACCAACCTTCTCACCAGTCTTGCCGTACCCGTACCTAGGCCCAGGGAACCAGCAACTTCCCAGCAACCACTGGTGCAAGAGCTGCATGCGGCCTAGCCTACTGCCACCAGGCCAGCTGCTGTAGCCACAGTGCTGGGCAATGGCGTGGGCCTGGACCTCCCTGACAGGTCTAAAGAGTCCCTCTACTGGGAGAACAGCCCTCCCCACCCCCTCCTCCTCCTCCCCTCCCCTCCCTGCTCTTGTCACCGTCGCCGCTCCCCCTTCTTCTCTCCCATCCCCTGCTCTTTTTCCTGCTCAGTGGTGGAGCACTGAGCTGCTGAATCACAGGTGGCAGCCCCACCAAGGCGTGGCGCAGGCCCCCAGCTGGGCCTGGCAGAGGTGCAGGGGTGGGGAGGCAGGGGTGCACGGATGAGAAGCTGGCTGAGCAGCAGGGCAGCAGCAGCAGCAGGAGCAGCAGCAGCGGGATGACCTCCAGCGACCACCACCAGCTGGCCACGATACTTACATCACGCCCTCGCCACCTCTGCTCTGCAGGGGGCCCAACTAAGTATAAGGCGGCCAGCTTGTCACATAGACAATAGGCGCCGAGCCGTGCTTTCATTACCTATGCTTGCTTGTTTGCTGTGTGCGTTTCTGGGGAGTGCTGCTGACCAGTAGGTCTAGTTGAGTCGGAGGCCATGCTGCCCTGCCTCTCTGCCCCCTTGCCCATTGCTGCACACTCCTGGCCCTCCCCCATCCAGCGAGCTGCCCAGGGTGGCTGTGTGTGGCTCGCCAGCCAGTAGCCGGTGCTGTTGGAGCAGCAGCAGCAGAGCCCAGGACCCAGGACAGCGCTGCGCCCAGTGCGGGTCCAGTGGCAGCTGGTGCTGCTGCCCTGCTGACCCTGCTGGCAGCAGTCTTCCCAGGGCTGCTGCACTCACCAGCCGCTCTCTCTCCTGCTGCGCTGGCAGTGTTGGGGTGCTTCACGCTGCTCCTCACTGCTTCAGATGTCATAGGGAGGCAGAGGGCAAAGGTGGGAGGAGGGAGGGCGCGATGTCCAGCCGCACAGGAGGGGCAGTCATCTGCTGGGCGCTGACAAACCAGCTGCTCCTCCCTACCAACCAGCTGCTTCCTGCTCTTGGTCTCAATCCTAAACGTGCACCTGCTCCACGTCGCTGCTGCTCCTGCAGAGCTGACCCCACTGCCATGATGCCATTGCTAATCCCCAACCAGCCGCCCTGCCCAAACATTGCTCAGTCGCCCAGAACAGTCATTCAACTGATTGCAGCCCCACACACCCCGTTCCCTGGTCCTACCCTAACCCACAGTCTTACTTCTCTACTCCCGCCCTTGCCCTGCTCAAAACCTTGAGTGGGACATGACCTCGCTGGCATCAGCCACCTGCATGATGCTGCCACCCAACATGATGGACGAGGTATAGTTGGGAGTCGGTTGGCTGAGGGGGCCCTGGAGCCCAGGGCTGAGGGCGCTGGGAGGTAGAGGGTGCAGGCCCGGGGCATCGGCAGCAGCGGTGGTGCTGCTGGGGGTGCGTGGCCCCTCAAGCAGCTTCTGGTGCTTCAGCTCGTTGGTGCTGGGCGCTCCCTCACCCATTGCTTCCGCGATTTGCGGCAGCTGCAGGGTAAGGCAGAGACATGGGAAGATGAGGGTGTAGTAAGAGTTGAGGGTGAAGGTGGGGGTGGAGTCAAAGGTGAGGGTGGAGGTCAAAGGTGAGGGTGGAGGCGAAGGAATGGGGCTGCAGCGACATGGGATGGGAAAGGGGCCAATGGGTGGCGAGTGGAGGTGGAGGGTGCCAGGGATGCGTAGGTGGCTTCCAGGGTATCCCTAGGTGGCTTTGTTTCCAGCAAGCAGAGACACACCCGTGTCTGGCAAGGAGGTGTACAAGGTGGAGAGCAGGCTGATGTGGAGCCAGTGGATAGGTGTGAGAGAAGTGAGGCCAGTGAGAAGGTGAGCGAGGAGGGAGTGAGTAAGACAAGGAGAGTGAGACTCTTGAGCTTACCGCCAAGGGTCGCTGCCGGGTGGTGCCCTTTGCAGTTGCTAAGGCGGAGCCTGGCCCCCAGTCCTTGCTCGAGTCGCCCACCACTGCTGCTGAGCCTAGGCTGGCGTCCATGTAGAAGGAGGCAGCGTCGTCCTGTGACCCATCACACATCAGGCACATACCATGCTTGCATGGACCTCCCTAGCGATGCAGAACAAGCCATACGATGTACAACAAGCCCCTCCACTCAGCAGTGGTTGGACAATTGCTGCGAAGCATGCACTGCTCCTATACAACCTCATGACCAAGCATCAAGGACGCCTCTGAGCAATGGGCTATGGGCAAACTTGTGAAAACTGCAGATCTGCGAACCGCCCCAGTACAGACTGCCCGAGCTCTTGTCGCTTCCATCAAAAGGATCCCGGCGCTGCCTCCCCCAAGCGCAACTGCTTTCCCAACCGTAACTGCTTGATTTGCACTGGCATGAAAATCTTCCACGTTTTCATGAAAACATTCATCGTGAAGTGAAGATCTGGAATTCAGAAAGACTGAAGAGTCGCAACCCTGGCTGTGGGACACTCAGTGCAACATGCACTCCTACATTGACCACCAGCATGGTCCGTGAGACACCGCTATTGCACCCACCATGTCCCACACCTCCCCCTCACCCCTACACACTAGCCCCCGCCTCACCTTTCCCTGAGGTCGTTTAGGTAGGGCCACCGCCCCTGCGCCACCTCCATTGGCCGCTGCAGCCTGGCTGGCTGGCGCCAGCACCTTGGGTCCTATGACATTCAAGGGGGGGGTCTCGCCGGGCTCAGCTGCCCTGAGTGAGATCAGCGTCTCCAGCACTGTCTCAAAGGTGGGTCGGGAGTCGGCGACATGGTGCCAGCAACGCTCGGCCAGTGTGCGCAGGCCGGGCGGGGCGGCGTCAGGCCAGCGGGGCCGCAGGGCCTCCCGGGTGATCTGGTGGCCAAGGAGGGCGCGGGGGACACCTGCCCAGGGAGGAGGGGGAGGCAGGCACAGGGAAGGAAGTGTTGTGCAGACAGGGAGGGGAGGCAGGCACAGGGAAGGGGTGGGGGGGCTGGGGGGCCTGCAACGGATGAGGGTGGAGGGGCACTTGATCAAGGATGCGGGGACATGAGTGAACAGTGCACACAACACCACGCTCTGCCAGGCAGCCTGGTACTCTGCCGTGTCAGCAGCCATGCAGAGTTCGCGAACATCTCACCAGCACAGCAGCTAGTAGCACTGCTCCCTTGCTGGCTGAGAAAATGCAGCGCAGCTCCACAGGTTGCCCTGACAGCAGTTGCGGCGGTGGGGTGTGCCAGATGCTGCATGTGTCTGCCTGGGCCTCAGCATGGCCTGCATGGAGGCTGCCTGGGCCTCAGCATGGCCTGCATGGAGGCTGCCTAGTGTGTGCCTGACCTCACCCTTGAATGCATGGCCCCCGGTGAACAGCTCCCACAGGGTGATGCCAAACGCATACACGTCAGCTGCCTTGCTCACTCGCCCCTCAAGCATGATCTCTGGGGCCATGTGGGTCCTGGGACCAAGCCAGCAAGTCAGGGTCAGGGTCAGGGGTCAGGTCAGTGATCAGTATCAGGAGTCAGTGGTCAAGGATCAGGGTGAGGGTTAGGGGTTAGAGCTCCGACATCATGGGCGGGCAATCAGGCAGGCAGGTAGGCAGACAGGCTGGGCAGGCTAATGAGCCTCCCTTACATGGTGCCCTGGAACACACTGCTGATATGCGTCTCCAAGTGGTCCATCTTCAGGGACAGCCCAAAGTCTGCCACCTTAGCCACCACGGTGCGCCCCTCGCCCCCACTCTTTAGCATCACATTGCGTGCCTGCAAGGGGCAGCCTCAGGGTCATGGTGGGCCGAGGGGGCAGACAGGCTGGCAGGTGGCTGGCTGAGGGGCAAGGCAAGGCGAGTCAAGAGCCAGCAGGCAGCAGAGGTGACGGGGAAGCAGCTAAGCAACATGTACCACATGGGTCAGGGTCAGGTCAGGTCAGGTCGAGGGTCAACATTCAGCCAAGGTCAGGAGTCAGGCGTGTGAGCCATCTCCAAGAGAACAAGTGCTTGCCCTAGGTGGCACTTATTGTGGAACGAGGCATGGCTAAGTATTGCTCAGTATCCCAAACCAGTAATTAAGATTCCCTAGGCTTTCCCTGCCCCCCATCCCTGATCCCTCTTGCCCCTTGTTCCCCAGCCCTGGACCACCCTGCCCTGCCCCCCTGCCCTGGGGCCATTTGCCTTCCCCAGCAGTGAACCCCCCAGCCCTGGAACCCCAGCCCTGGGGCCCCCTGACCTTTAGGTCTGCGTGCAGGACGTTGAGTGAGTGCAGGTGCAGCATGGCCTTGGCCACGTCCAGCCCTGTATCCAGCACTGCGTGGTAGTTCAGGCCGTTGGCACCCATGAAGGCGCCCTCGTCCAGGGCCTCACGCAGGCTGCCCTTGTCGCAGTACTCCAGCACCAACCGAACCTGGTGAGCCGTGAACGGGGTAGGGTTAGGGGTAGGGGTAGGTTAGGGCCAGGAGCAGGGGTGGAAGAAGGGGCGGTGCCAAGGCAGCAGGGCCGGTGCTACAGGCAGCAGCGGGGAAGCGGAGGTGCTGGTGCAAGGAGCGAAGAGGTGGAGGAGCAACGGTTGAAAGAGCGAGGAGTGAAGAGGCAGAGGAGGGTTGGCAAGGCGGGCAATGCAGAAAGCCACACATGCTGCTTTGAATCTGCCCACCTGGCTACTTGCCTGTCACCTTGGCTGGGTAGCTGGATGGTTGGCTGGCTGCCTGCCTGTCTGTCATCCTGCTCACGCAGGTCTGCTGTGGTGCCACCCTCACCTCGTAGCTGTGCACGTTCTGGCTGATATTTGACATGGAGCTGCCACTGTCCTTGACAGCGTCCGCACCAGCAGTGGTGGTGCCGTCGCTCCTGCGCGACATGGGCAGCTGGAACGCTGTGTAACCCTGCCCCTGCCCCTCCAACTGCCCTTGCCCCCCCCCCCTTCCCTAGCCCTTGCCCCTCCCCTGCACCTCCCTCTGCCTCACCCCCTGCCCCCTCCACTTCACCTGCCCCTACCTCCCCAATCAGGACATGGGAAGCCTTGTACCAGGGGTAGCCACACCCACTGCTCCAACGGCGGCTCTGAACCTGTGCCTGCCCCACTGCTCCTACCCTGTAGCATTACAGCAGGGGTCTGCTGAACCATGCTCTGCAGCCCCTGACTACTCCTTATGGCTGCTGCACTGCTCCACTCCTCGACTGCCCTGTGCGTCCAGCATGCATGAGAAGCTGCATGGGAGCATATACCAGCCAACCCCCCCTCTACTACTCCCCTTCCCCCTCCCTTTGCCCCTACATCCTTGCCCCAGCCCTCCCCTCCCCTAACCCTAACCCCTAACCAATAACCCCTACCCCTTCCCCTGCCCCTTCACCCCTCCCTGCACTCACGTTACCAGGAGCCCAGGCTCCATACCCTCAGGCATCGCTGTCCGGTCCTTGATGGGTCGGATGGCATACGTGTAGGTCTGCAAGCGCATTAGGAGGGCGACCGCACTTGCATTGTCCGAGAGGTGAGTCAGGGGGAGTGGGCAGTGAGGTCTCTGGCAGTGGAACCCAAGGTTAAGGACAAAGCCGGGGCAGCAGCGATCCCGGCGCTGGTGCCACACACCGGTGGGACTGACTGAAGGCGGTGGGGACAGGTGCAGGTGGGGGCAGGTGCAGGTCAAGGCAGGCAAAGGGTAGATGGGAAGGCCACGTCAGGTCCAGGGCCAGGTTAGGAGCAGGCACGGAGCCAAGTCAGGGGCCGAATCAGGGGCAGGGGAGAGCAAGGCGAGGGACAGACTTAAAGCAGCAGAGATCCTGGCACTGGCGCCCACACAGGGTTCTTTGGTGATGGCAGCAAAGCTCGCTGCCCTGTGCTGCCCCTATGTCCTCTGTCCCAGCCTGCTTCAATCCGTGTTGATTACAAGGATGCTGTCACGGCTGTCAGCATGCTGTGTGGTGCGCCAGGGCAGGGCACAACACCAAGGCTGCAGCAGCCATGCCTCCGCAGCCAACCCGCCACAATGCAGCCCGCAGCTGCTGCCTGTGGGTGACAATATCCACACCACCACCTGTGCCACACCACCACCTGTGCCACACCACCACCTGTGCCACACCACCACCTGTGCCACACCACCACCTGTGCCACACCACCACCTGTGCCACACCACCACCTGTGCCACACCACCACCTGTGCCACACCACCACCTGTGCCACACCACCACCTGTGCCACACCACCACCTGTGGGACCTGGAAGGTGGCTGCGCATACCTGGACTATGTTGGGGTGGCTGAGGCTGCTGCTGATGGCTGCCTCCATGATGGCCTGCGGACAACGAGGGACAGAGCCAGACGCTGCTGATGGGAGCGACATGGGAGTAAGATGGGCAGTGCCCGGCACCCACACATGATGATGTGATGAGGTGTGATGAGGTATGACAGCATGGCAGTTGAGGTGACACAGTGTGACATACCAGGCTTGTATGAGCAGAGGCAGTGGAGGACACCGAGGTGGCACTGGGCAGCTGGGCATGCAGCACCTGACTGAGCAAAAGTTATCTGGACCCCATCCCTGCACCTAAGTCACCTGCCACTCTCCCGCCCCGCACCCCCCTAGCATAGCTGTAACAATAGCGTAGCTGTAACAAGAGCGTACTGTAGCATAGCTGTAGACACACACAACTCGCCGCACCCAACCCCTGACCTTGACTCCCACCCCTCAGGACCCACTAACTCATGTCTCAGCAGCCAACTGCAAAAACCAAACCCACAGGTTAACAGTGAAAAACCCAACCTACGAGTTTCCCTAATTGGATTGCTCTTCCCACCCTGCCACCCCGCCTGCCTAATCAGGCCACTGACCATCTTCTCCCTCTTCTCTGCCCCGCTCATGTTGGCGGGCATGACCATGGTCTTCACAGCCACCACCGTGCCCCGCCATAGCCCCTTGTACACCTTGCCAAACTGCAGGTCAGCAGCAGGGCACAGCAGGCAGCATTGCAAGCGCCACAACACGCTGCATGCTGGGCAGATCCCTGGCAGCTGTGGGGTAGCGGTGACCCTCAAAAACCCTTTTGCTGCTGAGCTGCACCCACTGAAGGCCCTGAAGCCTGCTGGCAGCTGTAACACTGAAGGAGCGAACTGCTTGCTTGGGCCATGCCTGGCTGCTGTGTGGTAAGGACACTAACAATGATCATGATTGTTAGACATACTGATAACCGCAACCTCTTGCATCCCATCCCAGCCAACTTTGGCTTTTGAAGGCCTGAGGCTCGCTGGCAGCTGCAGCCCTGGCAAGCCCGTTCCATCCATTAGAGCTGGACCCAGAGACTTGACTGGCAGCTCAAAGCTCTCCTCCAGGTTCCCCTGCGTGCTGCCACAGCCTGGATAGCAGGACCCAGAGTACAGCTGCAGGGCTGCCACGCACCGTGCCCTCGCCCAGCAGCTCGTTGGTCTGGATGCTGTCAATGTCTGCTGCGCTGCTGTTGGAGTTGACGGCCAGCTGACGGCGCATGCCCTCAATGCGCTCTGCAAAGTTGCCAGTTGGTTGAAGTTGGTTGCAGGAGCAGGTAGGTGGACCCCGGCACAGTCTGTCACTGCTTGGTAGCCATGTCAGGAAATTGTGGGTTACAAGGCTCTGGTTAGCATTGTAGCTATGGCAATGGGTGGGGGATGAGTACTGATCATGCACTCAGGCTGAGAGGCTTGTCTGCTCATGCCATACAGACAGACAAAGTGTTCTTACAGTGTGCTCTGACAATGCGTGTTCTCTTGCCACACTCTCACACTAGCAGATAAAGTCGGTTGTGATGGGCAGCACGGCCGTGTACTGTGCAGGGCAGGGAGTGCATAAAGGAAGGGGCAAGGAGGAGGAGGAGGAGGAGGGGAGCAAGGAGGAGGGGTGTGGGCAGGGTGGAGGCGTCCAGCCTATGCTGCACCCACCCAGCGTGATCCCCTCCTTGCTCGTCACTGAGCCCTCTGATGTCTTGCCCGGGGCGCGGCCAGCCGGGCCACCAAGCACGCTGATCAGGTTGTACTGCCGCACCTGCATGGACACGGACCAGGGGCAGCACAGAGCCAAGGCAGGTCAGTCTAGGAAGCCTGCGCCACAACAGTGTGGTGAAGGGCGGTTGAAGGCCTGGCAGCCACACGCCCATGAGCCACCACAGGCCAGGAGGAGGGAAGGGCAGGCCAGGAGCTTCAGCTGCTGTAGTGGGGTGGCAGCAGTCACAGGCTGAGCAGCGATATGCCAGACGGTAGGCTGTAGTGACAGGTGAAGGCAGTCAGAGGATAGGCGTTGTGTGGCCTAATGAGCATTACCCAACTCATACCACGTCATAGCCAGGAATGGACAAGCCCAAGCAGCTCTCACACGCCCCACTGCTGGCCTCAATGGTGCTGAGCTTGTGGTCAGCATCATGGGCAACCTGCTCTGACCCCGGCCACGCCCGACTGCCCAGTGGCACCCGCCCAGCGCACCAGCAGGGCGTCCAGGCGCAGCTTCTCCTCCTCAAGGTGAGCTGTGGTAGCGGCCAGGGCCTTGTTGGACGTCTGCAATAGAGTGAGGTGGTGTGAGGTATGGTGTGTGGTGTGAGGTGGTGTGAGGTGGTGTGAGGTGGTGTGAGGTAGGGTGAGATGAGTTCGGGTGGGGTGAGGTGAGGTGAGGTGAAGTCGGGTGGGATGGGGTGAGGTCGGGTTGGGTCTGCCGCTGCCCTTCCTGCACCCACCAGCACGTCTTGTAACAGTGCACCCTGCTGCGCCCACGAGGCCATGATGATAGCGATGAGGATGGCCAGCACGCCGCTGCCCAGCACCACCAGCACAATCATGCCGGCCTCCCAGGCAGGCGTCCAGCCCTCAGCAGGCTCGAGGTACACAGTCCAGTTGTTGTTGGACACCTGGCAGCAGGGCAGGCAGTGGAGGGGCAGTGGAGGGGCAGGGGGGCAGTGGAGGAGGCAGTGGGAGGAGGCAGTGGAGGGGCAGACAGCCAACCCACTGCTCCTGCTGCTGCATCCCCACTGCTGCTGCTGCCACCCCACTGCTGCTGCAATTGCCCCTGCTGCCTCCCCACTAGCTGGTATGACCGACCCGCCTGGACGTCGCACATCACAACCCACCTCCAGTGGAACCTGGACCGGGTTCCTGGGCGGAGGCTTGCTGGCGCAGAACACGTACTCCGGCCCCGCCCCCGCTGGCTTGACCTCGGTGGTGGTCCAGGGCCGGGTCATTGACCACAGGTAGCCCTTCTGCTTCAGCAGGTCCAGCCGTGGATCAGTGCCGTTGCGCAGCTCCTCCAGTAACAGGCTTCGACACAAGACAACACACAGCATGGCGATGAAAGGAAGGAGGTAGGGTGGCATTGTGACACGAGGGGTTGGCAACGAGGGGTGGCAATGTGGCAGCACAGGGGCAGTGAGGCAAACACTGGCTACCCCTCCCCCCGGCATAGATAGGCATGGCATGATGGTCATGGTGATGAGCCATGCATGCACTCACATGATGGTGACGAACCCCCAGAACTTCTCACGTGTGACAGGGTCGTAGCACATGGACTGGGGCACACAGTTGGTGGGCACTGCAGGCAGGGGCAGGGGCCAGGGAGCATGGGGCAGGGGCCATTAACCACAATATAGGAAGGAGCCAGCTGGCTATGCAGAGCCAGGTGTGACCATTTCTGCAAGTG
The DNA here is from genome assembly GCA_030144725.1 of Haematococcus lacustris. Taxonomy (NCBI): domain Eukaryota; kingdom Viridiplantae; phylum Chlorophyta; class Chlorophyceae; order Chlamydomonadales; family Haematococcaceae; genus Haematococcus; species Haematococcus lacustris. The sequence goes on along the minus strand of JASKMD010000010.1, from coordinate 2,861,817 downwards.
TCCCGGAACTGCCCTGGACCCCTCCCCACTAAGTGATAGGTACACCTGGGCTGTATTGCTGGGTTGGCTGCACTGCTGGTGAAGGAGTCTGGCGCCATGTGCCGGTTAACGGCCTGCTCGGGTGGGGTGGTGACGCCTGGTGGTGCGGGCTTGCCTGATGTGCTGTGCGGGGGCTGCTGGCAATAGGCAGCAGTACCACAGACTTATAAGCCTGCTTGGCTGCTAACAAGCCAGCTCTGCTCCCAGAGGCGATGCACCTCATCCCATGCTTTTGTCCTCAAGCCAGCTGCCCCTCCACCTGTGCACCCCTGACCGCTGGTTAGCTGGCAGCACGAGCACCCTCCAGCACAGCCATGGAGGCGGGCAGCACTGCTATCCGCCCTGCCAGCAGGCTCAGAGTGTGCTCAGGAGGGCAGGGTGCTTATTAGGGCTGTAGTGCTGCTCTGTGCCTGCTCCTGGTCACCCACTTGATCGGTTGGTGCCAAACGTCTCGCTGAAGGAGCTATTCTGGACAAAGACAGGCAGTCGCACTATTGCACCGTAAGCTGATGGCAGCAGGTCCAGGGGCCCGTTGAGAAGCAGCTTCTTGCTGGACACAGTTGCCAAGGCGCCACCTCTGAGCGCAGACTGCAGTCAGGGCATGCATGTGCACTCCATGTGCGGGTACATACCCTGGCAGATGTATCCAGCATGTCGTAATCATTTCCTCACCGCATTGAAGATGTCGAGCCCGATACGGGACACCGCCAACTGAGAAGTGAGAGGCCACACGGCTGCTATCACCCCCAAGGGAGACACCTGGATCTCCTGGATTGTGTTGTTGGGCAACTGTAGCCAAGAGAGCAAATGACAGATGTAAAGACATGCGACATGCCTCCCTTGAGACATGCTTGAGGTAAGACCTCACCGTAGCAACCACGTCATCTGCAATAGTCTGAAAGTTGAGAGCGAAGGAGGGGAAGTAAGGGTTCTGCTTGATGAAAATGGACAGGGTCACCAAAGGTGTGAAGGACTGCTCGAACGAGAGCTGGAAGCTGGCTGCCCAGTCTAAGCCTGCGCCGTACACAACAGACCGCTTGTCTGCAGCCTCTTTCTGCGCTCCCGCCACAACCCCGTAAACCCCGAGGGCTACGCAGACGGCGAAAACAAGCAGCGGCGGTAGTAGAAGCAGTGCGGGCTTCCGTCGCACATTTCTTGCATACACCTAGGCCAAAGGGCACAGTGAAGGGGTACTATGTTCCAGGATCGCAGGCATGCTGCTGACTGGGTCGCAAATCAAAGCAGCAAAAAAGCATACCTGCAGGGAGCTCTGCGCCCGTCTATACAGGCGCACAAGAAAGTTCGGAGTAGCCGCGGTGGGCTCCTTAGCATTAACGACGTCTGCTGCAGGCTGCTTCTGAAGATTTTCGTGCACATTTAGCTGCTCCGTCGCAGCTCGCTCCGAACCTCCTCCATTCCCTTCTTTGCTGTTGGGTTCCTGAGGATGAGCACTACTGCTGAATGCTATTGTGCTTGCTGCCTCCATGATGAGTAGGCCTTTGGACTCGTTCGCTTGCAGAGTATGATTCTCCATCGAGTGCGATCGGTTCTGCTGCTTGTCAATGCTGGAGCGCGGTAAAGGCCCTGCCTGCACCTTTGACATTTCCGCTTGTGCACAGCCTCTAGTGGGTCAGTCTACGGGGTCCATCCTCACCATCGCGGCGTAACTCATGCACGCTGGGAGTACGACTTATGCATGAGGCCCAAAAACCTCAAATGCAATCTACGTCAAATGCGTGATTTCGACTATGGACGACTTTGCTTGTAAAGGAAACCCAGCGTTGTATGGTTCCCGTGACACACGTGTCCGTGTTTTGCTACGTATTCATATCTGTAGGATGTATGTTATTAATGCAACAAGTGGTGCCTTGTCGTTGAGAGCAGCTTTCGGCTTAGGCTCAAGCAATGGTTGCTGACACGAATGCAAGGGATGCTCACCCATCTCCGCCGGGCGTGGCGCATTGCCGCGCACGGGCAGAAAACTGTATACAGCAATTCATGCAACGTATATACACTTGCAATTGCACCACACTTGTAAATACACTGGTGCACCTCTGTTGTGCGCCGCTTGCTATTACTCCATCGTGCACTAGGCGGAATTGTGGTGGGAGGGCCAGGGACCAGCTGAGACTTCCGGGGGGCCAGCACAGCTATCACTATCAGGCACAGTTGTCAGGCGGCCTCAAACTAACAAAAAACATACCCCTAGTAATCAAAACGAGGTACAGGCACGAGGTTTGTTTTCTAGTTGGGGCCTGTCTCATTCCTGACCCACCCTGCAAACTGTCAGGATCAGTCGCCGCAAAAGAATCGATTCTCATGGCATGCCAAATTGATGTGGCCCCGCCCCGCCCCGCCCCGCCCCGCCCCGCCCCGCCCCGCCCCGCCCCGCCCCGCCCCGCCCCGCCCCGCCCCGCCCCGCCCCGCCCCGCCCCGCCCCGCCCCGCCCCGCCCCGCCCCGCCCCGCCCCGCCCCGCCCCGCCCCGCCCCGCCCCGCCCCGCCCCGCCCCGCCCCGCCCCGCCCCGCCCCGCCCCGCCCCGCCCCGCCCCGCCCCGCCCCGCCCCGCCCCGCCCCGCCCCGCCCCGCCCCGCCCCGCCCCGCCCCGCCCCGCCCCGCCCCGCCCCGCCCCGCCCCGCCCCGCCCCGCCCCGCCCCGCCCCGCCCCGCCCCGCCCCGCCCCGCCCCGCCCCGCCCCGCCCCGCCCCGCCCCGCCCCGCCCCGCCCCGCCCCGCCCCGCCCCGCCCCGCCCCGCCCCGCCCCGCCCCGCCCCGCCCCGCCCCGCCCCGCCCCGCCCCGCCCCGCCCCGCCCCGCCCCGCCCCGCCCCGCCCCGCCCCGCCCCGCCCCGCCCCGCCCCGCCCCGCCCCGCCCCGCCCCGCCCCGCCCCGCCCCGCCCCGCCCCGCCCCCGCCCCGCCCCGCCCCGCCCCGCCCCGCCCCGCCCCGCCCCGCCCCGCCCCGCCCCGCCCCGCCCCGCCCCGCCCCGCCCCGCCCCGCCCCGCCCCGCCCCGCCCCGCCCCGCCCCGCCCCGCCCCGCCCCGCCCCGCCCCCGCCCCGCCCCGCCCCGCCCCGCCCCGCCCCGCCCCGCCCCGCCCCGCCCCGCCCCGCCCCGCCCCGCCCCGCCCCGCCCCGCCCGCCCAGAAATGGCTCTAACCGCCGGCCAACCGTCGGCTCCGCTCGCCTCGCCTCATTGCAATTGCGGTGTTAAACTACGGTGTGCCATGATGAGTAGTTCGGTTGTCGTCTATAGACGAAAATGCATCGTCTTTTTGTCTGTTCCTCTATAGTCTAGTCTTGTCGTCTTCACAGCCCTGATGGCAGGTGTCCCCAACATGGGGTTGGTAATCTTCATGCAAGTACTCTCTACAAAGTGCACCGTTCCTGTTAGCGTTCATCACATCGGCAGCTGCGTAGTATCGTGCGTCGGCAAGCGGCGCGTTAACTCTTGCGCGTGAGACCATGCCGGCGCAAGCGATCGCGGACACACCTCAGCTGCTCACTATCGATTGTTCTAGTGGTGAGTAGCGGCATCAATGATAGAAATGTGCCTGTTGTTCAGCCCGCCAAGCTCGGCGAGCCTGATTGGTCCTTTAATTATTTCAAGACCAGCCGCAAGGGGACGGGGAGGAGGAGGAGGAGGGGGAGGAGCTGCTACAGCGGGTGCCTTTGAGGTCGCAGTGGAAGCGTTTGCATTTTAGCTTGGATGGCTAACTTTGTTAGCAGCAGACTTGGCGGCGTCGGAGGAGAATAAGCTTAGGACTAATATCCGACCGTATAAATCCGACCGACTAAAATCCGACCGACAGAATACGGTAGTTCGGTACATCGTAGTATACGGGCCGCCGTATCCGTGAACACCTACGTCTCATCATGGAAGCAGCAAGCACATTGGCATTCAGCAGCAGCGCTCAACCTCAGGAACCCAACAGCAATAATGGGATTGGGGCAGCATCGGAGCGGGCTGCGACGGAGCAGCTAAATGTGCAAGAAGATCTTCAAATGCAGCTTACAGCAGGCGTCGTCAATGCTAAAGAGCCCACCGTGGCTACTCCGAACTTTCTTGTGCGCCTGTATAGGCGAGCGCAGAGTTCCCTGCAGGTGTGGTTTTTCGCTGCTTGATTTGCATCCCGGTCAGCAGCGTGTGTGAGATCCGGTCAGTTAGTTCCGCCACTTCTCCTTTACTGTGCCCTTTGGCCTAGGTGTATGCAAGAAATGTGCGACGGAAGCCCGCACTGCTTCTACTACCGCCGCTGCTTGTTTTCGCCGTCTGCGTAGCCCTCGGGGTTTACGGGGTTGTGGCGGGAGCGCAGAAAGAGGCTGCAGACAAGCGGTCTGTTGTGTACGGCGCAGGCTTAGACTGGGCAGCCAGCTTCCAGCTCTCGTTCGAGCAGTCCTTCACACCTTTGGTGACCCTGTCCATTTTCATCAAGCAGAACCCTTACTTCCCCTCCTTCGCTCTCAACTTTCAGACTATTGCAGATGACGTGGTTGCTACGGTGAGGTCTTACCTCAAGCATGTCTTAAGGGAGGCATGTCTCATATCTTTACATCTGTCATTTGCTCTCTTGGCTACAGTTGCCCAACAAGACAATCCAAGAAGTTCAGGTGTCTCCCTTGGGGGTGATAGCAGCCGTGTGGCCTCTCACTTCTCAGTTGGCGGTGTCCCGTATCGGGCTCGACATCTTCAATGCGGTGAGGAAATGATTACGACATGCTGGATACATCTGCCAGGGTATGTACCCGCACATGGAGTGCACATGCATGCCCTGACTGCAGTCTGCGCTCAGAGGTGGCGCCTTGGCAACTGTGTCCAGCAAGAAGCTGCTTCTCAACGGGCCCCTGGACCTGCTGCCATCAGCTTACGGTGCAATAGTGCGACTGCCTGTCTTTGTCCAGAATAGCTCCTTCAGCGAGACGTTTGGCACCAACCGATCAAGTGGGTGACCAGGAGCAGGCACAGAGCAGCACTACAGCCCTAATAAGCACCCTGCCCTCCTGAGCACACTCTGAGCCTGCTGGCAGGGCGGATAGCAGTGCTGCCCGCCTCCATGGCTGTGCTGGAGGGTGCTCGTGCTGCCAGCTAACCAGCGGTCAGGGGTGCACAGGTGGAGGGGCAGCTGGCTTGTGGACAAAAGCATGGGATGAGGTGCATCGCCTCCCCCTGCAGAGGGTGTCTGGCCCCTGCCCCTGCCTGCAGTGCCCACCAACTGTGTGCCCCAGTCCATGTGCTACGACCCTGTCACACGTGAGAAGTTCTGGGGGTTCGTCACCATCATGTGAGTGCATGCATGGCCAACCACCATGACCATCATGGAGAGTGTGGGACATGGCAGAGATGGACAGGGGTGGCAGTGGTGGGGTAGGGCATGACAAGCTGCAACCCTAACGCCCATGCTCCTGCTTGGGCTCTCAGTCTCTCTGGGGTAGCCAGGGGCCGCCTCAGTGGTGCTGCCACTGGGCCACCCTACCTCCTTCCTTTCATCGCCATGCTGTGTGTTGCCTTGTGTCGAAGCCTGTTGCTGGAGGAGCTGCGCAACGGCACTGATCCACGGCTGGACCTGCTGAAGCAGAAGGGCTACCTGTGGTCAATGACCCGGCCCTGGACTACCACCGAGGCCAAGCCAGCGGGGGCGGGGCCAGAGTACGTGTTCTGCGCCAGCAAGCCTCCGCCCAGGAACCCGGTCCAGGTGCCACTGGAGGTGGGTTGTGATGTGTGATGTCCAGGCGGGTCGCTGAGTCCAGCCAGCGGGGAGGCAGCAGGGGCAAGTGCAGCAGCAGTGGGGTGGCAGCAGCAGCAGCAGTGGGTCGGCAGCAGCAGCAGTGGCAGGCTTAGCAGCAGCACTTGTCAGTACAGCACTTGAGTTCACGCCCAGCATTGGCACTTGTGGGGCCTATGTCAAGCCCACAGCCGGTCAGTCCATGATGAGGCTCATGGCTCACGGCCCGCATGTGAGCTGAAAGACCTTGCCTCCATATGTTGTGGGCGTTGCCACCTTCTGATCCACCAGCTGCCCCTGCCCCTGAAGCCAGGTACTTAACCCCAGCACCTGACCCTGACGTTTGCCCCTCCACTGCCTCCTCCCACTGCCTCCTCCAACTGCCTCCACTGCCCCCCTGCCCCTCCACTGCCTGCCCTGCTGCCAGGTGTCCAACAACAAGTGGACTGTGTACCTGGAGCCTGCTGAGGGCTGGACGCCTGCCTGGAAAACCGGCATGCTAGTGCTGGTGGTGCTGGGCAGCGGCGTGCTGGCCATCCTCATCGCTATCATCATGGCCTCGTGGGCACAGCAGCGTGCACTGTTGAAAGACGTGCTGGTAGGTGCAGGTGGAGGGAGGGCAGCGGTAGACCTAACCCGACCTCATCTCACCTCTTCTGACCTGACCCCACCTCACCATACCTCACCTCACCACACCCCACCTCACCTCACCCGACCTCACCTCACACCACCTAACACCACACCATACCACACCTCACCACAACTCACACCGCCTCACTTGACTGCAGAGTTGGCGTGCCGCCTGCTCATCCATGACGATGGTTCCGCCGCTGTGGGCTCCTTGAAGGCGGTGCCCACTAACATGGCAGAAGTTCTGCGCAGGTAGGCGTGCAGCAGTGTTTTCCTTTCTCGGCTTCAAAATTTTGGCATTTTATAGCAATTGCTGTGTAGAACGCTAAAACTAAATACTGCTGTGCACTGGAGTGCTGGTGGGTTACGTGCTGTTGAGAAGGGGCTTGATGCGCCTTGGGCTTCAGGGCAGGCAGGCGGGTGTGATTCACTCTCTCATGTTGTCCATCACCCCCTTACCTACTGGTTGGCTGCGCTTATCCTTCAAAAACCTGCCATAAGCCTTGCTGTGAAGTTCGAGGCGTAACGAGGCAGCAGGGTGCTCTCTTAAGCTGTCAGGCATTTGAGCCATCCTGGTGTGTGTCTTGTGTTGTGAAAGATGTCCATGTGCCCTACCACCAGTTGATGCCATGCCAAGTGCGCCTTGCGCGCGTGTGTGTGAGTGTGTGTGTGAGTGTGTGTGCTGAAAATGCCCACCTACCGCCCTTCTTGGGAACCTTGAGCCGTTGCTGGTGGCCAGCTGTCGACACGCAGCCTGCTTGCTCCTATTCTGGTGGACATGGCGGTGTGGTGGAGGCGGTGGTGAGGCGGGTGGGCAGCTGAGGCTGGTGCTAGGCATGCCCGTGGCACCAGGGACTAGGCATGGAGGTGGGACCCTGGGACTTCCCGCGTCCTTCTGGATGCCGTAGCCAGTTTTTGTTATACACGTGGTTGTTGTCCCCAGCTGGTGTGGACTGGTGCTAGGCATGTTCGCGGCACCAGGGACCGGCTTCCTTTTGGATGCCGTAGCCAGGTTTTGGTCTGTTGCAAACGGTAAGGACTGGCTGCCGGCTTGGCTGTGCTTGGCTTGGCAGCGAGGTGAGGCTGTGCAATGCTTGGACTGGGAGATGTGTCAAGATAACACAATGCGTCACCTTACATAATGCGTGACGGCAGTTACTTAGCAAAGCTTGCTTTTTCTAGCTGATGTTGAAATGTTGAGGTGCTGCATGAGGTTGACGTGACAGTTGCTGCTAACGTTTGCATGGGAAACCCCCTAGACTGCATGCGAACGCATTGTGAACGCTTGAGGGTATATGGGGGCTAGCTGAGATGGCTGCGGTAGCTTGAGAAACTCCAATTTGTCCCGTCTTCAAGCGGCAGGGGTCTCAGCAAGCGAGCTGTAAAAATGGGATCCGTGTGAAGGGCGGCTACGTCATCCCTGTCCCATCAGCTGCCAGCTTGTCTGGACCGGCTTCGTGGGCGAACACCCTGCTTTCTTAGGCCACAGCGCATGCTTAGAACGCGACAGATGTGCGATGTGGTGGTGGTGGTGGTGGTGGTGGCAGATGCTATACATTAAACGGATGTGAAGGGTTGCGTTGCGAGGTGGCTCCCCGGTGTGGCGGCTTGCGCGCATGTTCACGAATCTCCGCACATCTCTTGACTAGGGGCTCTGGGCTGTCATCGCCTCCAATGTCGCCAGTGATGCGGCTTCCATGTAACTCTGCATCACTGATGTTGCATTCTGAGTGTACTCTGCACCCCAGAATGGTTGTGTTGTGTGTTGTTGTGTTGTCTCACCTTGTTGTAGAGGTAGGTATATAAGGTTCCCAAATAGACATCTCTATGTCCATGTAGTAAATAGTATAGACTAGAGATAGTAAATAGTGTAGACTAGTCGACTCTTTCGTCACCAAATCAGCTCATTTCAGTCGCAACGGGGCGTACATTAGCTCGCCAAACACGTCGTGCTAGTCTTAAGAGCAGTCAGTATCAGTTGCAATTCTGTTGATCTGCCGGCCAAAAAATTGCCCACTTCCTTATCGACGAACTCCGATGGCTGCAGCTGCTGGCCCATCGGGCGGCACGCAGCCAAAGCTGGGAGCATTACAATTGCAGACAAAGCTTCGAGAGCAAGCGCTTCTCATTTCAGGTCTATGAGTTTAAGGACAAAGCGTTTGCAAAGCCGTTTGCGGCGATTGTGACCAGTCCTATAGCTGCGTGAACATGTCTACCACAATTGAACACAAGTGCAAGCCAAAGCGACAGCGTGCGGACACGACACCAGATGGACCAGCAGCAGCAGCAGCAGCAGAGCTGCCTTTCCAGCGAATCGCGAAGTGCTGGAATGCTACGGCGACTCAACACTCGACTTTGACTCTATATACTCGATTTTGAGTGTGTACTCGACATGTGCATATCAACTGCAACAATGATGACAACAAGTCTTCCCGTTGAAACTGCTAATAGCTCTGCAGTCGCCTAGGACAAGGTTTTTTTGCATGGAGCGACTAGACTATCATACTATGAGGGCGCGTTTCCAATGCACGGAGAAAAGAGAAAAGAGATCGGAGAGAAAGAGAAGAGAAAGAGAGAAAGAGAAGAGAGAAAGAGATCAGCCGCCAGCCCATGTCCCTCTAACTGCCGCAAACGGTCCGGATCTCTTCTCTCCCGTTTCCAATGCGCGGAGATAGAGACGAATAACTCTCCTAGAGTGAGCTCCATTTGATCTCTTTGTCTCCGCGAGCGTCCTCCAGGCCGACCCCCCCAGGAGAAAAAGAGATGTGACCGAGAGATGTGACCTTTTGCACCGGAGCCGCAGCGAGAGCTGGGTTAGGCTGGGCGACAGCATGTTTCTCCAGGGCATCGCTGTGATGTCCAATGTCCCGTTGCCGCTTCTGCGTCGCCACCTAAGCCGCAGGAGCTGATGAAGAGGACATATGCCCAGGAGATGGTCCTCGTCCGTATTGTTGCAGAGGGCGCATCAGCTGAGGGCGCATCAGCTGTTTGACGAGCACCGCAATTTCAACGCGGAGCAGTGCCATAGAGAGTTGTAGCCCCCCGGAGCATACTTAGCTAGTCCCGCTAGTGCGGAGAGTGCTTGACTAGTTAGCCTGATAAGCCCCGCAGCCTGACTTGCACAACTGCACTGACTTGCACGACTGACTTGCACGGCGCACTTTGTGCACTTGCGCCTGCGATGCTTCACGCCATCATACCTGCCACCATCCCAGCTAACGGGACAATTGCGTCCTTGTTCCCATACCATATGAAAAGATCGCCCCCAGAGCTACAGCCAACCCCCAAAGCTACAGTGAAACACCAGCCGAGCACTGTAGCTCTGCGTGTAGCTTTGGTTCGCGGGGAGGCTGCGTGTGTGCATTGGCGTGTGTGCATTCTCCCTTTGCTTAACTTGTTAAACTTGTTTAACAAACCGGGTCATGCTCTACTGCTGCCGCTACTTCCGCTGTATCCGCTGCTGCTACTGCTATCCATGTTGCTGGGCAGCTCGTGTGTAGATCAATGAAGGCGTAGGCGGCGGCTGGAAAGTGGACGTCCATGCATCTCTTATCTCTTTTCTCCGTCCATTGGAAACGCGTTTGAATTCATGCACATGGGCGGTCTCTTATCTCTTTTCTCCGTCCATTGGAAACGCGCCCTGAGACTATCTCTATTCTAGTCAAAATTAGTACTATTTCGACTAGTACTATATCTAGTCTATTTATAGTCTATTTTACGAACCTTATAGGTATAGCATGGTGCCAGCCCAGCCCAGCCCAGCCCAGCCCAGCCCAGCCCAGCCCAGCCCAGCTGAGCCGAGCTGAGCCGAGCTGAGCCGAGCTGAGTTGAGCTGAGCTGGGAGGGGGTGGGGCTGCCAGGGGGTGGTCCAAGTGGGCTAATCAGCACTGCAAGGCAAAGTTAGGTCACGCCAAGTTATGTTCCCACAAGCCTACTCAATTTAAATGACGTGCTTTCTTCTCCAACAGCTTTGTCGTTGGGTAAGGAACAAAGTTGACACTCGAAAGTCTAAAAAGGCACAGTGGTCGGACCTTTTTCCCAAAAAACGCCAAATTCAAAGATAATTTGAACCTTCTTATGAAATTTGCCGGGATTGGGCAGCAGCTCAGCGACCGCCAACCGCACTACGTGCCTCGTCGAAGTGCGCTTCAGATTCGGGACCACCAAGGAGGCGTTGAGGCGCAGTAGCTTGCGCACACACTTTTTTAAGTTACTTGTAATTACTTTGATTATCTACGAGGACCCCCGCACGTGGGCACCGAAGGCAAGATTGCTGAAGATTATTGAATCGAATTAGTCGTTGATGGTCGTTAGGCCCGCAACATTAGCACCACCACCAGCACGGCCAGCAGCCTGCTCAATGACGAGCCCCCTCACCATCGAGGACGCATCGCCGTGATAGCGAACTGCGCCTGACATGCCTAGCTGCCATGTACGCGGCGCTCAAGCCCAACGCATTTCGCCATCACCACCATGTTCATTGGCGCGATGGCCATTGCACACCACTCCGTGCCCCACTTTTTAGCTCCGTTTTAGCTTAGGTTGAGCGGTACAGCCTTACATAAGGGGTGGGGCCATCTGTCCAGGCTGGTTACAATATGTATGCTGCCATCACAAACAAGTTGGAGGGCATGACAAAGGCCTGTTGGTATGGTACAACATTGGTACTTGGCTATTGTGCATGGTGTTGTGTTGACATTCGTTGAGTCGGTGTTGAGACAGGTTATGTTGAGGCATGACGTCGTTCTTACATCTTATACAGCAACCAATATGTATGCTGCTGCTGCTGCTCATCCACTGCACCACACCTGCAGCCTGCTGCTGATGCTCATCCACATGCACCACACCTGCAGCCTGCTGTCGCTGCTGCTGCTGCTGCTCATCCACTGCAACACACATGCTACGTGTTGAAGCCCGCATTGCAGCATGTGCTGCATGTGCGTTCACTGCAAAGGCCAGTGCCATGCAATGCGCACCTATTGTCGCACGTCTGAACTCCCCAAGATCGGCTTCATCGAATACTTGTATAAGCGGCCCGTGAAAGAGAGCGAGCAGGTATGTGCTAGAAAAACTTACTGCGGGGGGGCGAGGTCGGCCACAAGAGGCAAGATGGCTGCCAACAACAACGGAAGAACGCTCAAGGCAATGACGACCTCAATGTCACGTTTCGACGTCGTCCATCCAACTGTGGCCGCCATCCCACATGCCCATTGCAATTGCGGAGTATATGCGATATGGGAAAGGTCAAGCTTGCGACTCTGCGACCCCTGACCAGCACGGCGGCAAACCAAAACGTCATTCCTCTCATTCTAAGGCGAATCTTCAAATTATCTTCAATTTGCCGCGTTCGGAAAAAGGTCCGTCAGCTCACAATATGCCGGTTTGTGCAAGGGGGGCCCTTTTTCTGTGTGGCTGGTTAGAGAGACCTCTTTCCATTCGCAGCAATGTTCCATTCGCAGCAATGTCGAGTGTCAACTTGCCCAACGACGGTCCTCCGACACCGCCTGCACCAATGAAAGGTTCGCGGAGCGAGCCTGGCGGGCTAAACATTGATTGTACTTCCTAGTCGATAGCATGCGCAGTTCAACCACTGATGCCGCTACATACCACTCATGCAATTGGTGGTGAGCAGCTGAGGTGTGTCCGCGATCGCTTGCGCCGGCATGGCCTAACTCGCAAGAGGTAACGCGCCGCTTGCCAGTAGACGCCAAATAAGGTCCCTGGTGTGTCCACAGGCATGCCTTGCACCAGTCCACACCAGTTGGCCCGTTAAGACTAGAAACTGGCTACGGCATCCAGAAGGAAGCGGGAAGTTACAGGGTCACACCCTCATGCCTAGTCCCTGGTGCCACGGGCATGCCTAGCACCAGCCTCAGCTGCCCACCCGCCTCACCACCGCCTCCACCACCATGTCCACCAGAATAGGAGCAAGCAGGCTGCGTGTCGACAGCTGGCCACCAGCAACGGCTCAAGGTTCCCAAGAAGTGCGGTAGATGAACATTTTTCAGCGCACACACTCACACACACACAGGGCGCACCCTGGCATGGCAGCAACTGATGGTAGGGCACATGGACATCTTTCACAACACACACACACACACACACACATCCATGTATGGCGTGGCAGCCCAGCCCTGCCCAGCCTAGCCTTTACTTGGTTGAGGCAGGTGGTTGAGCAGGTTTGAACACCTTGGCAATGACTGCCAGCTTAGGAGAGCTCCTTGTCGCCTCATTACGCCATCCCCCACATACCCCTCCCACCCCCTTCCCACCCACTGCCCATGCCCCGCCCACCTCAACCCCTGACCTTGAGCACGCTGCCTGACTTCACCTGTTGCTTTGCTTGAGCATTGCTGCCTCCTTCAGCCTTGCCAGTGCTGGCCTCCACCGCCCCCCCAGCCCCGCCCCGCCCTACTACGGCTTCAGCCAAGTCATCCACCATGGCACCCCCCACCCCCAGCATCCCACCCGCCGGCCCCTCCATGCCATCCTCCACAACCTCCATGGCACCAGTCATGCCCAGGCGCTTGCGGAAAGCCTCACGGTCGCCATTTACTGCTGGGGTACTGCAGGGTCAAGGTTAGGGGTTAGGGGCCAGGGGTCAGAGTCAGGGGTCAGGGGTCAGGGACGGGGGTTAGGGTCAGGGGTCAGGGGTCAGAAGTCAGGGGCCAGGGTTAGGGGTCAGGGGTCAAGAGCCAGGGGTCAGCAGGCGCAGAGCTGCCATGGGGCAGCCATGTGCGGGGATGAAGGGCAGCCATGGCAGCTGTGGGCTTCAACTCATTCTTCAACTTATTTCACAGCAAGGCGCATGACGGGGAATCAAAGGACGAGTGCAGCCAGTCAGAGGGAATGGGGTGATGAACAACATGAGTGTGAGTCACACCTGCCTACCTGCCCTGAAGCCTAAGGCACCCCTTCCTAACAGCCAGCATACTGGCGGTGTGGGGTTCACAGCTCCTCAACCTGTTTGACATCTTAAGCCTATCCACTCAGTGTGAGCCCACCCTATGAGCACCCACCAGCCAGCTGCACACCAGTGTTATGTTGTTGAGGTGGTTAGTACCTCATAAGCCTGCTCAACCTCCTGGGCCTAGTGACCTCCTGACCCCTGTGAGCACCCCCCAGCCCCCTAGTGCACACCAGTGTTCTGTTCTAGTGCTATACATAGCGTTTGCTATGAAATGCCACGTTTCAGCCAGAGAAAGAAAAACCACAGCTGCCCACCCACCTTCTCAGCACCTCCGCCATGTTAGTGGGCACCGCCTTTAAGGAGTCCACTGCAGCGGAACCATCGTCATGGATGAGCAGGCGGTACGCCAACGCCGCCAAACCCACCATCGCCGCCGCCCCCCAGCCTGCTGTTGTGCCCGCCCGAGCCCGTGCGGGTGAAGCAGTTCGCCTCTCATCCACCACCCCCACGCTGCGGCTTGGTGAGGGGGACAGCGGGCGCTGCAGCGGAGGGGCAGCAGGACTGTCGGCAGGGGCTGAGGTGAAGAGGGAGGAGGGGGCAGGACTGACGGCAGGGGGGTCTGCGGCGATGCGCAGGGCGGCAGGGGAGGGCGCACGGAGGGACCTGGTCGCATTGGGAGCTGCCGCAGGGTTGGCATTGGGGCTTGTGGCCACGACTGGGGCTGGAGTTGGAGCCGCTGGGGCCGTGGAGGGGCTGGGGCTGGAGGGTGTGCTGGATGCAGCGGCAGCAGCAGCAGCACGCAGGGCTGAGGGGGAATTGGCTGCACGGGAGTTGCCCGGGTAGGCGTACCAGCCCTGGCTGTTGATCAGCAGCTGCCCCTCAGACACCAGCCAGTCACAGTACTCCCGCAGCTCCTCTGGGCTCCGGTCAAACCTGCAGCAGCAGCAGCAGCAGCATGGCAGCAGCAGCATGGCAACAACATGCAAACATCTTGTGCAGGTAAAGGCGGGGCAGGACAGGATGGGCTGGAACAAGAAGCTTGTTGTCATGGGTGGGAATGGCCCATGAGCGCCCATGGCTCAACAGCACACTAGGTGTGGGGTGGGGTGATCTCAAGAAAGGACCTAGGGTAGGTGGGTGGTCTGCTTCACCTCCTCAAGGTGGCTTGGGCAGGGGGTTCAAATCATCACCCAACAGGCAGCAGGGTGACCTCATGGAGCAGGAGTCACAGGATAGGTAGGTGGGCCCCCATCTCATCAATGCCCAACAAGGTGGCTTGGCCAGCATATCAAGCTGCAGGCAACAGCTGCTGGGTCAGAGAGGCCAGACTGTGTGTGCCGTGCCTGTTGCCACACCAAGAACACACTCACACAATGCAGCAGAGGTCACTCACTTGGGTGTGACCATGGTGAGCTCTAGGACAGAGTGCAGGCGGTTGAGCGGCATGGCCTGGAAGTTCGACACCAGGCCCAATAGCTGCGTCTCATAGGGCTCGTATCCCTGCAGGTGCGCGGGGTATGCGAGGCCAGACGGCCGCGGGGTCGGCCCGCGTGATTTGACTGGCACTGGCGACCCTGCCCGCACCGGCCGGCTGCTGGCCGGCGCGGGTGCTGCGGATTTTGTGCTGGCCACAAAAGCGGCGTAGGCCACGGGGTCCACGCTGGGCCCCCGAGGGGGAGGCGACCCCGACGGCGACGCGCCACGCACGGCCTGAGGCGGTGGCGCGCGAGACGGCACGCGATCTGCAACGACGTCGGTTGTGGTGGTTGAAGCGGTTGAGGCAGAGGTTACGGGGGTAGCGGCGGGGCTGCCGGGGCGCTTTACGGACATCCAACCGCGGGCGTCCATAGTGAGAGTGCCGCGAAGCGCCATGGCTTCGCACAAGTAGCCCAGCTCCACCAGCGACATCACGTCCCTGCGGACCACCATGCGCCAGGCTCGGTTACGTTTGAGGGGGAGAGAGGAGTGATAATTGAGTGCAGGGATTGAGGAGGGTAGGGATCGAGGCTGCTGCAGCGAGGCACGACTCCGCCCCAGTCCTGCAGCTGCTACAGCCACTCACTTCTGGTTGGGTGATGTGAACTTGATGATGTTGTGCAGACGCTCCACTGGCAACGCTGAGAAGGAGCTGAGCACAGCCACCACCTGCAGCAGCATCAGGATCAGGGCTAGGCAGTAGGCAACCGAGGTTAGGGGAAAACATTCATGTTTGAGGTCATGACCTGCCCATTGCTGCCTTTGAGTAGCCGCTGCCTAGAGGCAGGGGCACATGGTGTGCTGAGCTGTGCAGACATCATGGGCAAAGCAGCATTAGCCACATACCCACACGCATACCCCTTCCTTCCTTCCTTTTACGTCGCCCCTAAGCACCCTGCCCTGCTACCCAGCCTAACCCTGCCCTGTCACCCAGCTGCCCCACCCTACCCCCTGACCCCACCTGATCACAGTGCTGCTCTAACCCTGCCAACTCCACAGGCAGCTCCAGTGCCGCCCCGCTGCTGCTGCCTGGTCCTGCCGCCTCCTCCACTGTCACCTCTTCCAGCTCTGAGCTGCCCGCTGCCTCTACTGGGGCCTGGTGCAGGGCTGAGGGGGCGGCTGATTGGCTGGGTTGGGCAGCCGCTGGGCTGGGCGCCTGCGCTGCAGTGTGAGGTGTGAGCTGTGGGCTGAGCACGGAGGCAGCTGCAGCAGCTGTGGGAGATGCAGGGGCCACCGCAGGGGAATGAGTAGTGGCATCGTGGGAGAGGGAGGAGGAGGAGGAAGAGGAGGGGGAGAGGGAGGAGGTGGAGGGGCCAAGGTGGCTGGCAGCTGGCATTGAGGTGCAGGTGAAGCTGTCCATGGGTGCAGGTGAAGCTGCTGGCAGAGGTGAGGGTGAGGATGGGGCAGTTGCAGGGGAGAGGGCCAGCGCAGCTGGCACGTCTGCCACCTCTGCCTCCTTCTCCTCCTCCTCCTGCTGCTGCTGCTCCACTGTCACGCCCTCTCCCTGCTGTGGGTGTGATAACACCTGTGCCTCCGCTGCTACTGCTGCCGCCTCCCCCTCGCCTGCTTCCTCCTCGCCCAGGAAGCTGTCTTCCTGCAGCTCCAGCACTGGCTTACTGACAGGGAGTGGCCGCTCTACTGCGCCTGCATCCTGGTCCTCCCTCCCAGCATTGGCTGCAAGCACACCAGCCGGTGCCACACTGTCCTGGTCCGCCGCTGCCGCTGTGCCGCTACCATGGCTCTGAGCAACAGTCACCTCTACCTCCTGCTGCTCCTTGGTACCCTGTAGTTGCAAGGCGGCAGCTGCAGCTGCCTCCTCATCTTGCTTAGCCCTTGCAGCAACAGCCTCCTCCTCCTCCTGCTTGGCTTTCAGGGCAGCAGCAGCTGCTGCCGCTGCTGCTTCCTCTTGCTTCTTGGCCTTCAGTGCAGCAGCTGCTGCTGCTTCCTCCTGCTTCTTGGCTTCCAGGGCAGCAGTAGCTGCCGCAGCCTCCTCCTCCTCCTTAACCTTGAGAGCAGCTTCTGGTGAAACAGCAAGCAGCCACAACAAAAGTGAAGCCTTGCCACAATGACCCCACAGCCCCCATCACCACAGGAGCTGGCACCATAGTGCTCATCCGCGGACCTTACCCTGCCTGCGTAGCCCCCCACCCAGCCCCATACCCTCCCTACGTACCCCCCCAGCTGGCACGACATTGGTCCACCGCACACCATGTTTGCATACCCTCCCACTCCACACATGCCGGCCAGGACCACCAGGCTTGCACGCCACTACTGTCTGCCGACCATGCTGCCACAGATGCTGGTCACTGCCTGAGGCCATACCCGTGGCTGTGGTGGAGACGATGGCGTCAGGCAACTGCTGACAGGCCTGATGCTCTTCCCTGTCACTCCCTCCCTCACGACCTCTCCCTCCGGCTAAGGTCTGCTCCTCTACACCTCTTCCCAACCGTTTGCCTGCCTGCCTGCTTACCTGCCTGCCTGCCTGCCTGCCTGCCTGATGGCCCTCAACTCCCGCACTCTTGCTCTTGAGGCGGGGTGCCTCCCAGTCAGCCCCCTCCTGCTCCGTCTTCTCATCCCGCCTGCCTTCCTTCCCCAACATCCCCTGCCCTGCCTGCCAGCTTACCTGCAGCTGCAGCCTCAGCCTTGGCCCTCTCCTCAGCCTGCTTGGCCTCTGCTGCCTGCTTCTCAAGCGCTGCCTTCGCTTCCTCTGCTGCAGCCGCCTTGGCTGACGCCTCCTCAGCTGCTTTCTTCTCAGCCTCGGCCTTGGCTGCTGCCTCAGCTTTTGCTGCTGCCTCAGCTCTTGCTGCTGCCTCAGCTTTTGCTGCTGCCTCAGCTTTTGCTGCCGCCTCTGCCTTTGCTGCCGTCTCTGCCTTTGCTGCCGCCTCTGCCTTTGCTCTTACTGCCTCCTCCACCTTCTTCGCCGCTGCTTCTGCTTCCTGCTTCTCTCTCTCGGCCTTGGCAACCTTTGCTGCCGCTGCTGCTTCCAGAGCCTGGGCCACTGCTGCCTCTTCTACCTTGTGCTTGTCAGCATCCACTGCTGCCGCCTCAGCACCCGCAGCTGCTTTGGTCGCGGCCAGGGCAGGGTCCACTGCTGCTGCTGCTGCTGCTGCCTGCTCCGCCGCCAGCTGCGAGGCGACATAACAGGGGTGAAGTGAAGGGAGGGAAGTGGTAGAGAGTGAGGGACAGAGGGTGGAGAAGGCAAGGAGAGGGTGGAGAAGGCAGAAAGAGGGTGGAGAAGGCAAGGAGAGGGTGGAGAAAGGCAAGGAGAGTGTGGAAAAGGCAGGGAGAGGGTGGAGAAGGCAAGAGCGTCATTCCAGGCGGGGTGAGTGGGCCACTGCAGTGCTGGCGTTGGTGGTAGAGGAAGGGTGCAGCAGCCTGGGCCAGGGCAGTAGAGTGAGACCTCCAGCTCATAGGGCAGGGCAGCGGGGGCCTTCTGCTGAGCAGGGGTACGGCAGCGGGTTGTAGAGCCCAGACAGGGGCCAAGACGGGGGCCAGGCCAGGGTATGCCAGGATCAGGCCAGCAGGTGAGGGTGGGGCATGAGGCAGGGGGCAGGGGCAGGGGCAGGGGCAGGGGCAGGGGGCAGGGGCAGGGGCAGGGGCAGGGGCAGGGGGCAGGGGCAGGGGCAGGGGCAGGGGCAGGGGCAGGGGCAGGGGCAGGGGCAGGGGGCAGGGGCAGGGGCAGGGGCAGGGGCAGGGGCAGGGGCAGGGGCAGGGGCAGGGGCAGGGGCAGGGGCAGGGGCAGGGGCAGGGGCAGGGGGCAGGGGCAGGGGCAGGGGCAGGGGCAGGGGCAGGGGCAGGGGCAGGGGCAGGGGCAGGGGCAGGGGCAGGGGCAGGGGCAGGGGCAGGGGCAGGGGCAGGGGCAGGGGCAGGGGCAGGGGCAGGGGCAGGGGCAGGGGCAGGGGCAGGGGCAGGGGCAGGGGCAGGGGCAGGGGCAGGGGCAGGGGCAGGGGCAGGGGCAGGGGCAGGGGCAGGGGCAGGGGCAGGGGCAGGGGCAGGGGCAGGGGCAGGGGCAGGGGCAGGGGCAGGGGCAGGGGCAGGGGCAGGGGCAGGGGCAGGGGCAGGGGCAGGGGCAGGGGGCAGGGGCAGGGGCAGGGGCAGGGGCAGGGGCAGGGGGCAGGGGCAGGGGCAGGGGGCAGGGGCAGGGGCAGGGGCAGGGGGCAGGGGCAGGGGCAGGGGGCAGGGGCAGGGGGCAGGGGCAGGGGCAGGGGGCAGGGGGCAGGGGCAGGGGCAGGGGGCAGGGGCAGGGGCAGGGGGCAGGGGCAGGGGCAGGGGCAGGGGGCAGGGGCAGGGGCAGAAATACAAAGACCACAGGTAGGTGTAAAGGGGTCCTATCTGCTAGGTAGGAATTGTGCAGGGCAAGTGCAGGGGTCCTGCAGGCTCCCTACCACCCTACCCCACCTTGGCCTGGGCCTGGGTCTGAGCTCTGGCCTGGGCTTCAGCCCGAGCAGCTGCCAGGCCCTCCGCCAGGTCCGCTGCCAGGCCCTGGATAGCAGCCATGCAGCAAGGGGGGAGACGACACCAGGGCCACCGTCACGACCAGCCTCAGAGGGTAGGGGGGGGTAGGAGGGGTAGGGGGGGTAGGAGGGGTAGGGGGGGTAAGGGGGGTAAGGGGGGTTAAGGGGTGTAGGGGGGTGTAGGGGGGTGTAGGGGGGGTAGGGGGGGTAGAAACCCCGGTGTGACCCTGACCTGCGCAATCATCTCCCGCGCCCGCTCCTCCAGCGCCATCTCCATCGCCATGCGGGCGCGTGCTACGGCCATGGCTCGCTCCTCCGCCGTCTGCCGTGCCTCACGTGCCCTCTGCTTGGCACTGGCTGAGGCCTGGGGGGGGCAGGGGGGCAGGAGGCAGGGGGGCAGCACTGGCTGAGGCCTTGGAGAGGGGGAGGGGCAGGGGGGCAGCACTAAGTCAGGTCTGGGGGGCAGGAGGCAGGGGGCAGGGGGGCAGCACCGAGCTGTGCATGGCGGGCTGTACAGGTATGTGACGCCAGCCGGCTTCAGGTCAGGGGCAGAGGTCAGGGCAGAGGTCAGGGCAGGGGTTGGAGGCGGGACAGAGCTGTTGCCACGTGTAACGACCACACTGCTCACCTGCTGAGGGGCCTGTGCAGCTGCCGCAGCTGCCGCCGCCT
This sequence comes from Haematococcus lacustris, assembly GCA_030144725.1. Classification (NCBI taxonomy): domain Eukaryota; kingdom Viridiplantae; phylum Chlorophyta; class Chlorophyceae; order Chlamydomonadales; family Haematococcaceae; genus Haematococcus; species Haematococcus lacustris. The sequence continues at coordinate 2,841,926 of JASKMD010000010.1, read as the reverse complement.
GCTGTCGCTGCTGCTGTTGCTGCTGTTGCTGCTGTTGCTGCTGCTGCTGCTGCTGCTGCTTGGCTGCCGCTGTTGCTGCCAGCTCAGCCTCTGCCCGTGCAGCTGCAGCAGCAGCAGCCGCTGCCTGGTCCTCAGCCACCTGCTGCTCCTCCACCTTCTGGCGCTGCAGCTCAGCCAAGGCCTGGGCAGCTGAGGCAGAGGCAGCCGCAGCCACTTCTGCAGGCAGGCCGGCAGGACTAGCGTTGCAGGGAGAGGAGAGCTTGGCTTTGGAAAAGGGGGGGTAGGGTGGGGTGGGGGGTGGGGCGGTAGGAGTGTGGGCAAATGCCCAGGTGCTCAACTATTTATCTCCACATTACGTATTACTAGGATCAAAAGTCCAGCGAAAACTGGTGGAAAAATGCAGTGTAAAAATCGTTCATCATATCGCTTCATTGTTCGCAATGTGGGAGCTCAATGTGGGAGGGTTAGGGTTAGGGTTAGGGTTAGGCTGGAATAAACACTGGTGTGTGTGTGTGACAAGGTCTGGTCAAGCCATGGGATAGGTCCAGGCGCAGGCCCAAGCAGGCTTCTCAGTAGAGATCAGGGCTTAGCTGAGGTGGGGGGGCGGGGGAGGGTCAGGTCAGGTCTATGCAGGCCAGGTCAGGTGCGTGATGTCTAAGGAGCGGTCGCCACTCGACTAATGAGAAACCTAATCTCATTAGATTAGTCCCGCCCGACTTACCACGACGACGAGACGCGGAAACTAATGAGATCTAATGAGAAACTAATGAGATCTCATGAGAAAAACCGCTCCCTAGTGATGTCCAGGTTCCCTTGGCCCTTGGCTCACCAGCAGCAGCGGGGTCCCCCTCCAGCGCCTTGCCTTGCGCCAGCTTGGCTGCAGCAGAAGCCACCCTCTGCTTCGCCTCCGCTGCCTGCCCAGGGTCAAGGGCAGCAGGGGGTAGAGCTGGGTCCTGAGCACCGTGTTGTAAGCATGGCACATTCTCATTGTGATTGCAATGGGACAGGTGGCGCAGCTAGGCTTGGTGAGGGGGGGGGCGTATGCCAGGGTCAGGGTGAGGCAGGCAGTGGTATGCCATGGTTGCTTGGGGGCGGCTTAGTCCCCCTCCCCCTCCGACGCAGGGAGCCTTGGGGGGGAGGTGGGGGGGCGTATGCCAGGGTGAGGGTGAGGCAGGCATGCAGCTGGTTGCTTGGTGGCGGGATGATTGCCCTCCCCCTCACCCTCCCCCAGACCCCCAGACCAGGATGGAGTGAGGTGAGGGCGAGGGTGAGGGCAAGGGTGAGGGCAAGGGCAAGGGTGAGGGCAGGGCCCCTGGTCTTGCCCTGTCCGGCCCTGTCCCATGCAGCTGCAGCACAGACACCCTGCCCCCAGTGTACCCTGTGTGGGCTGCAGCACAGTGGTCCTCAGGGCTCCTGGACCCCCTGTCTGGCCTGTTTGCCTCTTCCCCTCTCACCTGCCCCTCCCCCTTCCCCCCCCCCCGGCTCCCCCTCCCCCCTGCTCCCCCTCCCCCTGCTCCCCCTCCCTCCCCCCTCCCCCTAGCCCATTCCTCCCCCCCCCTGCTCCCCCTCCCTCCCCCCCTGCTCCCCCTCACCCCCCACCCTGCTCCCCCTCACCCCCCCCCCTGCTCCCCCTCCCCCTAGCGCATGTATTGAGCCCCCCAGCCATCCGCCCCCTTTCCCCCCCTGCGCCCCCTACCTGCTTCAGCTTGCTGGCAGCCAGGCTCTTCCTGCGCGCGTCGGCCTCCTGCCGGTCCTTCATCAGCGCCTGGTCCTGGGCCGCCTGGGCCGCCACGCGCTGAGCCTGCAGCCGCTCTAGAGCCTCCTGCACCTGCACGCTCAGGGGGCAGGGCAGGGCTGAGGGTGAGGCGAGGATGAGGCTCAGGGGGCAGGGCAGGGCAGGCTGAGGCAAGGATATGGGTCAGGGTCAGGGTGAGGATGGAGGTCAGGGTGAGGGTGGAGGTGAAGGTGAGGGTGGGCATCAGGACCCAGGGCAGGCTGAGGCAAGGATGAGGGTGAGGATCAGGATAGAGGTCAGGGCGAGGATGAGGGTGGACAGGGCCTCCTGCTCCTGCAGGCTCAGGGGGAAGGGCAGGGCTGAGGGTGAGGCGAGGATGCCGGTTTTGACCTTGACCCGCCCCGACAGCCCTGGCCTCGACCGTGTCGGTGACCTTGTCAAAGCAGCTCTGTTGCAGGTCTGGGCAATTACTAAAAACACACCGAACATACCCCACCCCTCAACACAGCTCGTGTGGCAGAGCAGAGCCAGGCAGGCAGGCAGGCAGGCAGGGCAGTGCTGCCTGCCTCCCCCTTTGTACCCCCCGGCCTGCCAGCAGCCCACATCACACAGGTCACATCACACAGGTCACATCACACAGGTCTTGCGCCCTGACGCCAGGGCTGGGCCAGGGCCGCCCCACCCTCACCCCCACCTGGGCCAGCGCCCCCCCCCCCTCACCCCCAGGCCTGCCAGCCGCCCCCACCTGGTCTAAGCTCACAGGCTTCTCCAGCTTGATGGGGGGGGTGGGGGGCCGGGAGGGGGGCGGGGTGCTGGCCCGGCTACGAGCTGCTCCTGGCGTGGCTGCCCTGGTAGGGGCTGGGGCTGGGGCTGGGGGTGGGGCTGGGGCAGCTGGGGTGGGGGTGGGGGCAGCCTTTGCTACAGGCGCTTTAACAGGGGCAGGGGGGGCGGCAGCGGCGGGGGGCGGGGGAGGTGCAGGGGCGCGGCTGGGGGCTGGGCTGGGGGGTCTGCCCATTGCCTGAGTGGGTGGGGCATGTACTCCGTTGCTTGGTTGCTGGCTTACAGGGGGGGGGGGGTGGGGGGGCTCTGGCAGGCTGAGGTGAGGGGGAGGCGGGGCGGGGGGTGGGGGAGCGTGGGAACTTGTACACCCCCGTTAGGGAGTCCATGGCCACCTTCCCTGCAGCTACCAGCTGGCTCATGTACACTGCGAGCTGCTCCTGGCTGCGGTCAAACCTGCGACGCATTGGACCGCGCAGGGGATGAGGCGTGGGGGAGGGGGGGGGAGGGGGGGGGGGGCCCTAGAGGGGGAGGGGAAAGGAGACACGTGGGGGGAGGGGGGTGTTTGTGCAAGTGTTTGTGCAAGGCTATAAAAACATACAAAACTGTATGTAGACTGTTTGCAAACTGTTTCCCATCCCTGCCTGGCTCTCGTCCTTCACTCTCCCTCCATGTCCCCAAGGGTCCCACCTCGGGTCACACCACCCCTTCCCCTTCCCTGCCTGCTTGCTGAGCGCTCACTTTGGCACCGCGCTAGCTGTGTTGATGCGCAGGATCTTGTGCAGCCGGTCCAGGGGCAGGCTGCCGTGTGTTGCCACCAGGCCCAGGATCTGCCCTTCAAACGCTGCTATAGCCTGCAGGGGGAGGGGGGGAGTAGGCAGCGGCAGTAAGAGGGCAGTGGAAGCAGCGACAGCGGCAGCAGCAGCAGAGGCAGCAGCAGGCGGCAACGACAGCGACGGCAGCAACAGCAGCAGGGGGGCAAACAGGGGGTCCACACCAAGAGGGGGGTTCGTAGCACACTCCACATGACCACCGCACCAACAGGGTCAACTGGGGGCACCGCCAGCCCTCCTCCCCTCCCCCCTACCCTACCACTGGCGTCCACCCTCCTCCCGCTCTGCACCTGCTGCCCCCCTGGCGCCCCCCCCTGCCCCCCCCCCCCCTGCCCCCCCAGCCCCCCCACCTTCATAGGGTCTTGGGGCGCCCCTGCCCTGGCACCAGCAGGCGTAGCCCCCCCCCTGGACCCCTTGGGGGTCAGGCCCACCCTGGCCGGCAGGGGGGTCAGCGCCACCCTGGCCGGGGCTGGGGTGGTGGGTTTGGGCGCCCCGTCTGCTGCTGCACCTGCCGTGGGGGCAGTGGGGGCGGGGGGGTGGGCTGGGAGCTCAGGCAGGCGGACGGGCAGGGGGGTGGCTGCCACTGTCGCAGGGGTGATGACCCCCGCAGCCGCTAGGGGGGCCACAGCAGCAGCGGCGGCCAGGCCCCGGGCCAGCTGGGGGGTTTTGCTGCGGGTGACGGCGGCGGCGACGGCGGCGGGGTCGGCGTCGCCAGAGGAGGCCACGGGGGGGGCGGGGGCGGTGGGGAGGTCTGGGTGGAAGGCGGTGATGACCTCAGCGGAGCCCCAGGTGCAGGGGACAAGCAGCTCACCGGGGGTGGAGGGCACCTGGGGGGGGGCGGTGGGCAGTAGGGGAGGGCAGCAGGGGGAGGCAGCAGGGGGCAGGGGCGATGAAGTGGTGGCAGCAGCAGCCAGGAGGTGGCTGCAGCTATGGTCAATAGGTAGGGGTAGGGGTAAAGGGCAGGAACAAGAAGGTGGCAGCAGCCATGGCACCACAACAGCAGGTCAACAGCGGTGATGGCGGCAGGAGCAGGTGGGTGTGAGCTCACAATCCAATGTGGGCCCCGCACTACAGCACTGCTACAGCACCTCCCCCTGGCCCTGCACCTTCCTCTGAGGCCCTGGCCCTGCACCTCCCCCTGAGGCCCTGGCCCTGAGCCACAGCACCGGCTGGCCCCCTGCCCCCGCCCACCTCAATGAACCTGTTGTTGGGCTGGGTCTCCCAGATGGCCCGCTTGGTCCCGGTGTTGTAAGCCACGGCCTGCCGGCAGGAGTGGGGGGGGCCAGGGAGGGGGGGGAGGGGAGGAGGGGGGGAGATCGGGAAGGGGCGGAAAGGAGGGGAAAGGGGGAGGGGAGGAGGAGAAGTGGGTGGAGAGGGTGGGTCCGTCCAGGGGCAGGCAGGCAGGCAGGCAGGCAGGCAGGCCGATGCCAATGAGCGAGGGGTCCGGTTAGGAGGGGAGGGGTCAGTGGTGCAGGCAGGCAGGCGACGAAGAGGCTGGTGGTGGAGGCATGACCTGAGTGTGACCTGAGTGGGGGTGTGACCTTGAGGTGTCACCTTGAACTCATAAGGCCCAGGGGGCAGCGCCAGGTCAGCACACCACACATCGCCGTCTGTCCAGGTCAGTCCCGGGGCGGCCTCAGGGCTCCAGCTGCCCAGTGCAGGGCTGTCGCCCACCAGCTGCAGGCAGGCGCACCCAGGCAGCACCCAGGCCCCTTACCCACCCACCCAGGCACCCAGGCAACAGGGTCACTGCCCCTCACTGCCCAGGCCCCTAACTCAACCCCCAGGCAGCGGGGTCCCCCTCCAGCGCCTTGCCTTGCGCCAGCTTGGCTGCAGCAGAAGCCACCCTCTGCTCCGCCTCAGGCCCCTCACCCAACCCCCCAGGCACCCAGGCAACACACACCCCTCACTGCCCTTACCCACCAACTCCCCAGGCCCTCCCTCCACATCCTACTGGCCTCCTTCACAGCCACAATGGTCACACAAGCAGCCCGTGCCAGCAGGGCCAGAAGCCTCCCCCTCCTCTTTCTCCTCCCGATGCAACTGGCACCTCAAGCAACCATCAGCGGCAGGGGCTAGACAGTGCTAAACGCAGGCAAGACAGGGATAGGCTAGGCAGGGCGCAAACCTCCCACCATCAGCAGCAGCCAAGGGGAACCACATCAGGCGCCTCTACACCTTGCCCACCCACCCTCCCGGACACAACACACGCAAAAAGGTCCTTGCCGTCTCAATGGCGTGCTCCTGTTGAGCTGCTGACATGGACCTGCTGACATGGGGTATGTGCAGGTGGGTGGGCTGGTAGGCAGCCCCATTGTCCTGACCTCCCAGTCATTACACAACAAAGGTGGAAATTCTGGCCCCAGGCCCCATTAACCTGCTGACCTGGACCTGCTCCTGTCGATGGGCTGCCATAGGGTGTGTGCAGCTGCGGCGGGATGGTGGATAGGCCTGGTGGCACCACTAGGGGCAATGGGCAGGCCTGGGAACGGGAGAAGCAGTGAAACTGAGCCCTGCCTGCCCGCCCGCCTGCCCGCCCGCCCGCCTGCCCGCCCGCCCGCCCGCCCGCCCGCCCGCCCGCCTGCTGCCTGCCCCCCGCCTGCCTGGCCGCTGCAGCACACAGGGTGCAGTGTGTGGAGCACAGCCAAGCTGACACAGCTCCGTCAGCTGGCCCAGCTCCGGTTGAGTGGTAGGGGGAGGTGGGGGGGAGGACCCGCTGGGTGATGGCACAGCAGCAGCCCAGCTACACCTCAGTTTGGCAACGTGGGCACAAGTATGCGGCTGCATCCGCTGTCTTGGTTGCTGGAGTTGCTGCTGGAGTTGCTGCTAGTGCTGCCGTGAGTCCTCTGGCTGTCAGCAGAGCTTCAATCAGAGTATTGATCAGGAGGGGGGCCCAGCCACAGCACAGCACAACACAGCATAGCCACCCTGCCCAGCACCTACTCCCCTCCCCTCTGGCCCCGCACCAGCCCAAAGGCCCCGGCAGACCTCAACCTCCGAGCTGACTCCTCAACAGCCCTCACCCCCCTTCCATAGCCCCAACCTTATCCCTCTTCACCAAGCTTGTCCTTTGCCACAACATGCAGAATGTGGAGGCTGTCTGGAGCGCATGCATGGACCAGTGGAGGGCTCCACATGCTTGGGGGTCGACTGTGGTAGGCACCAATCTGCTCAGTGAAAGAGGGGGGGAGGGGGGGAGGGTGACAGGGTGAACCTGCCTTCAGGACTTCGCCAAACGCGACGCGGTGCTTGATGCTGAGCCTGACGACCACTGTGGCGTCGCTCTGCACAAGCAACAGAGCCAAGGACAAGGTGGGCGCTGGGTGGAATGGCTATGAACTCGTATCATCAGCTGGGGGCAGCCAGGCCAGCGTGCCACCACTCCCACGTTGCAGCTAAGACAGCAGTGGGCTGACAATGGCCAGCTGGAATAAGCCAGCACAACGCAACACAGCAGTTACGGCAGCAAGCCCGACACCAGGCAGATGCAGCCAGGGAAGCAGTGTGAGATGACGGCACACAGCCTGATGTTGTTGCTTGCTGCTGGACAGACGAGAATGGTCAAGCCGGGTTGCCTCTTGATGCATGCAGATTTGCTAGACCTTGCCACTAGCTGTGTTGACCGCGAGTGCCAGGTCAGCAGCAGAAGGCGACCTGGTCGTCACGCACCCCAGACATCGGCTCTGGCTCCCCTGCAACTTCCACCTCCATCGTTGCACGAACTGACCACTTGCCACCTTTGCGATTGGTCCTTTGCGGATTGCATCCTGCAGATTGGCAGGAGGAAGTGCGAAAGAGCGTGCTCCAATTGGTCAAGCTAAGGTCAGCAACGCAGCGTCCTTGGCGAAGTGCGCCAAGGACCCACCTGGGGCAATGTTTCTAGCATAGCTCTGCCCCGCGGGCCCCAGGCGCAAACCGGTATGATGGTGAAGCATTTACGTCTGCGCTATCCTGAACCCTTGGATATGATGTAAGTCTTGTGTGTGTAGGGCAGATAAGCAGCAGTAAGCAGTGCAGTGCCGCCAATCTTAACCAAAGCGGTTGAGCGAACACAGGTGCTAATGTAGCGCACACTGCGCACAAGCCACAGCGGGCACAGTAAGGAAGCACGCCAGCGACGACGGGAAACGCTTTTTACACTCTTCGCGAGTCGCGATGCATGCAAAAGTGTTTCCTTTTCTGCCTCGACAACTCAACCCGACCTTAACGCCCGCTGGGTTATGTCGCTCATACGCCGTGCGAACAGTGCCTGGTAGTAGGTTTTGGTCTGCCTCGATTGCCGTAAGTATTTTACTATCACCATCACCATCACCATCACCATCACCATCACCATCACCATCACCATCACCATCACCATCACCATCACCATCACCATCACCATCACCATCACCACCATCATCATCATCATCATCATCATCATCATCATCATCATCATCATCATCTGAGCTATGTAGCTATGAGTTCATCTTAAGTAAGCAGTTGGCTAGAGGTAGTACAGCTTCCAATATTTGCAGGTATACATCTGAAGATTTACAGGTATACAAGTTTTTTCAGAAGTTACAGAAGTTTTTTCAGGTACATGCAGCCAGCAGCAGCAGCGCTGTTCCCTGCCTGTTCTGGCCATGGGCAGGCAGAGGCCTCCAGAGAGCCACACATCTCCAGAGGGTGCTGCTCTCTCACCCCGACACGCGGGCACGGGGGAGTCCCCGACTGCCTGAGCCAGTTTGTTGTTTCCCTTGCACCTTCGCTGTGCATGACAGGCATGATTAGCTCAGAGTAGCCCACAGCATTACTCAGCCTGACTTTCAAGCCTTGCACGTCGTTGCATACAACGTTGAGCCGTCCTATGTCAACCTACCATTGCCTTGTTTTTCTAGGTGCAGGATGCCAGGCAATAAGTACCATAATACCACCTGCGTACCTGGTACCTGCGTCAGGTCAGTGCGCACGCTGCTGCTCGTCCTCTACCATTGCTGGTGGTGGAGCTGGTAATGCTGCGCCACCATCCAGCAGCGGGGGCCGAGCATGACATTGCGCCGTGCTTGTTCCCAAGCCCCAAGAGATTGTGCTACACTGCCCCATAATCAGCAGTACCCTCCTCACCCCCACCCCCCACTAGCAGCAGCAGCCCCTCCACCCTCCCCACTTACCCTCCCTCCCCACTCTTCCCTTTTGCATCACCACCCCCCCGTGCACCGCAGACCCGCATCAGCTACTGGCCTGCCCTCATGGCTCGCCCAATCCCTGGAGCAACCGCCCCCTCCCTCCTCCCTGCCCAAGCAACTGCAAGGCCAGACCCCCCTCCCTCCTCCCTGCCCAAGCAACGGCAAGGCCAGACCCCCCTCCCTCAAGTGTCACTCCCCTCCTCCCTCCCCACTCTGTCAGTTGCACAATACCCAACAACAGGGGCAGGGGCAGGGGCAGGGGCAGGGGCAGGGGCAGGGGCAGGGGCAGGGGCAGGGGCAGGGGCAGGGGCAGGGGCAGGGGCAGGGGCAGGGGCAGGGGCAGGGGCAGGGGCAGGGGCAGGGGCAGGGGCAGGGGCAGGGGCAGGGGCAGGGGCAGGGGCAGGGGCAGGGGCAGGGGCAGGGGCAGGGGCAGGGGCAGGGGCAGGGGCAGGGGCAGGGGCAGGGGCAGGGGCAGGGGCAGGGGCAGGGGCAGGGTTCAATTACATCCCTGAGTTCAATTACAGCATGTGTTCGATCACAACTCTTGCTTTCTTTTGGAGAAGCATGAGGGCTGTAGGGATTAATGATATGTAGGGATCAATAATCTGAATGAGTGAATGAACCCTACTGAATGATGCTAAGCTTCAGTTCTGCACGCTACAGCCCTCCCTGCCTGATGGCACACCGATAGGCCTCCCACCAACCAGTCGACATATAGCGGGAGATGCGGCGATGAAAGACGCCGTGCTGCAGCTCGCGGGACCAGCCTACACACCGCAGGAACAGCCTGGTGTGTGCCGCATCGCCCGCTTGTCGTGCACAAGCAATACGAATCTGTCACCGAAATTATCACTGCAGACGGCTATGTACGACGCCTTGAGGCCGCCTGCCAGCTGCTGCATGAGGGACTCAGGCAAACTCAGGCCACGGGTGCCCAAGCTGCCTTCCCTGGCCCTTCTTCTCACAAAGCGGCTCCAGCTGCTGCTGCCCCCACACCCTCAGCCACTGGCATCATTTCAGCTGGGAAGCTGTGCACGCTGCTGCTGACAGACCAGGATCTGCTGGACGTGGTACTGGCTCTCCATGACGTCAGAGCAGCCCAACTTTGCCACCTCATGCCCTGGTCAGGGTCACATGCGCTCAAGCTGCCTCCTCCCAGTGGAGCACTGGCCAAGCAGCTCAGCCAAAGCCAGCGGTCAGTGCCAGGCAGCCAGCTGCTGGCCTTTGTCAGCGCCCTGGACAGTGACAACAGCCTGGAGGTGAGCTCTGCCGCTGATCCTTACAATGCTCTCTCCTCTCGCTGCTCAAAGTTTGTTGCTTGCAGCTGGACGGGTAGGCAGCCAATGCAGATGCTCACCTGTTGTAGGTTGCCATGCACTTGAGAGTGTAACCCCTGCTTGCCACCTGTCGGGCTTGCTGTCCAGTCCAGCATGGAGTATAGGTTGCCATTGCCACTTTTCATCAGGAATTTCTGGAGCCATAAACTCTTCACTCATCCTTCAGGTTAAGCTGCCTGTATAGAGCCCCCATCCACCACCCCTATCCTGATGGCACATTGCGCTCCCTCAGGGAAGGTTGTGGATGAGTCCCTGCGAGTCCTGCCAGTCAGAACTAACAGCTTGTCGCTTGAACAGCTTGGCTGGGAGCTGAAGTAGCCTCCTAAAAGCGTCCAACCTTCCCCTAGCAGCTAGCTTGACAGCTGTGACCCTGAGCCCTTGCTTTGGCTGGAGCTAGACAACTGGCCTGGACTCACCTCATCTCCCTTCCCGCACCTCCCTGCCCTTGTGGCTGTTTTGCTGCCCATGCAGGGTAACCCTCTGCTGCGTGTGTGGGATAGCATGCACCGCGCCATGCTACTGGTGCTGGCAGCCTTGCAGTCACTCCCCATCCGCCCTCACCCTCAGCACCCTGACCCTGCAGCCACCACCCACAACCCCACCACTCCCCAGCTGCCACCTGGCTACCACCGCTGCAGCGCCTGCCTGCTGCTCAGCCTGCGCCTGGCCACCTGTTTGGCTCAGCACTGTGTGGAGCAGCCCCTGGACAAGGACCTAGCCCTTGCCCGGCTGCACGCCACCCTGCCTGGGCTGCTGCTGGGGCTGAGCACCGCAGTGACGGTGATGCAGGCAGCAGGCCACCCTGAGGCAAAGGCCCAGCGTGTGCAGTTTGTGCGCTGCATGCTGCACCTGGGACAAAAGTCATCCGTAACAAGGAAAGACCCAAAAGCCAGTAAGAACAGCAGCAGCAGGCACCATGGTAGCAGCAGGGGCCACGTCAGCAGCAGGGGGCCCCGGGGCGGGACAGGTCGGTCTGGCGCTCCACAGAGCGCTGGTGTCAAGCCGCATGCACTGGCTGTTGACAGTTACATGTACCTGGCCCAGGCTCTGTGTGATGTGTTTGGACGCCAGGAGGAAGTGTTTGCCTTTAAGGAGTTGATCACCACATGCCAAGAAGAAGGTGAGCCAGCGGCATCTTCCCTGAACTATCTGCCTTAGCCTACAGCCTTAAGCGCACAGCCCTGTGTGTATAGCCTGAATTGTACAGCCATTGGTGTACAAGCTTTAACAGCCTTCACTGCACAAACAGTGTTTTTCGCATATGGCATGGTTTACAGCTCTTTTTGTGCGCTTTGAATTGATCGCTTTACGAGCTGCACTGTCGCGCATTGCGCTACCAAAAATGACCTTTAACCTGCGATTAAGTGGTTACTTCGCTGACTATTTCATCTGAGCAATATGTCCAAGTAAGGTCGGGCTATTCAAACCGAGTAATGCATCAGGATGAAACGAAAGAAACACAAGCTAGTATACAGCCTTCACTTGCAGAGACAAGGGCTGCCCCTGGCCTACAGCTAAGATGTAGCGCCAAACATGGGCGTTCCCATGCCGTGATGCTTTGAATAAAGAATGAGCCAGCGGCCTGGTAATTGAGTAACGAGAAAATCCTGCACAGGGTCCCCCCTCCTACAAATGGTGACACCAGCCTGCAAGCTCTGTACAACGACCCCGCTTCTACCTCGTGTCCTTTATATCTGTTTAATGGGTGCTTCAGGTTGACATACTTGTTGCCCGCTCACGAACTGCCGCTTAAGTTTCAGCTGGGTTGACATTGAATCATGTCCCCCTGCCGTAATGGGTGTTTGAGCAACCCTCTTGTCATCCCATGCAATTGAAAAGTCAAATCTTTAAATGTTGCACATTGTGATCAGTGACTGTCATAGTCCACATTCCGCAGCCACACAAACCGTGAATGACTGTATGAGTTTGCCATAACACTTGTGAATTACATATTGTGGCAGGATGGTATGCGACAAATAAAATGATGACATTTGTTAACCCCGCAGCTTGCCATGTGTCTTGCTGCATCACGTCAATGACGCCTGGGTGCAGGGCCGGATAGCAGCGGTGAGCTCTGGACAGATGTCACCAACTTTGGGGGGATGGCCCTAATGGTGTTGTACGAGCACTCCACCGACCTGAGTAAAACCCTGAAGGACCCAGCCAGGGGTCCAAGCCACACCAATGCTAGGGTTGCCGCCTCTCGCCGTTCCGCAGCGGAGGTCAGCGTGCCGCTGCTGATGTCGGAAAGTTTCGGACCTCTTATGACCCGCAACTTAGCACCTTTTCAGAGCGCTGTAATTGTGCGTTGTTTCAGCGGCCGCTGATATGCGGCGAATTAGAGGTGTTTCAGAGCAGTCAGTTCAGTACTGATTAAGCACTGATTCATGGGGCTCTGAATGTGGGGTATTTTAGGGGTCCACCAGGGCTGAAACAGAGCTAAATCAGAGCGATTTTAGAGGTTTACAGGGCAATGTTCAAGGTCAGGTTAGACAAGCAAGCCAAAAAATGCCCACTTTTCGGACGGACCTAACTAACTCTATACACCGCTTCACGATGTAAGATTTGCACGGCCTGCCGCAGCGCCGTACAGCTTAGCATCGGCTCAGAGGAACAGGCCTACGGTGATCGGCTGGTCCGCGACCCCGTCCAATGTTCGATGGCTTCGACTAGCACGCAATGTCAGAAGCACTCCATCTCTCTGGTTATGCGCCCTGGAGTAGGTGTGCTGTCGCGGCGATGTCCGGGTGCCTCCTGGGTGTCGAGCTCTGTGAGCTGCATGCTGCTTGCTAGGGGCTTGTCTCATGGCCGGGTTGAGGGGGTACGCCACGAGTCTTTGGACCTGAAATTTCGTCAGCAGCTAGATGTACCACACACTCACATCCTGGCGCTGAGTTGACCCTATCATGCATTAGCTCGGTCTATGGCGAGGGTGGTGAGGGACACACTGCCAGAAGCTTCAACTGTATGCCAAACGTCCCAAATGCCTTGCAATGAATACGGAGGAACCGCATCAAGTATGTCCATCGATAACATAGATATGCCTGCAAACTGATGCGTGTGCTAGTAGTAATCAGATAAACTTGAAAAACAGCTAAGATTCGGCCATGCCAGGGGCCTTATCCCCGAACTGAAGTCGTTGTAGCCCGCCATAATTATGATAACAGTAGCGACGGCCCTACTCCTGCCGTCGGAGTCGGCGATGGACCTTTCGGTCGATGCTAGCCGCACTTGAAGCACTTTAAGTCATGCCCCATCGCTCGAAGCAAAGCCTTGCTGGGTCCGCGCGTATGGCCGAGCGTTTAGCCACTGGCCGTGCTCCATGGTCCCGTACTGCTGGCTCCATCGCTGAACAAGCCCAGGCAAGGCAGCCCAGCCCCAGCTCCACCGTCATCAACAAGCATCTGTCCTCACCTGTCCTTGTCCTTGCCCTTGTCCTTGTCCTTGTCCTTGCCTGTGCCCTCGCCCATACTGATGCGTGCAATGTTGCATTGTTGTCTTCAGGCACTTCACGATATTGAACAACGTTTACAAGAAGTGCAGGAAGAGCATGCACGGGAGAAGCAAGACTGGCAGCAGCAGCAGCAGCACTGGCAGCAGCGGCAGCAGGATTGGCATCAGCAGCAACAATTGTTGGAAACACAGCTCTATGACCTTCTACAGCGGGCCGACCTCCATGAGCATATCATCGCCGTGTCTGTCAATGACCTGGCCCAGTTGGAGGTACGGCATGCCCTTCATGCCTTCATCAGCCAGAACCCTGCCAACGAGCCGAGGCCTCATCTATAGCGGCCGCGGCTGTAGCGGCAAGTGCCTCTTCTGATGCCTATGCATCATCAGCATTGCTGGAGCAGGAGCTACAGTTAAATGCAGCCTTGCTTGAGGAGACCAAGCTGCTGCACCAGCGTGTAGCCAAAGCTGATGCAGCAACCATGGCAGCCATGGCAGACGCAGAGGACAAGGGCGTCCGGCTGAGGGCATGCATGGCAGACTCCAAGCAGTTCCAAATAGAGTGTAGTAGTCTGATGAAGCGAGTGGCAAGGAGAGACCAGGCCTTAAAGGAGCTGCGTGCAGCCTAAACAGCCACTGCGCAGGAGCAAGAGCCGCCTCAGGCTGCCGCCAGCAAATGTCAACATCCCTGCGGCCGCCCGCATCAGACCGTATAACTGTGCCACACACAGGTGGCTGCGCATGCTACAACAGCTTACAAGACCAGCTATTTGTTGCGAGCATTGCAGCTGCTTGTGGCCTGCCAGCTGTCCTTCAACAAGGTGCAGCATGCCATCACCTCGTCCCTTGGCCTACACCTCATGCCGGGTCAGGAGCTGATTGACAGAGTGCCTTCTGGCAAGACCCTCAAGCGAGCCATGGACAAGATCGTCGAGACAGTGAACAATCTGCAAGCCCGTGAGTTACAACTAATCCATCAATCATTGAGGACATACATTGAGGACATACATTGCATCTCATGCTGTCAAGCTGCCAGCTTACCAAACGTATGTTGTGCTTGTTGTAGGTCAATGTGAAGAAGTGGGTGTCGGTGCTATTGCATTCGACAGCAAGGGTGACCACATGGTGGTACTTACACAGTTCTGTCGCCTCCAACGCCTTCCCGCTGCTGCCCTTGCTCCACCGCCATCACCTCCACCCCTACCACCACCTCCAAGCCCAACCCTGAGCCAGGACTACCCTACCGCTACCTCCACCCCTACCTCATCCCCACCCCTACCCCCAGCTTGCCTTTGTTGCCGAGCCCAGCCCTGCCCTGCCCAGCCTTACTCAGCCCCCTGGTGTTGACCCTGAGCCTAGCCCTTCCAAGTGCCAGAGCCCTAGCCCATACCATGCATGCAGTGAATGCCACACAACACAAGTGACAGTTTACAGAGAACACAAGTGCCAGCTTACAGAGACACAAGTGCCAGTTTGTAATGATGTAGGTTGGATGTTATAAGGTAATGATGTGAGGTTGGATGTAATGATGTATGGTAGAGGGCAGGACGGGCCAGCCGCAAACAGCTTTTTAAGCAAAGTCCACTATGAGATAGGATGGTTCGGAGCTGGAGTTTGTGGTTGCGGGGCAGTACTAACATTCACAGCTTTGCGGGAGCTAGGAAGCCGAGCTACCCAGTACAACCGACCGAACGGACCTGGCTAGCGAGAGAGACGGGCCCCGGCCTTAGAATTAATACGTATATATGTAGCTACCTACAGCGACCTTGTTGCGTGGACACAACTTTAGGCCCAAACAACCATGTTCAGCCTGCGGGCCTGCGCTTCGAAGCCGCTAACTTTTCTAGCACGCCGAAGCTAGCGGTGCAATCGTGGTAGCAAATGGTGGTCTGAATGTGGAGAACAGCATGGTACCCAATTTTCCCCTTGCTTGTCTAACCTGATTCAAGGCCTGTAAATTAGAAGCCAATATGTAGTGAATCAGAGGAATAGTTAGGACTGAAACATCGCTAATTAGCACAGTATTGTACCATCAGCGCATTACGCCAAAACAATTGCTAAGTACACCAAGCCGCTCCGTGCCGCGATGGTGTCTCTTTACAGGTATCGCTCAAACTACGTACATACTTGTGGAGTGCTGCGCTGATGCCAGAAGAACGGCCTTAGGACATCTGAGGCGGGCGAACGAATCTTGTTTTATACAATACTTGCATCAACATTTGGCATTTCGCCCTCAGTTTCTGCCTGGCCTGCATGGCCATCTCCCATCGCCACTGGTTCGCTGGTATCGATGAGCATCGATGGCGGCGGCGTGCTCGAACTGGGCGCGGCGATACAGGGCCAGGACTGTGGATAGATGTTGACATGTAGAACCACCTGACGTCGCGTCGCATTTCCATCGCGCAGGTCAGGAGTCACTGACAAGCAGCCCTTTAGCCGCAGTGGCAGCTGTGGATGCGGCCGGAGTGTTTGTGGATAGATGTTGACATGTGGACACGCCTGAAGTTGCGTCCATTTCCTTCGCGCAGGTCAGGAGTCACTGACAAGCGGCCCTTGGGCCACAACAATGGCGACCGTAGCAGTGGCAGCCGGCGGAGTGCAAGTGTACACACACAGGCGTAGCCAAAGCATAGCCGTGACCGCAGGCGCAGCCGCAGCAATGACCACAGCAGGAGGCAGCAACGCGGCCCCGACATCCACTCAGCCACATTGAAGCCCACTACTGTGGTGAGTGTTGGTGTTAAGGCATGTGCTCTGACAGTCTGTGGGTCGGTTTTGAGCTACATTGCATTAAAATGTGCAATGTTGTATGTTTGCATTACAATGTTGTATGTTTGCATCATTGCAGGCTGCCATGAAGGAGTGACAAGCTCTGTTGCCATTGTCAAGTGTGCATGCTTCAAGGTTGGTTCGTGGAGGAGGAGGAGCAGGGAGGGCACTAGATGGCAGGTTTTGATAGGCAGGTGGACAGATAGGCAGATGGGTGCATGGGCAAGTGGGTTGCCTTACCAGTACAAGCGCAGCTAGTAGAGTGCCCGAAGGGTAAGCGGCCAACAAACAGGCAGGTAGGTGGGTGGGTAAGATGTTTGTGTTTGTGTTTGTGTGTAATCTGTGTGTATGGCCTGTCTAGGCTGAGCGGGCAGGGGAGTTGTTGTGTATAGGGGGCTTCGGTGGGGCCGTGGGGGGGCACGCAGGCAGCAATCTGGTGTGCGGGTGAGTGTATTCTTGGATTTCTCCCTTGCATTCAGGATTGAGGAGCTGCACACCCCTGACGCCTGCCTCTGATGGAAGACCAGCTGCTGGCAACCAGCGTGCAGCCCATCTTTGGCGCAAACCTTAGCCATGACGCAGCCCCGCAGCACAGTGGTGTGCCCCTTCAGTTATGGCGCAGCGTGTGCATAATTTGTTAGGCTTACCACAACTCACAACTGTGGGAGGAGATGCAATGCCAATGTATATCAGATGCTAGGCTAGAGTACGAGAATATGAACATGGGCATGATGTAGTTGTAAGTAGAGGTTGCAGTTGTAGGTAGAGGTGTGTGCCCTTGTCGAGATCAAGATGCAATGAGTAAGGTGACCCACCAGCTGACCCTTTATAAAAGTGTACTAAACACTTGATCATGGATGAGCCACCTCTGATTCGCCAATGACTCATTGATGATTCACAACGGGTCGCCTCTAATTCACCAAACATTCACAGCTGTGCAGCCTCTATGTACCAACTAAGTCACAGTTTAGTCACCTCTAAGTTACAGCAAAACCACAGCTGGGTCACCTCTAATTTACCGCTTTTGAGAGGGGATTTAGAGCCCTATGAATCAGCTATGAATCTACACAGATACATAGCTTTCTAGGCTCACATTCAGCACTAATTTAGACCCCTCTAAACTACCTATGAATTAGGCCGTATTCATAGGTCAGGCAACCTGTCATTCCTTTTGCCATTTCTCGCATATCAGAGCGAACTCCCACCTCACATTCAGAGCACAGTTACAAGTCCTGATCAGTCGCGAATGAGAGGTTCGGAAGAGGTCCGAAACTTTCCGACGGGGGGACTCCCCGACTGCCTGAGCCAGTTTGTTGTTTCCCTTGCACCTTCGCTGTGCATGACAGGCATATATAGCTCAGAGTAGCCCACAACATTCCTCAACCTGAGTTTCAAGCCTTGCATGTCGTTGCATACAACGCTGAGCCGTCTTATGTCAACCTACCATTGCCTTGTTTTTCTAGGTGCAGGATGCCAGGCAATGAGTAGGTGCAGGGGCAGGGGCAGGGGCCATAAACATTGCACCGTGCTTATTCCCAAGCCCCAAGAGATTTTGCTAGACTGCCCCAAAAGGGGCAGGGGCAGGGGCAGGGGCAGGGGCAGGGGCAGGGGCAGGGGCAGGGGCAGGGGCAGGGGCAGGGGCAGGGGCAGGGGCAGGGGCAGGGGCAGGGGCAGGGGCAGGGGCAGGGGCAGGGGCAGGGGCAGGGGCAGGGGCAGGGGCAGGGGCAGGGGCAGGGGCAGGGGCAGGGGCAGGGGCAGGGGCAGGGGCAGGGGCAGGGGCAGGGGCAGGGGCAGGGGCAGGGGCAGGGGCAGGGGCAGGGGCAGGGGCAGGGTTCAATTACATCCCTGAGTTCAATTACAGCTATTACAGCAACTCTTGCTTCCCATGATGGCTGTAGAGATTAATGATATGTAGGGATCAATAACCTGAATGAGTGAATGAACCCTACTGAATGATGCTAAGCTTCAGTTCTGCACGCTACAGCCCTCCCTGCCTGATGGCACACCGATAGGCCTCCCACCAGTCGACATATAGCGGGAGATGCGGCGATGAAAGACGCCGTGCTGCAGCTCGCGGGAGCAGCCTACACACCGCAGGAGCAGCCTGGTGTGTGCCGCATCGCCCGCTTATCGTGCACAAGCAATACGAATCTGTCACCAAAAGTATCACTGCAGACGGCTATGTACGACGCCTGGAGGCCGCCTGCCAGCTGCTGCATGAGGGACTCAGGCCAACTCAGGCCACTGCTACACCAACACCCTCAGCCACTGGCATCATTCCAGCTGGGAAGCTGTGCACGCTGCTGCTGACAGACCAGGAGCTGCTCGACGTGGTACTGGCTCTCCATGACGTCAGAGCAGCCCAGCTTTGCCATCTCATGCCCTGGTCAGGGTCACATGCGCTGAAGCTGCCTCCTCCCAGTGAAGCACTGGCTAAGCAGCTCAGCCAAAGCCAGCGGTCAGTGCCAGGCAGCCAGCTGCTGTCCTTCGTCAAAACCCTGGGCAGTGACAACAGCCTGGAGGTGAGCTCTGCCGCTGATCCTTACAATGCTCTCTCCTCTCGCTGCATAAGCATTGTCGCTTGCAGCTGGACGGGTAGGCAGCCAATGCAGATGCTCACCTGTCGTAGGCTGCCATGCAATAGAGAGTGTAACCCCTGCTTGCCACCTGGCGGGCTCACTGTCCATTCCAGCATGAAGTATAGATTGCCATTGCCTTTTGCTCTTTTCAGCTCCCAATTGATGGTGCTGGTTTGCCCCTTTAAATGGCCAGAAAGAGAAGTGAAACCTACGTGCCACTTTTCATCAGGAAGTTCTAGCGCCATCAACTCTTCACTCATCCTTCAGGTTAAGCTGCCTGTATAGAGCCCCCATCAACAACCCCCATCCTGATGGCACATTGCGCTCCCTGAGGGAAGGTTAGGGATGAGTCCATGCGAGTCCTGGCAGTCAGATCTTGTCGCTTGAACAGCTTGGCTCAACCTCCACTTAGCAGCTGGCTTGACAGCTCTGACCCTGAGCCCTGGCTTTGGCTGGAGCTAGACAACTCGCTGGGCCTAACTGCTCAGCCCCCCTTACTCTCACTCCCTCAGCCAAAGCCAGCGCTTAGTGCCAGGCAGCTAGCCGCTCTCACAATTGTTAAACCTGCTTGTCGGTGTCCATGCAGCAGGGAGTTGCACTGTCATTAAATCTTGATATGTTGTCGAGCCCATACTGCATCTTGAGAGCCACATCCACAAATATTCCTGGCCCTTACTCATGCTTTAGCTGGAGCTAGACAACTGGCCTGGACTCACCTCATCTCCCTTCCCGCACCTACCTGCCCTTGTGCCTGGTGTGCTGCCCATGCAGGGTGACCCTCTGCTGTGTGTGTGGGATAGCATGCACCGCGCCATGCTGCTGGTGCTGGCAGCCTTGCAGTCACTCCCCATCCGCCCTCACCCTCAGCACCCTGACCCTGCAGCCACCACCCACACCTCTACCACTCCCCAGCTGCCACCTGGCTACCACCGCTGCAGCGCCTGCCTGCTGCTCAGCCTGCGCCTGGCCACCTGTTTGGCTCAGCACTGTGGGGAGCAGCCCCTGGACAAGGACCTAGCCCTTGCCCGGCTGCACGCCACCCTGCCTGGGCTGCTGCTGGGGCTGAGCACCGCAGTGACGGTGATGCAGGCAGCAGGCCACCCTGAGGCAAAGGCCCAGCGTGTGCAGTTTGTGCGCTGCATGCTGCACCTGGGACAAAAGTCATCCGTAACAAGGAAAGACCCAAAAGCCAGTAAGAACAGCAGCAGCAGGCACCATGGTAGCAGCAGGGGCCACGTCAGCAGCAGGGGGCCCCGGGGCGGGACAGGTCGGTCTGGCGCTCCACAGAGCGCTGGTGTCAAGCCGCATGCACTGGCTGTTGACAGTTACATGTACCTGGCCCAGGCTCTGTGTGATGTGTTTGGACGCCAGGAGGAAGTGTTTGCCTTTAAGGAGTTGATCACCACATGCCAAGAAGAAGGTGAGCCAGCGGCATCTTCCCTGAACTATCTGCCTTAGCCTACAGCCTTAAGCGCACAGCCCTGTGTGTATAGCCTGAATTGTACAGCCATTGGTGTACAAGCTTTAACAGCCTTCACTGCACAAACAGTGTTTTTCGCATATGGCATGGTTTACAGCTCTTTTTGTGCGCTTTGAATTGATCGCTTTACGAGCTGCACTGTCGCGCATTGCGCTACCAAAAATGACCTTTAACCTGCGATTAAGTGGTTACTTCGCTGACTATTTCATCTGAGCAATATGTCCAAGTAAGGTCGGGCTATTCAAACCGAGTAATGCATCAGGATGAAACGAAAGAAACACAAGCTAGTATACAGCCTTCACTTGCAGAGACAAGGGCTGCCCCTGGCCTACAGCTAAGATGTAGCGCCAAACATGGGCGTTCCCATGCCGTGATGCTTTGAATAAAGAATGAGCCAGCGGCCTGGTAATTGAGTAACGAGAAAATCCTGCACAGGGTCCCCCCTCCTACAAAGGGTGACACCAGCCTGCAAGCTCTGTACAACGACCCCGCTTCTACCTCGTGTCCTTTATATCTGTTTAATGGGTGCTTCAGGTTGACATACTTGTTGCCCGCTCACGAACTGCCGCTTAAGTTTCAGCTGGGTTGACATTGAATCATGTCCCCCTGCCGTAATGGGTGTTTGAGCAACCCTCTTGTCATCCCATGCAATTGAAAAGTCAAATCTTTAAATGTTGCACATTGTGATCAGTGACTGTCATAGTCCACATTCCGCAGCCACACAAACCGTGAATGACTGTATGAGTTTGCCATAACACTTGTGAATTACATATTGTGGCAGGATGGTATGCGACAAATAAAATGATGACATTTGTTAACCCCGCAGCTTGCCATGTGTCTTGCTGCATCACGTCAATGACGCCTGGGTGCAGGGCCGGATAGCAGCGGTGAGCTCTGGACAGATGTCACCAACTTTGGGGGGATGGCCCTAATGGTGTTGTACGAGCACTCCACCGACCTGAGTAAAACCCTGAAGGACCCAGCCAGGGGTCCAAGCCACACCAATGCTAGGGTTGCCGCCTCTCGCCGTTCCGCAGCGGAGGTCAGCGTGCCGCTGCTGATGTCCGACATCCTCAGCTTCCTTGCCCGTTTCCTTCCGGAGTTTCGAGCTGCGAGAGTGACCGTGGAGCTCGCTGCAACAATAGGTCAAGTCGGTGAACAGATGGCGGAGATCTTCCTCACCGGCCTGTCAGCAATGTATGCCGAGCTCTACCAGGCCGTTGTGAAGTTGACGGGGCTCATGCCAGATTGGAGGCGCCGGCCGGCTGTGCTTCGCGCCGGCTTGCGCGTCGCCATCGCTGGAGCGCTTGCACACCACACCATGGTGTCGTTGGTCCCCTACATGGAAGACACGGCCGCCATGGCACAGCGCTTGCCGGAGATGGAAGCTAAAGTCAGCTATATGTCCGTCCAAGTTACCCACCTATGGTGCCTGGTCCTCGCGCAAGATGGCGTAAACGACCCACCGACGGGCCCTTTTCGAATGGATGGCACTACTCTGCCCTCTCCACCTTCACCTCAGCTGGCGCCCTTGGCCCTGGACCTGGTGCTGGGTATGGAGCACTCGCTGCAGGTGAGAGGGCAGGTTCTAGACTCGTGGCAGCTGAGCTGGTTAGGGCCCGCTCAGACTTTAATGTGTAATGACGGATGAGTAAGCAAGCAATCAGCAAGCAAGCAGCATCTGTGGCTGTGTGTGGTGCAAGCGTAGAGTCGAGGCAGCTGAGGTAGGGAAACCTCCTCAATGATGCTGACACCTGGCTTGAGGGCTCTCTTGCGTTAAGGCACACTGGATGTGCACCAGACTGCTGCTTTGCCTGCTGCGCTGGTATCAAGCTCTTGTGCGATGATTCTCACTCTTGGCATGCCTGTTGCAGATGGTGATGCGGCAGCAGGACAGGGTGTGGAAGTGGCCATTCTGGAATGAAGGCAGTCTTGTGCAAAGCCTTGTGGACGGCTACCGAACTCTGCTGGCCTTGTTTGGGCATGTCATCGAGGTCCTGGCCACACCCAGTGTGGTGGGTCCTGCTGGCTTGGCTGCCTCCCCTGCCTCTTGGCTGCCCTGCGGCAACAGCCTGGTGGAGGGCTGGTGCACCAGGCTGATAGAAAGGGTGTGCGACCTGCTGTACATCGCCACCCCTGCCTCAAAAGCCTTTCCCTTCATCCTGAAGATCATGCTCAGCAGAGGGCTTCAAGACAGCTACAGGCTCTTGCTACGCGGGCAGCGTCAGGCTCCCCCCAGCATGTCCCCAGAGGCTGAGCGGCTGCTGGCCTGCCTGACCCTGGTCCTCACAGCCATGGTGCCGCAAGAGCTGTGCCTGGCACTGGCTCAAGACGTGAAGGTGCGAGGGCTGGACAAGACCTTGGAGAAGGAGCGGCGTGCCATGGGGGTTGCGCTGTCCAAGCTGCAGCCTGAGCAGGTGTGGACCTGGCAGGCGCTGGCCGCAGGCACCCCGGCTGAGCCCACCCTGCAGGGTTCGCTGCCGGCACTGGCCGCCCTGTTTGGGGTGCAGAGCCTAGTCAGGCCCATACCACAAGGGTGGCGTCCGCAGCGCTTGACATTGGCCATGGGTGAGTGGCAGGAGTCCTAGTGCAAGGTGGTGAGGAACTCGTCAGGCTAGGCCAAGACAATTGTCTAGCTGAGGACGCTGCTACGAAGCTGACTCACAATGAAATGAGCTCCTCTGTTGAAGTCTCTGAGCTCCTGTGTTGAAGCAGCCACCATCGTGACTGTTGAGCCCAGCACCGCCCCAGCATTGCAAAGGACAGGGGGCACTACATGCCGTGTGGCCTAGTGAGCATGCTCTGACTGGGTTTGCCAATGCAGCCTGACACAGCCACGAGCACAACTGCCGCCCATAGCTTTGTCGGACTCAGTGCAAGTATGCATGCCCAGTTGTGACGGGTATGCCTCAAGGGTGCGCAGCTGGGGGTCAGGCTCCATGGTATTGCACACATCTGACTCCAGCAGCCTGCAGGTTCGCAACACGGCCAAGCTGTCTCTCAAACATCTGCTTATGCGGGTGACCCAGGCAGACCCAGGTGTGGAGCTAGGCAGTAGCTGTGAGGCGAGCTAGAGTTGTTGTGTGCCGACAAGGAGGTGATAGAGGGTGGTGCACTCTCACACACATCAATATCCTTAGCACCTGTTGATGCTGGACATTTCGTGCTTGAGTGCGCTGCCCTGTGCGCTGCCTGTCAGGGAACAGTTAAGTGCGCTGCCATGAGGTCCAGCCGGATCAGCCGGAGGTGGTGTTGACTGACCTAGTCTACAACCTGCATGCTTTCGTTTTGAGCTTAAATGCACCTTTTTGTTCTCCTTCAGGGGGAGGGGGAGGGGCGGCCACGCCGCCTGACGGCTGATGCCTGTGTCAGCCATTTCTTTGTTTTTGGTTATGCATCTAGCTTCACCTAGCTTCATCACGTGTAAACAAGGCATACAAGCATTTTGGAAAAGGTACCTGTCCATGGCCTTCAAAACTTTAATGCTTCCATTTACTCTAACACAGTCTTACGATTTGGTAAAAAAACCAATGTCGTTGCAATAATGTCTGGTCAAGACCTCCTCGCCCAGGGCCTTGCACCCTCAGTCAATGGACTTCCCTCCACCTTCCATTATGCATGCTGGTATTTTCTACTGCCAGCAGCCAGTCGACACACACCGCCGAGCCTCGCCACGTTCCTAAACAGTGACACTACTCGGCTGGCTGTGACAATTCGCGTGCTAAACAAGGCAAACAGATGAGGTGCAAGCAAACAAGAAGCAGTCGCTGCAGGATGCACACGCCTACTATGCTGAGGGCAACCATGCAGCGCGTCACAGTGCAGTCGTGAGGGCGTGGCCATGAGGGCAGAGGCCGCCCTCACCCTGTTACGTGGGTACATAATGCATCAAATGTGCAACCGTAACATGTGCAACCGTAAGCACCTATTCCAACGCAACACCCCATCGCTGCACCTCAGCTAAGGGCCTCGCCACCAGCAGCTTCGCAGCGTGCTCCCAACACCCCCAACAGGCCCAGCAAGACGCAAACCGTTCGCAACTGGCAGGAGGGTGCGAAGTGGAGGTAGTGCTGTCTGGAGGTCACCACAGCCCTCCCCCAAACCATCGTCACAAGGTCATGAGTCTATGTTACAGAACATTGCGCACACTTGCCCAGTGTCATGGCTGCTGCATGCAAGCTCCCCTTACCACATATGTCATGAATGCACGCCCTGCATGTCGTGCTTGTCGACCCACCAGAGAAACCGTCAGTCCCCCGTTGTGCAAAACAATGCACGCTTGCACAGCCCCAGGCCAGGCGACGCACCCAGGCTATGCACCAGAAAGCGCTACCATCACGGCTGCATGTCCCTCGTGGCCCTCTCCACCCCTAAACAGGCAACATCACCACCCATCACTAACTACTGCTCAACACAGCCGGCCAGCCACTCTCACTCTCATGACCGCTGGCAGGAGACCTTGGGTGTGGGCGCTCTGACACTGAAGCCTGCACCAAGTGCCGCACCCTCCAGCTGGCTGCAGGGGGCCGACCTGGGCTGTAGAGGCGCTGGGGGTTGCGCGAACCTATCCACTCTACAGCCAGCTGCAGAGGCGGCGGGGGAGGGCTGCCGGTGACTGGGAAGTGGGCTGGGGCCCTGGCTGCCCTTTGAGCTGCTGATGCCTTGGTGGCTGTGTCCAAGTCCTCCCTCCAGCCTCAAGGCTACCTAGATGATGGTTGTGGGCGTCATGGATCCTTGGGCTTAGTAAGTGGCAGCGTGGAGTGGCAGCGTACCTAGCTAGCTTGGGGAGCGGCAGCCTGGAAGGGCGCAAGTCAGGCGTTCCCAACATGGGGTTGGTAATCTGCAAGTGTGTGGGTCAGCATAGTGCACAGACCCAGCCTGCGCCACCGTCAGCCTTACAAGCCAATGATGCACCTCAGCAAGGCTGCAGTCTACTATCGGTGCTGTCATTTTGCGTATGTGACAGCAGCTTCTAGGTTATTCTAGTGCAAGTGGAGTGTAGCTGGCACAGTGCTAACATGGGGTTTGTAACGACCAACTCGTATGCTTGCATTCTCATGAACTCTACAGTCCTCCTGCACCCTACAGTCCTCCTGCTGAACTGGCAAAGCAACCGTCGACAGGCTATATCTCCCGTCATAATCATGTCGACAATCACATCAACATGCAACCAACCCTCAACAACATCGCGCATTATATCTCGGATGTACAATCAGTGCCGAAGGCGCCGGAACACCTAATTTCATACCGGTAGGCCTCCCACCAAACCCCAGACATATAGCGGGAGATGCGGCGATGAAAGACGCCGTGCTGCAGCTCGCGGGACCAGCCTACACACCGCAGGAACAGCCTGGTGTGTGCCGCATCGCCCGCTTGTCGTGCACAAGCAATACGAATCTGTCACCAAAAGTATCACTGCAGACGGCTATGTACGACGCCTGGAGGCCGCCTGCCAGCTGCTGCATGAGGGACTCGCGCCAACTCAGGCCACGGGTGCCCAAACTGCATTCCCTGGCCCTTCTTCTCACAAAGCGGCTCCAGGCGCTTCACACACACCCTCAGCCGCTGACCAAATTGCAGCTAGGAAGCTGTGCACGCTGCTGCTGACAGACCAAGAGGTGCTGGATGTTGTGCTGGCACTTCATGATGTCAGAGCAGCCCAGCTTTGCCACCTGATGCCCTGGTCAGGGTCACATCCGCTGAAGCTGCCTCCTCCCAGTGAAGCACTGGCTAAGCAGCTCAGCCAAAGCCAGCGGTCAGTGCCAGGCAGCCAGCTGCTGTCCTTCGTCAGAACCCTAAACAGTGACAACAGCCTGGAGGTGAGCTCTGCCGCTGATTCCTTATATTGCTCTCTCCTCTCGCTGCTTAAACATTGTTGCTTGCAGCTGGACGGGTAGGCAACCAATGCAGATGCTCACCTGTCGTAAGTTGCCATGCACTAAAGAGTGTAACTCCTGCTTGCCACCTGGCGGGCTCGCTGTCCAGTCGAGCATGAATTATAGATTGCCATTGCCTGTTGCTCCTTTCAGCTCCCAACTGATGGTGCTGGTTTATCCCTTCAAATGGCCAGAAAGAGAGATGAAACCTACGTGTCACTTTGCATCAGGAAGTTCTAGAGCCATCAACTCTTCACTCTTCCTTCAGGTTACGCTGCCTGTACAGGGCTACAAACCTCATCCCGATGGCACACTGCGTTCCCTAAGGGAGGGTGAGGGAGGGATGCCCGCAAAGGTGCCAGTCAAAACTAACAGCGCTCCTTCAGGTTGAGCTGCCTGTATGGAGTCCCCATCCACCACCCCCATCCTGATGGCACATAGCGCTCCCTGAGGGAAGGTTAGGGATGAGTCCATGCGAGTCCTGCCAGTCAGAACTAACAGCTTGTCGCTTGAACAGCTTGGCTGGGAGCTGAAGTAGTCTCCTTACGAGCGACCAACCTTCACTTAGCAGCTAGCTTGACAGCTCTGGCCCTGAGCCCTGGCTTTGGCTGGAGCTAGACAACTGGCCTGGACTCACCTCATCTTCCTTCCCGCACCTCCCTGCCCTTGTGCCTGTGTTGCTGCCCATGCAGGGTGACCCTCTGCTGCGTGTGTGGGACAGCATGCACCGCGCCATGCTGCTGGTGCTGGCAGCCTTGCAGTCACTCCCCATCCGCCCTCACCCTCAGCACCCTGACCCTGCAGCCACCACCCACACCTCCACCACTCCCCAGCTGCCACCGGGCTACCACCGCTGCAGCGCCTGCCTGCTGCTCAGCCTGCGCCTGGCCACCTGCTTGGCTCAGCACTGTGTGGAGCAACCCCTGGGCAAGGACCTAGCCCTTGCCCGGCTGCACGGCACCCTGCCTGGGCTGCTGCTGGGGCTGAGCACTTCAGTGACGGTGATGCAGGCAGCAGGCCACCCTGAGGCAAAGGCCCAGCGTGTGCAGTTTGTGCGCTGCATGCTGCACCTGGGACTCCAACTGTTACTTAAGACCATCCCCAAAGCCAGCAGCAGCAACAGCAGCAGCAGCAGGCACCATGGTAGCAGCAGGGGCCAAGCCAGCAGCAGGCGGCCCCTTGACGAGGCAGGTCGGTCTGGCGCTGCCCATAGCGCTGGTGACAAGCTGCATGCACTGGCTGTCAACAGCTACGTGTACCTGGCCCAGGCGCTGTGTGATGTGTTTGGGCGCCAGGAGGAAGTGTTTGTCAAGGAGTTTATCACCACATGCCAAGAAGAAGGTGAGCCAGTGGCAAGTTCCTTGGAGCATCTGCCTAAGCATACAGCCTTAAGCGCACAGCCCTGTGCTTACAGTCTAGATTGTACAGCCGTGTTTTTTCACGCCAAATTCAGCGTTTTCTATAATTGAATGCCGTACCTTGTAGTTCTTTTTCACTAATGAGCTGCAGTGTTGCGCATCGTGCTAAAAAAAACAAAATAATACCAATGATAACTATGCTGGCTTTATATATATATATAGTACGTCTATATATATATATATATATAGTACGTCTATATATATATAGTACGTCATGGCAAAGCGAGGGAAACAAAACCACTGATGTACAGCCTTAATCGCGGCTGCCCCTGGCTTACAGCTAGGATGTAATGTTCTTAATGCCGTGATGCTTGCACAGGCTCATACAAGTGTAACACCTCGTGTTATGTATGGCTGTCGATAGGTGCTTCGGGTTGACACCAGTGGTTTTCTTTCGCGCTATATATAATCATCGCTATGAAATGCCATGTTTCAGGTTTTTTTTTGTGCCATGAAGCCTGCACTACCTCGCACTGCGCTATGTAAAAGGACTTGTAACCTGCAATTTTGCGTATTTAGCATAGTATTGCTGAATTGTTTACCTCAAATAAGGTCGAGCTATGAACTCAAGGGTGTGAACCTACACAGTAAAGTGCCGAATGTAAATAGGTCGCCGTTCTCCCGTTTTGCCCTCGAATACGCACGTTTCCTTTCATACACGGCCGTTAGAGGTTATGAGGATGTTGTGAGTTGGTTAGAAGTGAATCATCGCGCATCGTCGGCTGAGATGTGGCTGCCGCCACTTACGCACGTTTGAACCCTACCGGCTGTTAAGGTCCTGGGTGCACTGGCGCGACGGGTTACCCGTGCAAGCGCGGCCCTTCTATACATTTTGGTGGGTACACGATGTAGCACAGTTGGTGCGCTTCAATCTTCTGGTACCCTTTGGCTGCGCCCACATCAACCACTGGTGCTTCTCAGCAGTCCAGCTTGGCTGTAGACAGAGAAGGCAAGAGGGCCAGAAGGCTTCTGGCAGCAGCTGATGCCTACCTCAAGGTCAAGAGGGACCAGCCACAACCATCCATGGCAGCTGTGGCCCGGAGACATGGCGTTCCATATGCCACCCTCTACAGAGTCATCAAGCGGAGTGGGGTGATTGCAAAATGTGTGCGCCCAACTGCATTGCCAGCCGTGCAAGAGGAGCAGCTGTGGGACTTGGTGGTGAGGGGCCAGCAGCAGGGCGTGTGGGTCACCAAGACAGCATTGCTTGCAGCCGTGAGGACAACGCAACGGGCCAAAGAGCTCAAGGGCAAGCTGGATCCCCCAAAAGGGAGGGCCCCTGGCAACAAGTGGCGCCGGGTGTTCTTGCGGCGGCAGGGCCTGTCACTACGCAAGGCCACTCCTGTTACCAAGAGAAGGCGCATGGCTGCTAGGAACATCAATGGACTGGTGGAGTGGTTTGAGAAGCAATGGCAGCCAGCACTAAGCAGGGTGTGTGTGAGCACGGATGCAGCGAGCAGAAGGGTGCAGCCTCAGACCTTCATGTAGCGCCTTGACCGCATCTTCAACATGGATGAGACTGGATTCCAGGCTGAGTGGCATGAGAGGGTGTCATGAGAGGGTGCTGGTCAGTGGACTGGTGCCCAGCATGTGTTTCAGAACGCAGCTGTCAACGCAAAGCGCTGCCACACATGCGTGGCATGGGGTTCAACGGATGGCCGTGTCATGCCATCAAAATTTATGTACGCCGGCAAGCAGTTGAGCCACAAAGCCCTGGACACCATCCACCTTTACCCACAGTCTTCCCTCATCCTGAAGTAGGGCACACACATGATGGACGGCAGGCTCTTCCCCATGCTGTTGGACGTAATGGCGCAGCAAACCCCAGGCGGTGTGAGCCCCACCAACCGCTTGAACAATGACCCCAAGGAGGCAGCCAGGGTGCTTGGCTTTGACCTGGTCACCTTGCCCGCGCAATGCACCTCCTTCCTCCAGCCATGGGACCAGCTGTTTGGCAGTGTCAAAGCTCACGCTCAAAAGCTGTTGAGAGAGGCTGCATTCCTGGCTGGTGGGGAGGGCTTTCACTTGCCTGGTGGACATGCACCCATGCACTACTCTGTGGGCTTCTCCATGCAACCACTACAGCATGCGTTTAAAAAGACTGGCCTTCACCCCCCAAACAAGGATACCATGCTAGGAGCAGCAGCAGCCAGCATGGAGGGTGGCAAGCAACAACCAGCCTTCAAATCCTGGATCCCCTTGGTTGTGGACGACGCAATGCTGCGTGTTGCGGCTCAACGAGCAGCCCAACTGCAGCCTGGCTTACGTAAGGCCAGGAAGGGATCTTGCAAGTAGCATGCTTGCATGTCCATGTGCAAGACTTCAAGTGCCTATGGACTGCCACCCAATAATGCTTTTGACGAGCTGTTGGCGTCAGTTAGGGCAGTAGGATGGGTAGCCGCTCATACAAGAGTTTCGGTACAATTCTTTGTGAACGTGAATAGGAGCTACGCCAAATTCACATTAGGGAAGCATAAGGAGACATACAAGGGCACAGTGGTGAGGTGTGAGAAAGGGTTGCATGGCTATGTGCTTGGCTTTCTCAATGGTACTGGATGGTACTGGAGTAGCAGTGGGCCTTAAACCCTTAAACTTACTCAAATTCTGCACTTCACTGTGTATACCATGTCACTTTGAGCTGTCAGCTTCGAAAGCCCTTTGACCTCGCGAGCTACGAAAGCCCTTTGACCCCTAACCCTAACCCTAACCCTAACCCTAACCCCAACCCTAACCCAGGCTGTGTGCGTGGATGAAGGGATGCCGGAGACAGGGTGGCTTCCGCGGAGACTGCGCGCTTATCTTGTAAACGTACTAGCCTGGAACCAACCCGTACTGTTAAGGGATACTGTATAATGTCTCGGCCCGCGCTGTTCACGTCTACGCCTTGTCGTTTACTGCAACCTATGACGTGGTCTTGGTCGTTATTGTTCGTTAGATATCGCCCGTAACAGCTTGGCCTCCAACTGTACATATATGCAGTAAATGACTGTGTGATATTGCCATATCTAGGCAGGACGGTATGTGAACCATATAAATGTTGACCATATTTCACCCCGCAGACTGCCATGTGTGTTGCTGCATCACGTTGATGGCGCTTGGGTGCAGGGCCGGATAGCATCGAGCTCTGGAAGGATACCACCAACTTTGGGGGGATGGCTATCATGGTGTTGTACCAACACTCCGCCGATTTACATGAAACCCTGAAGGACGCAGCCAGGGCATCAAGCCGCGCCAATGCCGCCTCTCGCCGTCCCGCAATGGAGGTCAGCGTGCCGCTGCCGGCATCCGACATCCTCAGCTTGCTCAACCGTTTCCTTTCGGAATTCTTAGCTGCCAGAGTGGCAGTGGATCTCGCTGCAACAATGTATGAAGTCGGTGAAAAGATGGCGGAGATCTTCCTCACCGGCCTGTCAACTATGTACGTCTCGCTGTACCAGGCCGTTGTGAAGTTGATGGGGCTCATGCCAGATTGGAGACGCCGGCCGGCTGTGCTTCGCCCCGGCTTGCGCGTCGCCATCGCTGGAGCGCTTGCCCACAACACCGTGTCGTCGGTGCTCCCCTACCTGGAAGGCATACCCGCCATGGCACAGCGCTTGCCGGAGATGGAAGCTAAAGTCAGCTATATTTCCACCTACGTTACCCACCTATGGAGCCTGGTCCTTGCGCAAGATGGCGTGTACGAACCACCGACGGGACCTTCTCGAATAAATGGCGATCTTATCCACCGCATGACGATGGACAGGGTAGCTGTCCTGCCCTCTCCATCCTCACCTCAGCTGGCACCCTTGGCCCTGGACCTGGTGCTGGGTATGGAGAACACGCTGCAGGTGAGAGGGCAGGTTCTAGACTCGTGGCAGCTGAGCTGATCAGGGTCAGCTGAGACTTGATGTGTGATTAAGGATAAGAAAGCAAGCAAGCAGCAAGCAAGCAGTAAGCAAGCAGCAGCTGTGGCTGTGTGTGGTGCAAGCGTAGAGTCGAGGCAGCTGAGGTAGGGAGGCCTTCTCAGTGATGCTGACACCTGGCTTGAGGGCTCTCTTGCATTAAGGCACACTGCATGTGCACCAGACTACTGCTATGCCTGCTGCGCTAGTATCAAGCTCTTGTGCGATGATTCTCACTCTTGGCATGCCTGTTGCAGATGGTGATGCAGCAGCAGGACATGGTGTGGAAGTGGCCATTCTGGAATGAAGGCAATCTTGTGCAAAGTCTTTTAAACGGCTACCGAACTCTGCTGGCCTTGTTTGGGCATGTCATTGAGGTCCTGGCTACTCCCAGTGTGGTGGGCCCAGCTGGCTTGGCTGCCCAGCCTGCATCCTGGCTGCCCTGCGGCAACAGCCTGGTGGAGGGCTGGTGCACCAGTCTAATAGAAAGGGTGTGCGACCTGCTGTACATCGCCACCCCTGCCTCAAAAGCCTTTCCCTTCATCCTGAAGATCATGCTCAGCAGAGGGCTTCAAGACAGCTACAGGCTCTTGCTACGCGGGCAGCGTCAGGCTCCCCCCAGCATGTCCCCAGAGGCTGAGCGGCTGCTGGCCTGCCTGACCCTGGTCCTCACAGCCATGGTGCCGCAAGAGCTGTGCCTGGCATTTGCTGGTGGCGTGAAGGTGCGAGGGCTGGACAAGACCTTGGAGAAGGAGGGGCGCGCCATGAGGATTGCGTTGTCCAAGCTGCAGCCTGAGCAGGTGTGGACCTGGCAGGCGCTGGCCGCAGGCACCCCGGCTGAGGTCACCCTGCAGGGTTCGCTGCCGGCACTGGCCGCCCTGTTTGGGGTGCAGAGCCTAGTCAGGCCCATACCACAAGGGTGGCGTCCTCAGCGCCTGACATTGGCCATGGGTGACTGGCAGGAGTCCTAGTGCAAGGTGGTGAGGAACTCGTCAGGCTAGGCCAAGACAATTGTCTAGCTGAGGACGCTGCTACGAAGCTGACTCACAATGAAATGAGCTCCTCTGTTGAAGTCTCTGAGCTCCTGTGTTGAAGCAGCCACCAGCGTGACTGTTGACCCCAGCACCGCCCCAGCATTGCATGGTACAGGGGACACTACATGCCGTGTGGCCTAGTGAGTATGCACTAACTGGGTCTGCCAATGCAGCCTGACCCAGCCACGAGCACAACTGCCGCCCATAGCTTTGCCTGACTCAGTTCAGACATGCTGCCCAGTTGTCACAGGTATGCCTCGGGGGTGCGCAGCTGGGGGTCAGGCTCCATGGTATTGCACACAACTGCCTCCAGCAGCCTGCTGGTTTGAAAACACCGCCAAGCTGTCTCTCAAACATCTGCTCATGCGCGTGACCCAGGCAGACCCAGGTGTGGAGCTAGGCAGAAGCTGTGAGGCGAGCTAGTGTTGTTGTGTGCTGACAAGGAGGTGATAAAGGGTGGTGCACTCTCACACACATCATGATCCTTAGCACTTGTTGATGCTAGACATTGTGGGCGAGTGCGCTGCCATGTGCGCTGCCCGTCATGAACAGTCGAGTGCGCTGCCATGAGGTCCAACTAGGTGGTGTTGACTATCCCAATCAACAAACTGCATGCTTTCGTTTTCCCTTTTAGTTCTTCTTTGTTATTCTTCACCTCAGCAGAGTGCCTCGCCACCAGCAGCTTCGCAGCGTGCTCCCAACACCCCCAACAGGCCTAGCAAGACGCAAACCGTTCGCAACTGGCAGGAGGGTGCGAAATGGAGGTAGTGCTGTCTGGAGGTCACCACAACCCTCCCCCAAACCATCGTCACAAGGTCATGAGTCTATGTTACAGAACATTGCGCACACTTGCCCAGTGTCATGGCTGCTGCATGCAAGCTCCCCTTACCACATATGTCATGAATGTACGCTCTGCATGTCGTGCTTGTCGACCCACCAGAGAAACCGTCAGTCCCCCGTTGTGCAAAACAATGCACGCTTGCACAGCCCCAGGCCAGGCGACGCACCCAGGCTATGCACCAGAAAGCGCTACCATCACGGCTGCATGTCCCTCGTGGCCCTCTCCACCCCTAAACAGGCAACATCACCACCCAACACCAACTACTGCTCAACACAGCCGGCCAGCCACTCTCACTCTCATGACCGCTGGCAGGAGACCTTGGGCGTGGGCGCTCTGACACTGAAGCCTGCACCAAGTGCCGCACCCTCCAGCTGGCTGCAGGGGGCCGACCTGGGCTGTAG
Source organism: Haematococcus lacustris (assembly GCA_030144725.1). Lineage (NCBI taxonomy): Eukaryota > Viridiplantae > Chlorophyta > Chlorophyceae > Chlamydomonadales > Haematococcaceae > Haematococcus > Haematococcus lacustris. The sequence continues at coordinate 2,808,350 of JASKMD010000010.1, read as the reverse complement.
AGGCGCTGGGGGTTGCGCGAACCTATCCACTCTACAGCCAGCTGCAGAGGCGGCGGGGGAGGGCTGCCGGTGACTGGGAAGTGGGCTGGGGCCCTGGCTGCCCTTTGAGCTGCTGATGCCTTGGTGGCTGTGTCCAAGTCCTCCCTCCAGCCTCAAGGCTACCTAGATGATGGTTGTGGGCGTCATGGATCCTTGGGCTTAGTAAGTGGCAGCGTGGAGTGGCAGCGTACCTAGCTAGCTTGGGGAGCGGCAGCCTGGAAGGGCGCAAGTCAGGCGTTCCCAACATGGGGATGGTAATCTGCAAGTGTGTGGGTCAGCATAGTGCACAGACCCAGCCTGCGCCACCGTCAGCCTTACAAGCCAATGATGCATCTCAGCAAGGCTGCAGTCTACTATCGGTGCTGTCGTTTTGCGTATGTGACAGCAGCTTCTAGGTTATTCTAGTGCAAGTGGAGTGGCAGCTGGCACAGTGCTAACATGGGGTTTGTAACGACCAACTCGTATGCTTGCATTCACATGAACTCTACAGTCCTCCTGCACCCTACAGTCCTTCTGCTAAACTGGCAAAGCAACCGTCGACAGACTATATCTGCCGTCATAATCATGTTGACAATTACATCAACATGCAACCATCGCGCAATATATCTCGGATGTACAGTCAGTGCCGAAGGCGCCGGAACACCTAATTTCATACCGATGGGCCTTCCACCAAACCTTAGACATATAGCGGGAGATGCGGCGATGAAAGACGCCGTGCTGCAGCTCGCGGGACCAGCCTACACATCGCAGGAACAGCCTGGTGTGTGCCGCATCGCCCGCTTGTCGTGCACAAGCAATACGAATCTGTCACCGAAATTATCACTGCAGACGGCTATGTACGACGCCTGGAGGCCGCCTGCCAGCTGCTGCATGAGGGACTCAGGCCAACTCAGGCCACGGGTGCCCAAACTGCCTTCCCTGGCCCTTCTTCTCACAATGCGGCTCCAGGCGCTCCACACACACCCTCAGCCGCCGACCAAATTGCAGCTAGGAAGCTGTGCACGCTGCTGTTGACAGACCAAGAGGTGCTGGACGTGGTGCTGGCTCTCCATGACGCCAGAGCAGCCCAGCTTTGCCACCTCATGCCCTGGTCAGGGTCACATCCGCTGAAGCTGCCTCCTCCCAGTGAAGCACTGGCTAAGCAGCTCAGCAAAAGCCAGCGGTCAGTGCCAGGCAGCCAGCTACTGTCCTTCGTCGAAACCCTAAACAGTGACAACAGCCTGGAGGTGAGCTCTTCCCCCGTTTTTTTATAATGCTCTCTCCTCTCACTGCTTAAAGGTTGTTGCTTGCAGCTGGATGGGTAGGCAACCAATGCAGATGCTCACCTGTCGTAGGCTGCCATGCAATAGAGAGTGGAACCCCTGCTTGCCACCTGGCGGGCTCACTGTCCAGTCGAGCATGAAGTATAGATTGCCATTGCCTTTTGCTCTTTCCAGTCGAGCATGGAGTATAGGTTGCCATTGCCATTGCCTGTTGCTCTTTTCAGCTCCCAACTGATGGTGCTGGTTTGTCCCTTTAGATGGCCAGAACCAGAGATGAAACCTATGTGCCACTTTAAATCAGGAAGTTCTAGAGCCATCAACTCTTCATTCACCCTCCAGGTTAAGCTGCCTGTATGGAGTCCCCATCCACCACCCCTATCCTGATGGCACACTGCGCTCCCTGAGGGAAGGTTGTGGATGAGTCCCTGCGAGTCCTGCCAGTCAGAACTAACAGCTTGTCGCTTGAACAGCTTGGCTGGGAGCTGAAGTAGCCTCCTTATGAGCGACCAACCTTCACTTAGCAGCTAGCTTGACAGCTCTGACCCTGAGCCCTGGCTTTGGCTGGAGCCAGACAACTGGCCTGGACTCACCTCATCTCCCTTCCCGCACCTCCCTGCCCTTGTGCCTGTTTTGCTGCCTCTGCAGGGTAACCCTCTGCTGCGTGTGTGGGACAGCATGCACCGCGCCATGCTGCTGGTGCTGGCAGCCTTGCAGTCACTCCCCATCCGCCCTCACCCTCAGCACCCTGACCCTGCAGCCACCGCCCACACCTCCACCACTCCCCAGCTGCCACCTGGCTACCACCGCTGCAGCGCCTGCCTGCTGCTCAGCCTGCGCCTGGCCACTTGTTTGGCTCAGCACTGTGGGGAGCAGCCCCTGGGCAAGGACCTAGCCCTTGCCCGGCTGCACGCCACCCTGCCTGGGCTGCTGCTGGGGCTGAGCACCGCAGTGACGGTGATGCAGGCAGCAGGCCACCCTGAGGCACAGGCCCAGCGTGTGCAGTTTGTGCGCTGCATGCTGCACCTGGGATCAAAGTCCTTCGTAACAAAGACAGACCTCAAAGCCAGCAGCAAGAACAGCAGCAGCAGCCACAATGGTAGCAGCAGGGGCCAAGTCAGCAGCAGGCGGCTCCGTGGTGAGACAGGTCGGTCTGGCGCTGCCCAGAGCGCTGGTGACAAGCCGCATGCACTGACAGTTGACAGCTACGTGTACCTGGCCCAGGCGCTGTGTGATGTGTTTGGGCGCCAGGAGGAAGTGTTTGTCAAGGAGTTTATTGACACATGCCAAGAAGAAGGTGAGTCAGTGGCATGTTTCTTGGATCATCTGCCTAACATACAGCCTTAAGCGCACAGCCCTGTGCAAACAGCCTGAAGTGTACAGCCGTAAAGACCCGTTAGTGTACAACAGTATTTTTTCACGCTATCATAGTGTTTGCTATAGTTGAATGCCATGATTTATAGCTCCATATGCATTCTGAGCTGGTTGATACCTGCAAATCAGCGATGATTTCGCTGACTATTTCATCCAAGCGATATGTCCAAGTACACAAGGTTGAGCCATAGAATGGAGGATATGAACCTGGGCCATGTGTACAGCCGTCACTCACAGAAAAACAAGGGCTGCCCCTGGCCTGCAGCTAGGATTTAGCGCCTCAACAAGGGCGTTCCAATGCTGTGATGCTCTTTAAGAGAGAGTGAGCCAGCGGCCTGGTTTTTCAGTGACGGAAATTCCTGCACATGGTCACCTTTCCTGCAAATGGTCACACAAGCGTACAACCTCTATACAAGGACCCTGCATCTACCTCGTGTTATGTATGGCTGTCAATGAGTGCTGCGGGTTGACAGTGTGTCATATCTCCCTGTCATGATCAATGTATGAGCAAACCCTCCTGTCATCCCATACAACAGAAAGGGCAAACCTATACACGTTGTACATTGTGACTGTCATAGTACTCATCCGTAGCCATCCCTTTGCATTACGGGGCCCGTACAAAACAGCTCCGAAGAATTCGCGCTGCTCGCCACAACTGTGAGCAGGCTGTGTGCGTGGATGTAGGATGCCGAAGACAGCGAGGCTTCCGCGGAGTTTTACAGTAACCGCTGCGTAACCGCAGTTTTACTGGAAAAAGTGAAGGGGCCGTCGACAAAGCTAGGCGTCGCTGACGCTTTGATGCTGCGCGTTTATCTTGTACACGTACTAGGCTGGAACCAACCCGTAATGTAAAGGAATACTGTATAATGTCTCGGCCCGCACTGTTCGCGTTCAAATAATAACCTCGGCCTCGTCTTAAGCCGCGTAAACGACTCGGCTGCGCCTCGTCGTTTACTGCAACTCTCGACGAGGTCTCGGTCGTGATTGTTCCGTAACAGCTTGGCCTCCGACATTATACTGCCGTATATGATTGTGTGACTTCACCATAACTTCACATTCCGTAGCCACACAAGCCGTGAATGACTGTATGAGTTTGCCATAACACTTGTGATTTACATAGCGTGGCAGGATGGTATGCGACAAATAAAATGATGACACTTGTTGACCCTGATGACTGCCTGTGTCTTGTGCGGTATCACGTCAATGATGCCCGGGTGCAGGGCCAAGTAGCGATGAGGAGCTTTGGAAAGATGTCACCAACTTTGGGGGGATGGCTCTATTAGTGTTGACGGAGCACTCCGTGGACCTGCGTCAAACCCTGCTGGACGCGGCCAGGGCAACAAGCTGCACCGATGCCGGGGTTGCCGCCTCTCGCCATTTTGCAGCGGAGGTCAGCTCGCCGCTGCTGGTGTCCGACATCCTCAGCTTGCTTGCCCGTTTCCTTCCGGAGTTTCGAGCTGCTAGAGTGGCCGTGGAGCTCGTTTCAAGAATAGGTTATGCCAATCAGAGGATGGCGGAGATCTTCCTCACCAACCTCTCAGCGCTGTACGTTACGCTACACCAGGCCACTGTGAAGTTGACGGGGCTCATGCCAGATTGGAGATACCGGCCGGCTGTGCTTCGCACCGGGTTGCGCGTCGCCATCGCTGGAGCGCTTGCCCACAACACCATGGCGTCGTTGTTTCCCTACCTGGAAGACAATCCCGCCATGGTGCAGCGTATGCCGGCGATAGAAGCTGAACTCAGCGCTATGTCCTCCCACGTTGCACACCTATGGAGCCTGGTCCTAGCGCAAGATGGCGTGAACGCACCACCAGCGAGACCTCTCAAGTTAGATGGCGATTTAATCAACCGTATGACGATGGACAGGGTGGCTGTCCTGCCCTCTCCATCCTCACCTCAGCTGGTGCCCTTGGCCCTGCACTTGGTGCTGGGTATGGAGAACATGCTGCAGGTGAGAGGGCAGGTGCTAGACTCGTGGCAGCAGGGCTGGTTGGGGCCACCTGAGACGTAATATGTGATGAAGGATAAGTAAGCGAGCAGTAAGCAAGCAGCATCTGTGGCTGTGTGTGGTGCAGGCATAGAGTCAAGGCAGCTGAGGTAGGGAGGCCTCTCAGTGATGCTGACACCTGGCTCAATGGCTCTCTTGCATCAAGGCACACTGCATGTGCACCAAACCGCTGCTTTGCCTGCTGAGTTATTTTGATGCTCTTGTACGGTGATTGTTGCTCCTCGCATGCCTGTTGCAGATGGTGATGCGGCATCAGGAAATGGTGTGGAAGTGGCCATATTGGAATGATCGCAATTCTGTGCAAAGCCTTGTGGACGGCTACCGAACTCTGCTGGCCTTGTTTGGGCATGTCATCGAGGTCCTGGCCACACCCAGTGTGGTGGGTCCTGCTGGTTTGGCTGCCCAGCCTGCCTCTTGGCTGCCCTGCGGCAACAGCCTGGTGGAAGGCTGGAGCACCAGTCTGATAGAAAGGGTGTGCGACCTGCTGTACATCGCCACCCCAGCCTCAGAAGCTTTCCCCTTGAAGATCATGCTGAGCCGAGGGCTGCAGGACAGCTACAGGCTCTTGCTACGCGGGCAGCGTCAGGCTCCCTCCAGCATGTCTCCAGAGGCTGAGCGGCTGCTGGCCTGCCTGACCCTGGTACTCACAGCCATGGTGCCGCAAGAGCTGTGCCTGGCATTGGCCCAAGACGTGAAGGTGCGAGGGCTGGACATGACTTTGGAGAAGGAGCGGCGTGCCATGGGGGTTGCGCTGTCCAAGCTGCAGCCTGAGCAGGTGTGGACCTGGCAGGCGCTGGCCGCAGGCACCCCGGCTGAGGTCACCCTGCAGGGTTCGCTGCCGGCACTGGCCGCCCTGTTTGGGGTGCATGGCCTAGTCAGGCCCATACCACGAGGGTGGCGTTCTCAGCGCCTGACATTGGCCATGGGTGACTGGCAGGATTCCTAGTGCAAGGTGGTGAGGAACTCGCCAGGCTAGGCCAAGACAATTGTCTAGCTGAGGACACTGCTACGAAGCTGACTCACAATGAACTGAGCTCCTCTGTTGAAGTCTCTGAGCTCCTGTGTTGAAGCAGCCACCAGCGTGACTGTTGACCCCAGCTCAGGCGCTCCCAACATGGGGTTGGTAATATGCATGCAAGTACTCTCTCAATACTGCATCTTTTTCGATAGCGTTTGTCACATTGGTAGCTGCAAAGCAATGCGCGTCATCTGACCATCAGCGCAAGCTATTGGAGTCTTTGCTCGCGTACTGCCACATGTGCCCGCGAACAAATAACAGCGGCGAGACGGGTGTCCTTGGGACGGTGAGCTACATCCCTGTGGCGCCATCTACCTAGCGCAGTGAGCGGGTTGTGCACACATGGAATGTCCGGCAAACACCCATCGCGATGCCTGCCGGGCGTGCAGGGCACCTAGACGGGGTGAATGAAACATATGTTCATACTCCCTTCCGTCGAATACACCAATTGGGTCGGCGCACACTAAGGTTTCACCGGGTTACACCCCCCCTCCTCCACTATGTCCCTCACTGTGTTGCACCCGCTGCACCCACAAGAAAATGGCTATGAAATGTTTGTTCTTGACCCCTTGGCGCTTTTGTTTAAAACAAACCGCACCTATAATAGCCCAGGCCTCTATCAGTTTGACATCTTCAAAGTGACATCATGTTCTCCGAGCAGAATTAGGGCCACGGGGCTTTGGGGTGGCAGTTGAGCTGTGGAAATTTGCACGCAGGTGGATGGCATGTAGGGGAGTGTAACTCTCAGAGGAGTCGAGTCCAAACTCGGCCATGGTGTGGAGTTGTGCGACTGACTGCATGGCTCTGGCCCTGAGATCGGCGAAGGGAGTTGGGGGTCACCGACCAAAGTGAGCTTTTGGCTTGTCTGATTATGAGTGCTTGTAGCAATGTCTGAGAGGAGCTTAACCTAGTAAGTAGCATGTTGTAAGTCAAAATGGTCGAGCTGTGGCATTGCCCTCCAGGTATGGGGAGGAGGTGGGCTCAGTGCCACATCGCTGCAACCGCTTTCCGATCCGACTGCTGCCGCCGACGCGCATGCTCATGTTGAGCAGCCTAAGCGACGCGGGCGGTCGCAGCGATGACTGCATGCTCAGCTACTGTAGAAGAGCGTGGGACAGACGAGACACCAGACGAGGGTTGTTACAGCGAGAGCCTAGATCATGGCACAGAAGCAGGCTCTCATACCTGTAGAAGAGCGTGGGACAGACGAGACACCAGACGAGGGTGCCTATGAAAGCCTGTCACCACGCTAAATACCGACTATCACTCGGAGTCACTCAGAAGCTGGACAGCTGGACCTATCATCGGTGCAAGATAAGATCTGCACCGGAGCTATATCTACAACACTCCCACTCAGATGTACAGCTGCTGAATTTGCAAACAACTTCAACTTCATAAGACGCTAGCTGTTGCAGGCATACGAGCCTGTGCTAATTGTCCAACACCTTAACCCAGTCCATGCGTATAGCAGGCTGGATACAGACAGACTGTTTCAGGCACATGTGCCTGTGTCTGTCTACATGCAGCTGATCCCACAGCCCTCCTTAGCATACCCAAGCTTCACAGCTGCCAAAGGCTTTGTCATGACATCTGCTGCCATCTCGGATGTGCTGCAGTAGGTGAACATGACCTTCCCCCGAGCTGCTCTCTCCCTAGCAAAGTGATGATGCACGCTGATGTGCTTGGATCGTGCTGAGGCCATGGGATTGTTCAGCAGTTGCAGTGCAGCCTGGTTGTCACACATGATGTTAACACATGAGCCAGGCAGGCCTAGATCCTGCATGAGCTTCCTTAGCCACACTGCTTCCTTCACTGCTCCTGATGCAGCCATGTATTCTGCCTCTGCAGTGGACATGGCTACAGTGGGCTGCAGCCTGCTTGACCAGGAGATGGCTGCGCCGTGCAGGGTGAACACATACCCAGTGGTGCTGCGTGCAGTGTCTTTGTCTTTTGCATAGTCAGCATCACAGTAGCCTTGCAGGCTGTCATTGCCCCCAAAGACCAGCCCCTGGCTGGCTGTGCCCTTCAGGTAGCTGAGCACTGCCTTGGCTGCTGCCCAGTGTTGCTGTGTGGGGGCAGCCATGTGCCGTGCCAGTGCTCCCACTGCGTAGGCAATATCAGGCCTTGTGCAGCAGGACAGATAAAGCAGACTACCTACCAGGCCACTGTAGCTGTGGTGCGCAGTGTCCAAGGCATCACCCTCCTTAACTAGCTTGGTGCCTGGTGCCATGGGAACTGCCTTACTGTGTGCCTCAGTCATGCTGTAGGTGCTGAGAAGCTCTTTGATGTACTGCTGCTGATCAAGCTACAGTGTGCCCTGAGCCCTGTCCCTGCTGATCTGCATGCCCAAGAACCACCTGGTTTGTCCCAGGTCCTTGATGCCAAACACAGATGACAGGCGCTGCTTCACATAGTCCAGGCTCTCAAAGTCACCCTTTCATGTGCATAGCAGGCAGTCATCTACATAAACCAGCAAATAAACAGTGCCAGCAGGGCGTGACAGCATAAAGAGTGCTGGATCAGACTCAGAGGCACAGAAACCCATGCCCTCAAGCTCCTGCTTCAGCTTGGCATGCCATGCACGAGGTGCCTGCCTGAGACCATACAGTGCCTTTTGCAGCCTGCACACAGTGTTTGGGCTGCCCTCTTCAAACCCTACAGGCTGCTGGACGTGAATGACCTCGTCGGGCTGCAGCATGCCATTCAGGAAAGCAGCCTCAACATCAATCTGGTGCACCTCCATGTCCCGTGCAGCTGCCAGTGCTAGCAGGGCGCGCAGGGTGGTGTGCTTGCTCACTGGTGCATACACGTCTCCCACATCCACACCTGAGACTTGCATAAAGCCCTTTGCCACCAGACGGGCCTTGAACTTCTCGATTGCCCCTGTGGCATCACGCTTGATCTTAAGCACCCACTGAGTAGGCAGCACACGTGCACCAGGTGGCCTTTCAACCAGAGTCCATGTGCCATTAGCATGCAAGGAAGCAAGCTCAGTGTGCATGGCCTCACGCCAGTACTCAGCGTGCGGTCCTGACAAGGCCTCAAGGACAGTGGGTGTGTCACTGGATGATGTGTCACTGACAGTCATGGAACCCAGCTCAGGCTGCCTGATCCTAATTGGTGGTTGCCGTAACCTGGCAGGGTTGCGCCGAGGCCCTGGTGCATCAGGCATTCTTGAGGCAGCAGGTAAAGGGACCTCAGGAGCAGGAGCTGGATCAGGAGCAGGTGCAGGTGGTGAGACAGCAGGTCCTGCAGCTGCCAGTGGGATAGGCCGGAGGCCAGGAAACCTAAACCTGCCGATGCCTGGAAACTGGGTCATACCAGCTGGACCTCTGTTGAAGCTCCCACCGTCTCCGGGTACCGAGGGTGGCATGCCATGTGCATTTCCGCTCCCCCCCCAGTAGCTGTTGCTCCCACTGCCTATAGCAGCGGAAGAGCTGGTGCTGCTGCTTGCCTCCCCCCCAGCAGCTCTTGCGCTGTGTCTGCTGGGGGAGGGACTGCTTTGGCCCGGCAGCTGAGGCTGTTGCAGCTGTGGCTGCGGCGCTGGCTGCGGAGACTGCTGCTGTTGCTGCTGCAAAGGTAGCCGCTGTGGAGAGGCAGGCGACTGTGGAGATTGAGGAGAAGGAGTTGAGGGAGGTGGTGGGGAAAGTGGAGTGAAAGGCGGAGTTGTTGGGGCAGGTAGAGGTAGAGATGGTTGAGATGAAGGGAAGGGAGGTGGGGGTGCAGGTGCTGGGGTAGGCACGCTGGGCACAGGGGACTGCACAGGCAGCTGCATGCTGCGGTGGTGGTCTAGCACAGCTGTCTCATCAATCTGCACGTCCTTGCTGATAACCAGCCTGCCATTTACCCACAGCTTGTAAGCTTTGCTGCCAACAGCGTAGCCCAGGAAAACGCCCTTGACTGCCTTAGGCTGGAGCTTGTTGCGATTGGGTTGTGTGACATACACCCACGCTGTTGCCCCAAAGACACGCAGGGCAGGAAGGTTAGGCTTGCGATGATAGAAGGCCTCCCAAGGCGTCACGGGCTGCCCTGTGATGGGCAGCAGGTTTCTCACATAGTTGGCCTTTAGGGCAGCATCAACCCAGAACCCAGGGGGCAACTGAGCTGACAGTAGCATGCTGCGTGTGGATTGCATGATGGTCCTGTTGAGACGCTCAGCCTTGCCATTTTGCTCAGGGCAGTAGGGAGCAGAGAATTGCTGTTGGATGCCTTTGCTGCTGCACCAGTCTCTCATGGTCTTGTTGCTGTATTCTGAGCCATTATCTGACCTGAGTGCTTTGCAGCGATGCCCTGACTGAGTTTCAAGCTCAGTGATGACACGCTGAATGGCTGCTGGCACCTGATCCTTGCTGGAAAGCAGCTGAATGACAGACAGCCCAGTGTGCTCATCCAGGAATGTGGCAATGTAGCGGCTGCCGTCTCTGCCAGCATGAGGCATAGGGCCACACACATCCATGTGGACGAGGCCCAAGGCTGAAGTAACAGGTTGAGCATTGGTGGAGAGATCAAAGTGGACACGGCGGTGCTGTTTGCCCATGGCACAGCCAGGGCATACGGCAGAGCTGCAGGCTGCCTCAGCGAAAGCTGCTCGTTTGACTGGAACCCCATTCACCATCCCTTCCCGCTGCATGCGAGTGAGAACGGAGAAAGAGGCATGTCCACAGCGCTGATGCCACACCTGAGGGTCGAGCTCGTTGGGCTGCATGTGAAGCGCATGAGGAAGAGGATTGTAGATGTTGTCAGGGTCGTACAGGTGGGTGTCATCCTCCTGATTGCCGTATCCCATGACACGGCGACCCTCTGCCACGGCCCTGATGTGCCAGAGGTAGACCCCAGGAGGGGCCTTCCTGATAGTCATCTGCCACTCAGGTGGGTTGCCTCGGCCAATCATGTCACAGTTGTCACCGTGGAAGTGGAGTGACACACCAGCACGAGTGAGCTCAGAGACAGAGAGATAGCAGTAGGCAGCTGCCGGAGCATGGAGCACACCTGAGACTGCCCACTGCTCCCCCGCAGAGTTGGTGAGAAAGGTGGTGCCCTCACCCACGACATCGATGGAAGACCCTGTGCCACCCAGCTGTAGCTGGATCGGGGGGTCAAAGGCGTGGTAGTCAGTGAGGCATGAGCGCCACGGCATGATATGCCGGTTGGCACCTGAGTCAATGACCCAGCGTGGCATTCTGGCGTAGAAGTCCAGGAACTCCTCATCAGTCATGTTCTCAGGGACCAGGTGCCCTGGGACAGGAGTGGCAACTGGCTCAGTACGCGACAGCTTAGGGCACTGGTTTGTTCTGACCATGAACAGGACATTGGCCTGCTCAGCATCTGACTGCTGCTGCATGCTGCTGCCTGCTGAGTCTGCGCTCCTGCCGCCTGCACCATCCCCCCTGCCCCTGCTGGGGCTGTTGCCTCGAGGCCTGTTGGGGCTCAACTGAGCCTGAGCCAGGCTGGGGCTAGCAGGTCTGGCGAAGCTCCCATGGTCGCGTGCATATCTGCGGCACTCAGACAGGACGTGGCCAGGGTAGTTGCAGTACTGGCAGACAGGTCGAGAGGATCTGCTTTGCTGCTGAGAGGAGACTGGCCTGGAAGCAGTAGAAATGACCCCCCCCCGACCAGCTGTGTAGCCCCCCCTGAGAACCCCTCTTGCAGGGGAGTTGCCCCTACCCCTGTACCCAGGCGGCTGACCCCTACCCCTGGAGTAGGTGAAGGACGAGCTCCAGAGGGTGGAGGCAGGCTGAGTGGATTGAGAAGATTGAGTGGACTGCTCCTGTAGGTAGTCAGCTTCAGACTGCAGGAGGACCTTCTTCACCACGTCAAGGTCAGCGTTCCCAACAGTCAGCTGGTACCTGAGCAGCTGGATGGCAATCTTGAACTCAGAAGGCATGGCATTGAGGACGGCCAGCAAAAGGGAGTGATCAGTGGGAGGGCAGCCAGCTGAGGTGAGCTCATCACGCAGCAGCATGGTTCTGGCAAAGAAGCCTGCCACAGTCTCATCAGCTTGCATGCGTAGCTGCGACAGCTGCATCTGCAGCTGCGACTGTCGTGCGATGGAGACTTGCACGAATTCGGCTGCTAGCTGTTCCCAGGCTTCTTGGGCTGTTGCAGCTGCGCCGACTGCACGGGCATGCTGATCGCCGACGTAACGAAGGATAATGCCGCGGGCTTTGAGATTGGCAATGGTGTCAGCTGCGACTCTGGCGCGCTGAGAGGCATGAGCGGCATGTTGCGCTGGGGTAGCATCGTTGGCAAGGGCTGGAGGTGCAGTGGCGAGACCATTCTCTACCACATAGAAAACCCCAGCCTCTTCCATCAGTCCCCGCAGCCTGATAACCCAGATGGCATAGTTGTCCTTGTCTAGGACTGGAATGATGGCACCACTACTGACGCTGGTGCTAGAGCTGGCCGACATAGTAGTGCGGCAGCGATTGACCCTGAAGCAACTTACGTGTTGCACGTCGTGGTGTCTTTAGATCCACGCACAACAGTTGTGCTGTGGGCCCATAACCCTTTAGAAGAGCGTGGGACAGACGAGACACCAGACGAGGGTTGTTACAGCGAGAGCCTAGATCATGGCAGAGAAGCAGGCTCTCATACCTGTAGAAGAGCGTGGGACAGACGAGACACCAGACGAGGGTGCCTATGAAAGCCTGTCACCACGCTAAATACCGACTATCACTCGGAGTCACTCAGAAGCTGGACAGCTGGACCTATCATCGGTGCAAGATAAGATCTGCACCGGAGCTATATCTACAACAGCTACGGCTCAAATTTAAATCACTAACATTGACGCTTTGTTGTGCACGGCCTACTCAGTGTATATTTATTCTGGATGGGTGTTAGGTAGCTGGCTGGGTTGGCTACATTGTGAATCGTCTAGCATAACATTTGGCGCAGTGAGTGCAGAGTTACAGCCGTCCTACTACCAGGGGTCGGTTTCCTGTCATTTTTGAACAGTTGGGAGCGCCCGACCCCAGCACCGCCCCAGCATTGCATAGGACAGGGGACACTACATGCGGCAGCAGGACATGGTGTGGAAGTGGCCATTTTGGAATGAAGGCAGTCTTGTGCAAAGTCTTTTAAACGGCTACCGAACTCTGCTGGCCTTGTTTGGGCATGTCATTGAGGTCCTGGCTACTCCCAGTGTGGTGGGCCCAGCTGGCTTGGCTGCCCGGCCTGCATCCTGGCTGCCCTGCGGCAACAGCCTGGTGGAGGGCTGGTGCACCAGTCTAATAGAAAGGGTGTGCGACCTGCTGTACATCGCCACCCCAGCCTCAAAAGCCTTCCCCTTCATCTTGAAGATCATGCTCAGCCGAGGGCTGCAAGACAGCTACAAGCTCTTGCTACGCGGGCAGCGTCAGGCTCCCTCCAGCATGTCTTTAGAGGCTGAGCGGCTGCTGGCCTGCCTGACCCTGGTCCTCACAGCCATGGTGCCGCAAGAGCTGTGCCTGGCATTGGCCCAAGACGTGAAGGTGCGAGGGCTGGACAAGACCTTGGAGAAGGAGCGGCGCGCCATGGGGGTTGCGTTGTCCAAGCTGCAGCCTGAGCAGGTGTGGACCTGGCAGGCGCTGGCGGCAGGCACCCCGGCTGAGCCCACCCTGCAGGGTTCGCTGCCGGCACTGGCCACCATCACTGGCACCGCCCCGGTGTTGCATGGTACAGGGGGCACTACATGCCATGTGGCCTAGTGAGCATGCACTGACTGGGTCTGCCAGTGCAGCCTGACCCAGCCGCGAGCACAACTGCCGCCCATAGCTTTGCCTGACTCAGTTCAGACATGCTGCCCAGTTGTCAGTTGATTTTCTTCATCTTGCTTCACCTAGCTTTACCTAGCTACAATCAGGCCGCCCCAACATGGGGTTGGTAATCTTCATGCAAGTACTCTCTCAATACCGCATCGTTTACGATAGCGTTTACCACATTGGCAGCCACGGTTTAGTCCGCGTAATCTGACCATCAGCGCTAGCCAATGGAGTCTTTGCTTGTGTACTGCTACATGTGCCCGCGAACAAATCACAGCGGCGAGACGAGTCTCCTTGGCACGGTGAGCCACATCGCTGTGACCCCATCTACCTAGCGTAGTGAGCTGGTTCTTCACAAATGGAATGTCCGGCCAACACCCATCGCGATGCCTGCCGGGGGTGCAGGGCGCCTAGACGGGGTGAATGAAACATATATTCGTACTCGCTTCCGCCGAATAGCACATTTGTGTCGGCGCACACTAAGGTACCACCGGCTTATACCCCCCCCTCCTCCACTGTGTCCTCCACTGTGTTGCACCCGCTGCACCCACAAGAAAATGGCTACGAAATGTTTGTTCTTTATCCATTGGCGCATCTAGTGAAACAAACCGCACAACAAACAGCCCAGGCCTCGTTCAGTTTGACAGCTTCAAAGTTACATCATATTCACCAGGCAGGTTCAAGGCCACGGCATGCAACGACCAACCATGCCCGCCCCCCCTCCACCCATCATTGCAGGAGCCCACCTCATTGCAGGAGCCCACCCCTCCCAACCCAATCCCTCCCAGCCCAACCCCTCCCAGCCCAACCCCTCCCAGCCCATCCCCTCCCAGCCCACCCACTCCCAGCCCAGCTGTAAGGGCGCGCTCCGCGTAGTCCCTTAGTGTCGTCTGGGCTGTCGCGGTTAACCCGAGGCAGCTACAGGATATCGGTCACACCGCATTAGTGTGAGTTGGCAGGTTAAGCCTAGCAGCGTAAGCTGTGAGGACAACTGGTTCGATTCCAGGGGGCCCCGTTCTAAGCCCTAGCCTTCTCACGGTGATGCCTTGTGGCCGACCGTCTCAGTGCAATCAAGTCTCCCGGTAAAAGTTCCCCCTGTACGGGGGAAGTTTGTTGGCTGTAGATGGGGGAAGTTTTATATTGCCCAACCGCGCTACTCGACAAGCACGAGCGACTAGCCACCCACACAACGGCTTGCTGGGCTCCTCCGCATGCTTTGACTCGCAACCTTGACTGCCCAGAGGTGGTTAGGGGTGGGCGGTTACTGCCCAGCAAACGCAGGCCGCCTGGACCGTTCTGATTTCGATAAGCTCATTTGCGAGGGGAGCGGTTACAGGGGATGTAGCCGCATTATCGAGCCGCAGCTTAAACGGCGAGCCAACAGGACAGGCCAAATCCCCCCACAACACCCAAAACTAGCGACGGACACAATGCAGTGCCCGAAGAGCTACAGGAGGAACCGCAGCGGAAGCAGCACCTGCGTTCTGCAGCTTTTCTGCCTTGGCAGGAGCGCAGGGAGCGGTCAGATGCCGCTGCCCGTTCCAAATTGGAGCAGCGCAAGCGGGAATATGTGGAGTCTGCGCCACAGCATCAGGAGCGCTTGGCAGCTCAGATGACAGCCCAGCAGTCAGTTTTTTAAACAGCTATCAGCGAGGATCCCCATCCCCTTGCCAAGGTATGCTATGCAATAGTGCTAGTGTTGTTGCGCTAATGCTGTTGTCGTTGATGATACAATATTACTTGTTGCAACCGCTGTGTCTAATTCTTGGCTTGCATGACTGCTGGATTGCATGATCTTGAGTCTGACTTGTGATGTGATTTGATGCTTGTGTGCATACAGTTACCTCCCCCCTGTGCACCTCTCTGCGCAGCCCACGCCCCAGCCCAGCTCAGCAACCATCTGCCAAAAGGATTGGTGAGCTATCTCAGATGCTAGAGCAAGTCAGTGTGCAGCTTGGAAGTCCGCTCAGGCCTAGCCAGAGTAGCATGCAAGCAAGGAGGCAGTAATGTAGCAATGGTTTTGTTACCGTTGCTGCAGCTCTTGGCGCTGAGAACAGTCGCACACACGCTGCTGGCGTGGAATCCAATCTCGCTTTTGCTGGCGACCCCTGTGCTGCAGGTGGTGGGGGAGGCAGCTACAGACCAACCGCTAACGGGGGGCCCACCCCAATGCAACTGCTGGACACGAAGAAGAAAAAAGAAGAGCAGCAGCAAGGGCAGCAGCAGGGGCAGCAGCAGCAGGGGCAGCAGCAGCAGGGGCAGCAGCAGCAGCAGCGGCAGCAGCAGGGGCAGCAGGGGCAGCAGGGGCAGCAGCAGCAGGGGCAGCAGCAGCAGGGGCGGCAGGGGCAGCAGCAGCAGCAGGGGCAGCAGGGGCAGCAGCAGCAGGGGCAGCAGCAGCAGGGGCAGCAGGGGCAGCAGCGGCAGCAGCGGCAGCAGCGGCAGCAGCGGCAGCAGCGGCAGCAGCGGCAGCAGCGGCAGCAGCGGCAGCAGCGGCGGCAGCGGTGGCAGCAGCAGCAGCAGGGGCAGCAGCAGCAGGGGCAGCAGCGGCAGCAGCGGCAGCAGCGGCAGCAGCGGCAGCAGCGGCAGCAGCGGCAGCAGCGGCAGCAGCGGCAGCAGCGGCAGCAGCGGCAGCAGCGGCAGCAGCGGCAGCAGCGGCAGCAGCGGCAGCAGCGGCAGCAGCGGCGGCAGCGGCGGCAGCGGCGGCAGCGGCGGCAGCGGCGGCAGCGGCGGCAGCAGCGGCGGCAGCAGCAGGGGCAGCAAGCTCTGTGCCCAGTCACCCGCCCACCCACCCATCTGCATTTTGGTGTTGTTGTCATGCCTTTGGTGTTGTTGTCATGCCACCCCATCCCAGCCCTGCCCCACCCCCTCCCAGCCCTGCCCCACCCCCTCCCAGCCCTGCCCCACGCCATCCCTGCCTTGCATTGCCCCTCCCCTCCTTGCCCAACCCTGCCCCACCCCCTTCTTGCCTTGCGTTGCCCCTCCCCTCCCTGCCCATCCCTGCCCCACCACCTCCCAGCCCCGCCCCACCCCATCTGACCTCACCTGACTTGCCCTGACCTGACCTGACCTGACCTGACCTGCCTGTAGGTGTGTGGCAGTGCATGCTGCAGGTAGCAGCAGGCTGCAGGTGTGCTGCAGTGCATGAGCAGCAACAGCAGGCTGCAGCGCAAGTGTTTTAGTGCATGAGCA
Organism: Haematococcus lacustris; assembly: GCA_030144725.1. NCBI lineage: Eukaryota > Viridiplantae > Chlorophyta > Chlorophyceae > Chlamydomonadales > Haematococcaceae > Haematococcus > Haematococcus lacustris. Next base: position 2,791,721 of record JASKMD010000010.1, on the reverse strand, counting down.
GCAGTGCATGGACAGCAGCAGCAGCAAGCTTTAGGTGTGTGGCAGTGCAGGTAGCAGCAGGCTGCGGGTGTGCTTCAGTGCATGAGCAGCAGCAGCAGGTTGCAGTGCATGTGCTGCAGAGCATGAGCAGCAGCAGCAGCAGCAGCAAGCTGTAGGTGTGTGGCAGTGCAGTCTTGTATTAGCAATCAGCATCTGAGAATAATGTTGCATGATACAAAAGCTTTCAAAGAGCTTCCGTTCAGTTCCATGCCACACAACGTGATTTGTAAGATGTAAATTGTAAGGTGTAAGGAAGAAAACGGTGGAGGTCATTAGCCGTGTATCCTCTTCTCAAATGATACCTACGCCCCTTGTATGGACAACACCACCACGCGGTGATGCGCTAATGCTGCAAACGTGGTAGCCACCTGCTACATACCCCCCTTGCATGTATGCATCGCGGTCATGCTTAGCAAGTGCAGGCCTGGCAGTGATCCACACCCAATGTGTCACAGCTAGCCTGACTACGGATGGTACCTATAGTGGAGGCTCACCAGATCCAGCCACATGCTAGGGTATGGTGCGCCACATGCCCCTTGTATGGACAACACACCACGCAGTGATGCGCTAATGCTGCAAACGTGGTAGCCACCTGCTACATACCCCCTATGCATGTATGCATCACGGTCATGCTTAGAAAGTGCAGGACTGCCAGTGATAGGTTAGGATGGGATGGGATGGGCTAGCTAGGGATAGGCTGGGTTGGGATGGGATGGACTGGGATAGGCTGGCTAGGGATGGGATGGGCTGGCTAGGGATGGGATGGGCTGGCTGGCTGGCTAGGGATGGGCTAGCCTGGCAGTGATAGGCTAGGATGGGCTGGGCTGGGCTAGCTACGGATCCAGCCTAGGAGGCAAGGCGGTGCTAACAGTGTTTAGGTACAGGTTTAAACTTGAGCGCGGCCATTCTCATTTGGCTTGGATAGCCTTGTCTAGCCTATGTCTAGCCTTGTCTATTGTTATTTTAATAGAGCTTCTAGTGCAAGTAGGAGCTAGGCACCTAGGGATGCGGTTGGTTACATGCATGGTATGTAGAGGTTGGGACCGGGTGACTCTGGAATGAAGTCTTGTTAGGTCAGCGGTTAGGGATCACATAAGCGGTTGGTTGGATAGCATTACATGGCCGCCATGTTACAAGGGATTACAAGGGTGTTACAAGTGGTACAAGGGTGTTACAAGTGGTACAAGAGAATAATAGGGGTGTTGCAAGTGCCCCTGCCCTCCTAGCTCATGTGCATGCCCTCAGCCTTTGATTAGCATGTCTTGGTACTGCTGCATGTGTTGTTTGATATAGAACAACCACCCTATGTGCCATGACTGCTGCAGCTGCCCTGACTCAGCCTCGCCATGCGCCTCAGGCTCACTGCATGCCCCCTTGCACACAACAATCATGTGCTGCAGCCAGACCAGCAGCCGGCTATGCTCGATACGCAGCATAGCTTGCTGCTCAACGCATCTATCCCTATCGCTTTGCAAATGGTGCAGCTGCCGCCCATAGTGCAGCAGCTTGCCGTAGGGGGTTGCTGTGGAGGCCTCAGCCCATGGAGCTGGCTCACCCCTCACCATGCTGACAGCTGCTGCATCCTCACCACTCCCTAGCGCTTGGTTGAGTGCTGCCTCTTTGAGAAGCTGACGAGCTGTCCTAAGCTTTGCCTTGATGGCGTTGCTTGCTGCGCGCGTGTCCTTGTCGCTCTGGCCCATATGGTCGCGTTGCAACCCCAGCTCATGCACACTGTGGTGAGCTGCTCCACCTGGGTACGGTACCTACAACACACCGCGCTCAACCAACTGTGCCACACCTCACCCTGAACACTCTGCACCCTTGCCATGCCACACACACCTTGAGACTTGACCTTCGACCAGGAGCACCAGGCCTCGTGCAAGAGAGGGCTCTCACCCTCAGCACTGCCATGGTGATTCTCCATGGCGAACAACCAACCTGGAATTGGCAGGCTAAGTCAATGTAGAGATGCAACATGTCGCATGCAGCATGCCATGCCAGGAGGTAGTACACAAACTGCTCCGCTGTGCGCATGTTGCGGTACAGCGCTAGTAGCGGCACGTCATGGCAGTACACAAAGCCAACCACACCACGCACTGCACAAGGCTGGCTGTTATGTTGCTGGTCTCAGGCCTACTATAGGGCAGCAAGGTTGAGCAGTCATGTGCCTCACTGTCCACGCCTGCCAATCTTGCTGATACTACCGTTGCGTCTGCTTCAGCTCCTGTTGCCTCTGTTGTAGCTCTGGCCGCTGCAAATGCTCCAGACAGACTTAGTTGCCCACTGTCATGCAGCTGTTGCACTGCGCCCTCCAACCCTGTACGATCCAGGTATGTATCTGTGTGCTGCTCTAGGTCACGGGTGGCCTTGGCCACACCGGCATATCTGCTGGGCTTGTTGCAGGCATCGCCAGCAACACAATGCTCGTAGCCATCTTGTGGCACACCTGCAGCATGGACACACACACACGCACACACATACACACCCATTGTCGTATGATGATGATGATGATGATGATGATGATGACACACACAGCTTTCCTGCATGGCAGCAGATGCATGCGGCCAATTACCTGGGACGAGCGCACAGATGGGACAGTCTGGGACTGAATGCTCCTCTGGGGAGTTGGGCCTGTAGGTCTGAGCGCTGTTGCAACAAGCTGGGCATGGAGAGGGGCCAGTCAATGGCCCGCAGGTAGTCAAAGAATGCCTGGCTGAAGCTGTCTGTTCTGATCTGCTGAGGTGGGTACAAGGCCAAAGGATGGTGAGCGGCGTTGAGGGCCTCCAGGAAGGCTACATGACAGCACACACAAACACACTTGATGATACGCGTGGGTGGTGCATGGCGCAGTCTACAGCGCCGGTGACTAGCGATGGCTGACCTCCCATGGAGACACCACACCCTTACATCTGGGCATAGGAGCGCAAAACTATCACATCATACCACGTTTTAGCGTGGGTCTGGCTGCTAGGCCAGCAGAAGAATGAGAGAGGGGTTGGGACTGATCGACTGACGTAAGGGAGCATCAGCTTAAAGCGGTCCTGCATGCTGATGTACTCCACCTGCATCACCTGAAGTGGCTTCAAGGGGGAATCTTCTAGTCTAGTTGCCCCAGAGGCACAAGCATGGTGCAGCCAATCCTCGCTGATAGCTGTTTGAATACCTGACTGCAGGGCTGTCATTTGAGCTCCACATATTCCCGCTTGCGCTGCTCCGATTTGGAACGGGCAGCGGCATTTGACCGCTCCCTGCGCTCCTGCCAAGGCAGAAAAGCTGCAGAACGCAGGTGCTGCTTCCGCTGCGGTTCCTCCTGTAGCTCTTCGGGCACTGCATTGTGTCCGTCGCTAGTTTTGGGTGTTGTGGGGGGATTTGGCTTGTCATGTTGGCTCGCCGCTTAAGCTGCGGCTCGATAATGCGGCTACATCCCCTGTAACCGCTCCCCTCGCAAATGAGCTTATCGAAATCAGAACGGTCCAGGCGGCCTGCGTTTGCTGGGCAGTAACCGCCCACCCCTAACCACCTCTGGGCAGTCAAGGTTGCGAGTCAAAGCATGCGGAGGAGCCCAGCAAGCCGTTGTGTGGGTGGCTAGTCGCTCGTGCTTGTCGAGTAGCGCGGTTGGGCAATATAAAACTTCCCCCATCTACAGCCAACAAACTTCCCCCGTACAGGGGGAACTTTTACCGGGAGACTTGATTGCTCAGTGCCCGCGGCTCGAGTGCCCTCGCGGCCGGCTCAGTGTTACATATGGTTCAAACGGTCCAACGTCGCCTTTATGAGGCTGCACGTTACAAGTGGTTTCCGACCGATAAGCCATTTACTGTAAACACTCCGCCTCGACCATGTAAAAGATGGTTCGAAGTGTTCGCGTGGCTTACACAGTCACTGCAAAGGATTAGGCTTGCGCTAAGCGCTCTGAAACAAAGCCTCGGGACACACAAAACATCGGGCTCGCCGAAATGGGGCCGAGAATAAGGCATATCTGGAGTCTCTCTATGAGCGGGCCAATGCATTGTAGGGAATGTCGACCTTGCAGGCGAGCGTGACAGTGGCGACAAAGCTGGCGAAGCGGGACGTGCCTAGTGAGTAGCTCCGGCCGGCCTCCTGGCCCGCCATGACCTCCTGGCCGCTATCCACGCAGAAGCCGTTGCCGTTGCCGCTGCTGAAGCCGTTGCTGCTGGGGTAAGTCGCGCTGATGCTGTTGCTCTTGCGCCCCAGCCGGGCTCAGCCCTCCATGCAGGCAGAATTGCAGCCTTACAATACTGTGGCTAGCATCTTCGACGTGCAATGTTTCACTGCTCGTCGACCTGCTGCTAATGCTGGTGTACCCCAGTCTGCTTGCTTGCAGGAAGCTGGTCCCCAGCTTGCAGGTGGGTCTACATGTCCCCATGCTTCTGTTGCAGCCCTTATAGGCAATTGCACCTTTGCTGCCCAGCCTGCTGCTCAGCCTGCTGCCTAGCCTGCTGTGCACAGTGTCACTGCTGTTGCACACCAGTCTGCTGCTTTGCAGGAGGCTGGTCCCCAGCCTGCAGGTGGGTCTACATGTCCCCATGCATCCGTTGCAGCCCCTATAGGCAATGGCACCTCTGCTGCCCAGCCTGCTGCCCAACCTGCTGTGCACAATGCTCCATGCACTACTGCTGCTGCTGCATCTGTTGCACGTGCTGCATACACTGCTGCACACGCCACAGTGGCCCAGGGTGCTCCTGCCTCTGGCTGGACTCCCATAGGACAGAGCCCTAGTAGGCCTGTCCCCAAGCCATCAGCATCTATTGCTGCAACCTGTCAAAAGCATGCTGGGATAGCTGGTGGCTCTGCCCCACTCCAACCTGCTGCTGTGCCTCTGGCTCATGACACTGTGGTGCACCCCCACAGGGGCTTGCCCCCTGTTGAGCGTCGGTCTGATAATAGCCTTGCTCAGGGTGAACGTGCAGTCACCTTCCTTAAGGATCTGGAGGTGCACTGTGCTAACAACAACCTTAGTCCTGCCCTTGCACTGCCATCCTCATGTTCAAGTCCATCAGGTATTCAGATGCCTTGACACACAGTGGGTATACCCCATGAGACTATCTTTGCAAGCACTTCATTGAGATGGTAGGGGAGGACTTTGTGCCTGACCTTGACCATGCTCATGGCCAGCTAATCAACTCTAAGCTGCTGTGCATGTCTCTAAGTGTGACCCTGCAGGAGTACATTACAAACTTCAGCAATACCATCACTTTGTGTGGTACAAGGGTGCATGAACATGGCATTGACTGTGGTCCCTGTTTAAGGGGGCCTCACCCCCCAACTGGCCCAGTGGCAAAGGACTTCATGTCCTTGGCACACCCCACTCTTGACGATGTTGTGGCTTCAGCCATACACAACCACAAGGGCATTGTAGCTGCTGCTGGTTCTGGGGTCACCCCAAGCAAGTGTGGTGGTGTTAGTGTTGTGGCTGCTGTTCGTCCGCAGATCGCCGCCGTCCTGGCAGCCCTCACTCATACTCCGGCCTGGTCACTCCGGTCGCGCCGGTGGCGCTGGTGGCTCCGCCACTCCCCGTGCCTACCCTGCAGCTCCCACGGCTCCGCCGTCCGCTGCCCCGCCTACCGCGGTATGATGTGTTTTTGGGTAATGACTGGCTGTATGCTGTAACCCCACACACTCATTGATCGGCACCGACTTTGCTGTCAAGCACGCATTGTCATAGAGCTTGTACTCCAAAGCTCATCAGTGGCTGCTGGCTGCTGGCACACTTCTTGTGTGACACTGGTGCCACACCCTCTTTCATCAGCACTGCATTTGCTCTGAAGCATGCACTGCCGCTGATGTCTCTCCCCAAAGCACAACAGTGGTCCCTGGCTGACAACACCACTCTGTCTTGCAATCAGTTTGCCACTGTAGACTTATGTCTGCCTGGTCACTGTGTCACAAGCAAGCTGACAGTCATGCCCAACTTTGTGCAAGGCTATGACGTGCTTCTGGGTGATGAGTGGCTTTTTGCCAACAAGGCCACCCTTTCTTATGAGAGTAAAACTCTTTCTTTGGCTGCTGGTTGCAAGACTTCTGTAACACTGCCATGTCCTGCTGTGGCAGTTCCAAAGGGTGCTGGGTTCTGTTCTTCTGTAAGACCAACCCCTGCCATTTTATGCTCTCACAGCCAAGCCTGAGTTAATCTCAGCAACCCAGGCGTCCAGGTGGCTCCATAATGGAGGCCGTGCTGTGGTGGCTATGGTCATGGCTGATGGCTCTGCCTCTGCCAGTCCTGGTAACCCCAATGACAATGACAATCCTCACATACCTGCAGCTATTAGAGCTGAGCTCCAAGCTCTCCTCAATGAGTACAGTGATGTGTTTGAACCACTCACTAGTACCCCCCCTGAACGTCCTGTGGGTCATACCATACCCCTGGTCCCTGACTCTCGTCCACCTGTGACACCCATGTACCGTCTCAGTAAACCTGAGCAGGAGGAACTCAAGAAGCAGATCAAGGACTACCTGGCCAAAGGTATGATTGAGCCCAGCTCCTCTCCCTATGCTGCCCCCATCCTGTTTGTGCAAAAGAAGTCTGGTGAGCTTCGTATGTGCATTGACTATCGTCAGCTCAACAAGCTTACACTACGTGACCAGTACCCCTTGCCCAGGATTGATGATCTGTTTGACAGGTTATCAGGGTGTTCTGTCTTCTCCTCCCTTGACCTACAAGCTGGTTGCCACCAGATCAGGATCACCCTTGAGGACGTCCCTAAGACTGCCTTCAGGACTCCTGAGGGTCACTTCCAATTCAAGGTACTGTCCTTTGGCCTGACCAATGCACCTGCCACTTTCCAGCGTGTCATGAACGATGCTTTTGCACCTGTTCTGGGGAAGTGTGCACTAGTCTATCTAGATGACATACTGGTCATGTCTAAGTCTTTACCTGATCACATGCAACACCTACGCCTCGTCTTTGACCTGCTGCGTGCTAACAAGTTGTTTGCCAAGATGTCCAAATGTGAGTTTATGCAGCTCAACCTGAAATTCCTTGGCCATGTGATCACAGCTGGTGCTATGTCAGTGGATCCTGACAAGGTGAGAGCAATCGCTAATTGGCCTCTCCCTTCCTCCCTGACCCAGCTGCAGTCATTCCTGGGTGCCGCCAACTTTGTTCGCAAGTTTGTGCAAGGCTTTAGTGCCATCTCAGCACCCTTGACTGATCTGTGTGGGAAGCTCAGTGCCACATTTCCATGGCACTCCTGGCCTGACCATGAACGTCTTGCCTTCCATGAGCTTAAGTCTGCTGTGGCTAACGTGCCCATGCTGCGCCTGCCAGATCATACCCAGTCTTTCCAGGTGTACTGTGATGCCTCACTCCAAGGAGTAGGCGCAGTCCTGATGCAACATGGGTACACCCTTGCTTATCTCAGCAAGAAGTTGTCCTCTGGTGAGGTCAATTACACCACAGGTGAGCAAGAGATGTTAGCTCTTGTCTCTGCCTGAAAAAAATATCGTTGCTACCTTTTAGGTGTGCCATTCACTCTGTTCACCAATCATTAGCCTTTGATTTCACTGCCTACACAAAAGACTTTGTCTAGGCGTCAGGCTAGGTGGATGGAACTGCTGTCTAGGTTTGACTTTAGGCATGAGTACATTCCTGGCCTGTCAACCCAGCAGATCCTTTATCCCGGTTGTCTACTGGCCTCCAGGAAGGTGCCACTGTGTGTGTCATGACCACCAGAAGGCGGGCCCAACTTTCCTGTGAGGGGGAGGGAGCTAGTGTGGCTCGTGCCCTTGAGGCCAATGCCCCTGCTGCAGTCACTGCGAAATCCTCCTTAACTCCAGAAGCTACTGAAAATACTACTGATACAAGCCATAACAGGGACTTTGTCCCCTTGGTCACCTCTACATCTGACACCTCAGTGCACTATCCTGCGGCTCCTGCCCATCCTTTGGATCTGTCTGATCAACACATCCAAGGATACCGGCTTGACCCTGCGTTTAATGCTGAAGCTGATCTGTCCAGCATGTACCAGGACACACATGGCCTATGGCAGCTCACTAGTAAGGATAAGGTAGTGGTCCCCAATGATTCTGAGCTGCGCAATCACATCTTACACGAGATGCATGATGCAGTCTATTCAGGTCATGTGGGCATCAACAAAACCCTGGAACGTGTGTCACGTGTGTTTTGGTGTAACACAATGCGTGCAAGCGTCAGGTAATATGTGTCCACATGTGACGCCATGTCAATGTGACATGGCGTCCAACTTGAAGCCAGGTGGCCTACTCAACCCGCTGTCTATACCTGACTACCGCTGGGAGTCTGTGTCCATGGACTTCATTACCAAGCTACCCTCTGGGTCACACGGGTATGATGCTATCTGTGTCTTTGTGGACAGGCTCAGCAAGATGGTTCACTTTGTGTCATGCTGTGAAGACATGAAAGCATGCCTTTTTGCACATCTGTTCATTGACAATGTGTATAGGCTGCATGACATGCCTGCTGAGCTGATCTCTGACCGTGGCTCACTGTTCACCAGTGTGTTGTGGCATGAGGTCATGAGGCGCTGTGGCTCTAAGCCTGCCCTCTCATCATCTTATCATCTTGAGTCAAATGGCCAGACAGAGGTATAACCATGTGTTAGTAGAGATGCTTAGGCACTATATCTCACCTACCCAATCTGACTGGCCTGACTACTTAGCCTTGGCTGAGTTGGCTGTCAACAACTCGTGGCAGGAGACCATCCAGTCCACCCCCTTCCTGGTCAACACAGGTCAGTCTCCTGTGACTGTTGGCCTACGTGACCTGCCTTATGGTGGCCGTTGTCCCTCTGCTCATGCCTTTACCCGTTGGTGGCAGGATGTTGTTGCCAATGCCAGGAAGTGCATGGCTGCAGCCCAATCCCGTCAGGCTGCCTATGCCAACAAGGCCAGGCGTGACGTTGAGTACAAGGTGGGCCAGAAGGTGTTGCTCAGCACCAAGAACCTCAAGCTTAGGCCTGGGAAGGCTCGAAAGCTCATACCTAGGTATGTGGGTCCCTTTGAGATCCTGCTTCTGGTTGGTGCAGTAGCTGTCAAGCTAGACCTGCCTGCCAGCATGAGCCGTCTGCACCCTGTCTTCCATGTGTCACTCATCAAGCCTTATACTGGCACTGATGTTGGCTTCATGCCACCTCCTGTGACATGGTTGGATGAGACTCCTGTGTACTATGTTGAGCGTTTGCTTGACCACAAGGGTGTGAAAGACAACAAAGCCAGTTTCTACCTGGTGCAGTGGGAGGGTTATGACTCCACTCACAACAAGCCCAGGTCCAACCTGACTGGCTGTGACAAGATCTTGGCTGAATACAATCATCTTATCTGCTGCTATCCATCATCTTACTTAAGTCCCATGCATGCATGCCGGTGCGCTGCTGCATTGAGGCACTCTCTCTCTCTGTGCTTTCAAAGCCTACTGTTATGTATTACCCTCCCCCTATTACAGTTGGTCTCTGACCACACCCAGCTGTGACCTGGCTCTACCTTCATGGTACCCAGTAGCTGACCCCAGTGAGACCTAGGTCTTGCGAGTCTCGGGTTTAACCTGAGGCGGAACGGACATCCCCTTGGGGGGGAGGAATGTAAGGGCGCGCTCCGCGTAGTCCCTTAGTGTCGTCTGGGCTGTCGCGGTTAACCCGAGGCAGCTACAGGATATCGGTCACACCGCATTAGTGTGAGTTGGCAGGTTAAGCCTAGCAGCGTAAGCTGTGAGGACAACTGGTTCGATTCCAGGGGGCCCCGTTCTAAGCCCTAGCCTTCTCACGGTGATGCCTTGTGGCCGACCGTCTCAGTGCCCGCGGCTCGAGTGCCCTCGCGGCCGGCTCAGTGTTACATATGGTTCAAACGGTCCAACGTCGCCTTTATGAGGCTGCACGTTACACCAGCCCACCCCTCTCAACCCACCCCCTCCCAGCCTACCCCCTCCCAGCCCAACCCCTCCCAGCCCAACCCCTCCCAGCCCACCCCTCCCAGCCCACCCCCTCCCAGCCCACCCATCCCTTGCTCGTTGCCTGCTCCCCCTCCCCCCCCCGCCCCCTTTTAGCCCTAGCCACCACCATGGGGGGTAAAAGGCCCAGCAAGAAGAAGCGTCAACAGCTGCAAAAGCTGAACGCCTCACCCAAGGCAGGCTTTAAGTGTTGCCCTAGTGGCTTGAAAGCTCAGATGAAGAAGGCACAGAACGACGCCATGGTGTTGCGGGCACAGGTTGAGCAGCTCCACCAGCAGCTAAGTGATGCGGTGTCAAATTATCAGCTGCTCCAAGCAGACATGGAGCAGCTGCAGGCTGCACAACGGGAGGTGCAGGGTGAGAATGAGTCATTGGAGCAGCTGGCTGAGGAGCGCACCCATGCAATCCAGCTGCTGCAGCAAGACAAGCGCCGGCTGTCCCTTGCGCTACGCAACGTCCGCCGCTGCCGTGTAAGCGGCCCCCGGCTCACCCGGCATCAGCGGCAGCTAATGAACATCCTGATGCGGCACCAGAGGACAGCTGCCTAAGCTTCGCGCTGCGGTGCGGCTGCATGAGGTGGCTGCATGAGGTGTCAGCTGGTGTGCCCCCCCCACAGCCACCCCCGCCCCCACAGCCACCCCCACAGCAGCCGCCCCAGCAGCAGGGCCGGAGCTCGTGGGGCAGAGAGCTGCCTGCATCACCTGATTTCGGCCACATGTATCAATTGGCGCTAGCTGCAATCGCCACCGAGGGGCAGGCTGCTATGGCTCAAGCGCCGGCTCCTGGCTGCACGCTCCGCAAGCGTACCACACCTGCTGGGTTGGGGCAGCCCCAGACAGCTGCCAAGCGCAAGCGGTGACACACGAGACATAGTTACACAAAGGTTGTGGTGGCCACCTCTCCCAACCGCACCTGCCAACTGCCTCCGTGCCACATTCGCGCAATCGTTTTTATATCCGACTGCTGCTGCCGACTCATGTACAGCAGCTTAAACGACGCGGGCGGTCGAAGCGATGATTGCATGCTCCTCAAAGGCTCAAATTTGAATTATTAATTTTGACGCTTTGCTGTGCACGGCCTACCCAGTGTATAATTATTCTGGATGGGGAAAAGGTAGCTGGCCGGGTTGCCTACATTGTGAACCATCTAGCATACTTTTGGGCGTAGTGAGTGCAGAGATACAGCCGTCCTACTACCAGGGGTCGGTTTCCTGTCATTTTTTTCAGTTGGGGTCGCCTGAGCTACAACAGGTGTAAGCAAGACATACAGCATTTTTGGAAAAGGTACCTGTCCATGGCCTTCAACACTATGATGCTTCCATTTACCAGCTGTCAGTCGACACACATCGCCGAGCCTCGCCACGTTCTCAAACAGTGTAACATCTCGCGTGCTAAAGAAGGCAACCAGATGAGGTGCAAGCAAACAAGAAGCAGTCGTTGTTGAATGCACACGCCTGCTACGCTGAGGGCAAATTATGCAGCGCGTCACAGTGCAGTCGTGAGGGCGTGGCCATGAGGGCAGAGGCCGCCCTCACCCTGTTACGTGGGTACATAATGCATCGGATGTTTTTTTTTCTTTTTTTTTTTTTAGAGAAAGAGATTACAGGAGAAAGAAAGACTAAGAGAGAGACTAAGAGAGAGAGAAAAAGAAAGACTAGACCATGTCGCGAGAGAGGCAAGCAAACCCTACCCCACCACCCCACCACCAAACAGCGTCCAAACCACCCTAGAACGGTAACTACACCCCCTCAAGGAAAGACGTCCAAACACCCCCCACACCCCCACCCTCACCAACCCCTCCACCTCGCCGACCCTAGGGACCCCCGGACAACACAACATACACCCCTAGGCCCCCCAGCACCAAGGCACAACCCTCGCTGCCCCTCCGCCCCCACTAAACGAACACAAGAACCTAACCTAGGGCTCCCCAAAGACCTAACAGCCTCCAACCCCTCAAAACACTCAGAACCCCTAACAAGCTAACCCAGCTCAAGCAAGAGGGGCAAGGAAGGGGACGGGCCACTGCAAGGACAGGCGCACAACTAGCTCACCCGCCCCAAACGCCCTCTCCTCCCGCTGCCTGGCCCCCGCTACTATCCCCCCGGCCTCCCCTCCCCATAGCCTCTCCAGCGCCCTCTCCTCTGCCCCCTCCTTGGCGAACCACCCTCTTGACGGCTCCGGCCACAACCGGTCAAACTGGTCTGCGCCAAGCTCCGGGTCCGTACCCCTAAACCAGGTGGAGGGCACCGCACTCGCGCCGATTAAGGCCGGAAGTCGACTACATCATTTTCTCCCGGGAGGCATACTGCAGATAGCCCCAGGAAAGGCCGACTCATCGCCGTTGTAATCATTGAAAAACTCAAAGTTGCTGCGATGTTATAACTATTTGAAAAATCGCAAGACCCTGTACAGGGTCCTACCGACCCTGTACAGGGTCCTGCGTCACAGGGTTCTGTCGCACGGCTACAGGGTCCTACGACATTTGTTTACAGGGTCCTGCCGCACGCCTACAGGGTCCTACGACATGTGTCTACAGGGTCCTGCCGCACAGCTACAGGGTCCTGCGACCCTCTTCTGCAGGGTTCTTCCGCACGGCTACAGGGTCCTACGACATTTGTTTACAGGGTTCTGCCGCACGGCTACAGGGTCCTGTGACCCATTTTTGCAGGGTTCTGCCGCACGGCTACAGGGTCCTGCGACATTTGTTTACAGGGTTCTGACGCACGGCTACAGGGTCCTGCGGCACAAGTCTACAGGGTTCTGCCGCACGCCTACAGGGTCCTGCGACACACGTCTACAGGGTTCTGCCGCACGCCTACAGGGTCCTGCGACACAAGTCTACAGGGTTCTTCCGCACGCCTACAGGGTCCTGCCACACAAGACTACAGGGTTCTGCCGCACGCCTACAGGGTCCTACCACATGTGTCTACAGGGTCCTGCCGCACGGCTACAGGGTCTTGCGGCACAAGTCTACAGGGTTCTGCCGCACGCCTACAGGGTTCTGCGGCACACTTCTGCAGGGTTCTGCCGCACGCCTACAGGGTTCTACGACACACGTCCACAGGGTCCTGCCGCACGCCTACAGGGTCCTACAGGTCATACCGCTAGGTAGCTAAGGCTTTCTATCACTAAATGCTGATGGTGTGGCAGTGGCAGCAGCAGCAACATGACAGTGACGCAGCCCAACAACCACAGAACAGGAACAGCATTACAAGCATCTATTCTGTCATCCGTTCTTACTGGGTGCAGCACCGTGATTGATGTATGTCTAGCTGCGGCTGAGGCTGTGCGCTGGCACAAAGAACATACGGCCGTAGCCCTCCCCATCCTCAAAGCTGGTCACAAAGACTGTGAAGATCTTGGTGGCATCAAACATATACCAATGCTGATCTCCATAGCCCTGGTGCATGCTGCCCATGGCTGACTGCTGCGGGCGCTCCTCGACAGGTGGAAGGGGGTCAGCCTGCCGCTGTGACGCACCAGCTGCAAGCCTCTGGGACTTCCTGGTGCCACATGTGCTGGCTGCCTCCGCTGCTGCCTGCTGGACGCCACGCTTTGCTGACCTGTGCTGCTGTGGCCCACCTATACCGCTGGGCCCAGCAGCCCCTTCTGCCTCTCCGTCTGCTGGTGGCTCTCCCCCCCCCTGACCTCCTGCCCCAGCTGCTGCTCCAGCTCCTGCTGCAGGCTGTGGCCTGGGAACAGCCTGGCCAGTTGCTGCCAAACATGAGGGGTGGGTTGTAGGGCGGGTCAAGTAGATGCGGCTGACTGCTAGGCGTAGGAACACCCCAGGCAGCTTGGGGTGCTCCAAACGAACCCAGAACTGCACATGGCCAGCCCAAATGGCCCTGTTGTCGTCATCGAGCTCGAACGGGATGCTGACCCAGGTGTTGTTGCGGGTTGAGGGGCGTTTGTACACACTGCTGAACACAATGGTGTTATTGCAGTCTGCCCGCTGGTAGTACCGCACTGGATACGGGGGTGCAGGGTCAGCGACCTGTAGAGCCTCCTTGGCCTCCTCTGCTGCCTCCCTTTGGGTTAAGACCTCACCGAACACCTGCTTGACGTGCCATGTGCGCCATGGGGTGGCCGCATCGCTTTTCTGCAGATCCTGGACTGCCTTCATGCAGCCCCTCATCATGGCCCCTGGGGTGTTCTGCAGTGGGCACTCTGCACTGCCCGCTCCCAGCAGCAGGGCCTGCTGCCCGTCCTGTGTCAGCTCGTCCTTCAGGCGGGCCTTGTAGTCCTGCTGTTCCTCCGGCTCAGCCCGGTCAAGCAGCCTCTTGCTGGCGTTATGCCCGGCCACCCGCATGGCAATGTGGGCATCCAGCTGGGCTCCAGGAATGCCGCTGGTGGTGATGGACTTCAAGTCATGCAGGTCACGCTCGATCCAGAGCTCGCCAAACAGGTATGTCCTGCCCACATTGCTCTCTTGCATGAACAGCCTGTGCACACCACAACCATGATTGCATGTTGATGCATGGTCTTCTTGCAGCATGCATGCACTGTTGATGGGTAAAGTTGGCCTGCATGCTACTGTTAAAACTCTCACCTGCAGGCCGTTGTGTGGAGGTTAGGGCAGACTTGGTCAGTAGGCACAGACAGCTTGTCAGCGTTGTCGCCATGCGCAGCTGGAAGCAGAGGATCACGGCGGCAGCGCTCCAACCTGGCTGCATAGGTCTTCAGATGTGCATAGCCTGCCGCCATCCCCTCAGGTGTGGCGCTGTTCTCCGAGCCTGAATTGGGCAGACAAATACACAAAGTTAGGTATGAGTTAGTCATCATGCTGTGGGACCGTGCCTGTAATTGTTGGTGTGTAAATTACCTGGTGTCAAGTAGTGCAGCATAGCGCCCTCCAAGGCTGTCCACAACCCACGGTAGGGCTCTGGCAAAAGGTTGCCCCGCAACACGATGGGTGAGAAGTGCACATACCAGTGCTTGTAGTCCTCCATGCGCCATCCACTGCATGATGACATGGGCATTGCAGCACCTGTGCACTTATAAGCGTGTCATGACATGCACCTTGCATTGTCAGCATCTTTGCTTGTCTATTGTGATATGATTATGACTAACTGCACTACATGCTTATGGCTTACGTGCGGTTGGCTAGGTCTCCCAGGTCCCGTCCCAAGTCAGATGGGGATTGAATGGCTGCTCCTCGCTTCACTATCTCACGCCGCACATCAATGTGAAGGCCATCTGCACTCATGAACCACTCCAGCTGGTGCTTCAGCAAGCCATACATGAAGCTGTGGTACACAGGCACCAGGTGGGCCAACCGGGCGTCCAGGTGTCGCAGCAGCAGGGGCAGGAGGGGCTGGGCGTGGCAGCCCACCACCCTAGGGTCGCCTTGAGACCACCCATGGATGTAGGGGGCACCTCGGTCCATGATCTGCTCGTGGGTGAACTTCATGCGCACGTCATAGATGAGCACATACTCCTGCAGTCCGCCATGGCAAGCAAGGATGGTGTGTGCCTAGGGATCCTCGTGCTGATTTCAACAGCACATGCTGTCGAGTGTGTCAAGTGTTCCATACCTCCCGGTTGGAGCCTGGTAGGGTCTGCAGCGTTGGCGAGTCGTAGCCAAGGGGCGCCTTCTCTGTGGGGGGGTTGGGGGGCTTGCTGATGTTGCAGTTGTGGCACATCTTCAGGGCGCTGTGGCCCATGCCCCTGGTCAAGGTGGCTCTACATGCACACAATCGCGCAAGTGTTGCCTTAATGTGTGTCATATGTTTGTGAATGGTACATGGCAGGGTACAAGTTGTATAGGGATAGACTGGACTGGGAGGTGGTGGAATCATTTGTAGGTGCTAGCTGTTGGCCTTTGTCTCACTCACGTGGCTGGGGTATCAGCGATTGATACCACTGGGACTCCCAGGATGCGGACAGGCTCAACACGGGCGGGAGCCACACCATCAACACCTGGGCCTGGGTGGGGCTCCACTATCACACCCAGGTCACCCGGGCCCTCGATGTGCTTGCTGACTTCCTGGCAGATGGCTTTCATGTAGCCTGTTAGGTGAGACTGGTGCTTCCCCCCGTTGATGACGGCCAGCACTGAGCTGCACGCCCGCTTGCCGCACACCTCAGCCGGCACATCCAGCAGCCTCAACAGGATCACACCCACTGACCAGGTGCCGTTCTTGCCCATGGTCATCCAGTCAACCCCAATCATGAAGTGCGCTGTGTTGGGGGAGGTAGCCACAACCTCTGGTAGCTTGGGCTGCATCTCTCGCCATGCAGGGCCTGTCAAACACCAACATCATGGTATGGTGCATGTCACTGTACTAATCACCTGGCTATGCGGTCAATTCTATGCCTAGGTCAACCCATGCCTACTCACTTGCACGGAAAGAGCCAGGAGGTGGGTCCACGCCCCGAGCTCGCCTGAACCAGGTCATCACGTCCTTGCGTTCCATGATGTTCTTCACCACTGTGTTCCAGCCGAACAGTGACATGCTCCACCGAGGCTTCAAGGTGATCTCCTGTGGGCTCCCTGTTACCAAGCAAGGGACAGCATACATCCCATTTATACCTCTACAAGTGTCAATAGAGTTTCACCATGCCCATGTAGATTGGTTCACCTTTTTTCTTGCTCTCAAGGAAGCGAGGCGTCTCGCAGTAGTAGCACTTGTCATCCTTGTGGGCGAGCCACTCAGACCTACCATGCATGCACATTAAGGCAGCCTTGACCCACACTAACAACATGTGAATTGCGCCATGCATGCATTGCTTAATCCACACCCTTTCCCCTGACCTCACCGTGTTATCTTCGGGTAGGTGTAGCCTGGGCAGTACTTGTTGTTGGCCTTGTTGTCCTTGCCCGCGTTGCACACGTGCACCTCGTACTCATTTGCGTGCTGGACGCCCTGCAAACTCATCAGCTGGTAGAAGCTGGTGATGAGGTTGAGATCAGGCTGGTGTGCAAGTAGCGCACGGAGCAGCTTCAACACCCCCTTCATCTGCTCCTTGGTCAGCCTCATGTCCAAAAGCTGGCTGAGCCTGTCCAACATGTCCTTGCCAGTCAAGGGGCAATTCCTGTAATGGCATGCACAAAGACAAGCAACCACTATACTGAACAACGCACTGCTAGTGATACTATTATCTGGTATTTCTAAGTACCTGAACACGGGTTGTTCAAGGTTGGCATCCAGCTTGAACACCTTGCTTCGACGAGCCCTGGCGCCATCCCCCCCTCCTTCATCCCCCTCTGGACCCCCTGGGCCTCCTTGACCTCCTGGACCCCCTGGACCTCCTGGACCCCCTGGACCTCCTGGACCCCCGGGACCACCTGGGCCTCCGGGACCTCCTGGATACCCTTCCCCTTCCTCATCACTGTCTTCACTCCCACTGTAATCACTGTCACCTCCGTCCCCTCCTCCGTCGACTCCTCCCCTGCCTCTTACACCCCCCTCTTCTCTGTCTTCGCGCTGTCTCCCCCTGTTGTCCTCCTCTCCCCCCCCACGCTGTTCCTCTCCTCCTCCCTGTCCTCTCACTGCACCCTCTGGAATCCTGCCACCCTCTTGTCCCGCTGGGGCTGCCTGATCCCTGCCTCCTTGCCCGTCCTCAGCCACCCCTCCTCCATGTCCTTGCCCGTCCTCATCCACCCCTCCTCCATCTCCACAGCTCCCCTGCACACATGTCGTCACAACATGCGGACAACATGTGGCCTGCGGCGCAAATTGTCCGCGATGAGGTGCACGCATTAGCTGCCTCATGCGCACATGTAGTCAGCACGTACTAACTAAAAGCAAACGACATCTTACTGCCGACTCTTGCGATGTGTGTTGCTGAGCGTCTGGGGACTGGGCTTTCGACTTAGCCTGCCACTCTGCCCAAGCCTTCGTGCCTTCGGCTCCCACGAACT
Source organism: Haematococcus lacustris (assembly GCA_030144725.1). Taxonomy (NCBI): domain Eukaryota; kingdom Viridiplantae; phylum Chlorophyta; class Chlorophyceae; order Chlamydomonadales; family Haematococcaceae; genus Haematococcus; species Haematococcus lacustris. The sequence goes on along the minus strand of JASKMD010000010.1, from coordinate 2,773,879 downwards.
GGGGATGGTGCTTGGAACAGTGAGTGCGCATTCCATATATGCCGCCTGATTCTCCGCACACTAGGCATTGAAAGGCTGTCTTCACCATGATTGCCTGTGTCCTGGGAAGCCTGGAGAGCAAATGGTCGCATTGTGCCCGCTGGGCCATCGCGGCCCGCTCTCTGTGTACCCACCCGGCGTCGCTTGCTGGCCGACAAAGTGACTTTTGGTTAACTGTGGCTTGGACGAGAATTTTGTGAGTAAGCTCCGCTACATTGTGTTGTTGTCGTCTTGCCAACTCGTTAAAACAGCCTTTGATATGTACCGCAACACACTCGCCAAGAAGCACATCGGCGTCAAGCCCACCGCCAAGAAGGTATAGTAATTCCTGTATCAATATCGCCTGCCTGCCGCGATGCCTTACCGTTCCAGGCACCTTCATGCTTTCATTAACTCCATGAACTATCGTTGCTGCAGATTAAGGCTGCAGCCCCTCGCTCAGCTGACTCCGGGCACGACTCCGAGGACTTGCCTTTGGCCCAGCGACCAATGGAGCAGCCCCTTGAGCCTTTTGCCCCTTCTGGTGATGAAGGGGAGGGGGTGGGAGAGGAGGAGGACCTGGAGGATGTGGGGGAGGGGGAGGAGGATGAGGGGGAGGACGAGGAGGAGATGGAGGGGGAGGACGAGGAGGATGAGGAAGAGAAACAGAAGCAGGGGCCAGCCAAGAAACGCACGCGCAAAGGGGGGAAGCGGGTCCCTGATGAGTTCAGCAAGATCCTCCTCAAGCGGGTGAGCATGGTGCTGCGTGCCTATGCTGCCTGATTTGCTGTGGCCACGTTGCCTGTGCCTCAATGTCCTTTGTTAACCATGACCCATCGTTGCCATGTGATTTCAGTTCAGAGATCATGCACCCAACGCCGACAAGCCCTTCAGCGCGTTGGGCAAATATGAGGTTAGTGTAGTGTTCACACAACAATTGACCATAGCCTTAAGTCATTACTGCCCATGTCACCTTGGTTATCTATACCCAATGCATCCTTGCAGAAAGATGCGTCCGATCTCTGGGGCATGTTCGCCCCCAAATACATCCGGATGTGGTGCCCGCGTTCTGTGGGCCAGGTGATAGTGCAATGAATGGTGTAGCCATGTAACCAACCTAATTTGCTGTATGATGTGAATGTTAGTGACTCAGTATTGGTGTGTGTTGTGCAGTACACCATCCCCGGCTGTGTACCAGGGGAATACCCCAAACTGGGCAGCAACTCAGTGGAGGCCAGGTGGAATGTCCCCATGCGGGCAATCATCGGCCTCGTATGGAAGGAATTCACCAAGGCCAACCCACCCTACCTGGCTTTGCTGAGCTACTGGATGTTGCTGGCGGCATTTAAAAAGTGGGTAGCATGCATCCACCCATCATGCACCCATAGCATGCAACCCATAGCATGCATCCACCCATAGCATGCACCCATAGCATGCACCCATAGCATGCAACCCACTGTGTCATTAGTACATGTCCTCATCATCGACCTGGTACCCTTGAACGTGTAGGTCATACGATTGGGTCAGACGTCCGACCACTCCTAAGCAGCTGGCCCGGGTGCAGCGGACACCTAAGAAGGCAGAGGAGGTCCAGAAGAAAGATGAGGGGTGGGAGTCGAAGTTTGGAGGCCAGTTGTTGGAAGCCAAGTCAGCAGCGGTGGCTGCTGGCACCCCGTTCAGCAATGACGATGTTGTGCCCACAGCCATGGAGCCATTCCTGCTCTTAGCTGCTCAGCTGAGAGCAGCCTCAGGTGAGTGGAGCCAGAACCCTGTGGACCCTGTAGGTGTGCAGCAGGACCCTGTGGTGAGGTACCAGGACCCTGTAGGTGTGCAGCAGGACCCTGTGGTGAGGGGCCAGGACCCTGTAGGTGTGCAGCAGGACCCTGTGGTGAGGTACCAGGACCCTGTAGGTGTGCAGCAGGACCCTGTGGTGAGGTACCAGGACCCTGTAGGTGTGCAGCAGGACCCTGTGGTGAGGTACCAGGACCCTGTGGAGCTAACCCATGACATTGCGTGCACCCCTGATCGCAGAGAACTGGAAGAAACCAGACCAGACGCCAGAAGGCAAGCATCCGGAAGCTGCCAAGGCCTGGAAAGCAATGTCCAAGACATTGTATGACCAGTTTGACGAGGTGGCCCTGGACCTAGCAAGGTCTATCCCCGCCGGCAGCGATGCAGACCCGGTATGTATCTCATTGCAATGCTGGTCGAGGTATGCAATTTGAAATGTTGGCCGAGTATGTGTGCTTTGCTTGATGCTGTGCAGGTGGCGACGGAGGCGAAGGCCAAGACGCTGCTGTTGGAGGCATGCACCCAGGACCAATCCTGGTGGAAGGCAAGTAGCTAATATCTAACGTGATTACCCTACCATTCCCTACCATACCACATTCCCTACCATACCACATTCCCTACCATACCACCTTGTTGTGTGCAGTTGACGACCAAGACCCGGCTTGTGGAGTACAAGGCGAAGCTGTTGCTGGAGCTGCAGGATGCCAGCAGTGCAGGGCAGCAGGCAGGCCCAGCTTCACCCCCTCGCCGAGGGGGCAAGGCAGCTGCCAAGGCAGCTCACCCCACACCAGCTGCAGCCAAGAAGAGGCGCGCAGGCAGAGAAGCAGGGGCAGAGGCAGAGGCAGGGGCAAGGGCAGGGGCAGGGGCAGGGGCAGGGGCCAGGCAGGGGCAGGGGCAGGGGCAGGGCAGGGACAGGGACAGGGGCAGGGGCAGGGGCCGGGTCAGGGGCAGGGGCAGGGACAGGGGCAGGGGCAGGGGCAGGGCCAGGGGCAGGGGCAGGGCAGGGCAGGGGCAGGGGCAGGGGCAGGGCAGGGGCAGGGGCAGTGGTGGAAGCAGAGGCAGTGGTGGCAGCAGGGGCAGCATGGGCAGCAGGAGTTGTGACAGGGGCAGCAGGGGCAGCAGGGGCTGTGGCAGGGGCAGGGCCAGTGGCACCCGCCACAGCAGGGGCAGAGGCAGGGGCAGGGCCAGTGGCACCCGGCACAGCAGGGGCAGAGGCAGGGGCAGGGGCAGTAGCAGAGGCAGTGGCAGCAGCAGATGCAGATGCAGCAGTGGCAGCAGTAGCAGCAGCCAGTGACTTGTTTGATTGATGAGAAGCTTGATGAGAGGTTCATAGTCGATCCAAACCTTGCACTGTGTTTTGATGACCTAGTGCAGGGTTTCGCCCACCTAGTGCAGGGTTTCGCCCACCTAGTGCAGGGTTTCGCTGACCGTGTGCTGGGTTTCAGTGACCCCGTGTAAGGTGCACTAGAAGGTGTTCAAATACACCTGAACGAGGCATAACACGCGACAATACTGAACACTGGGATAAGGCAAGCAGTGCATATCACCATGCCCGTGGTTTGCAGTATTGTTGATCCCATGCTTCCAGACTAGAGTTTCGAAAGTCAATTGAGGCCACGCGCACACTAGCAAGGCTACGCACAATGGCAGCAGCAGCAGCAGACAATAAGGCATTGAAAGAAGTCGCCAATGACATGATTCACTTCCTGGCGCGATGCGGCCCCCGCAACCAGGTAAACGCAAAGTCTATCCTAACACGCCACATCGGTAGCACTACACTCATCCACGATGGCTACTTGCATGTAGGATGGGACTGGCCTGGCCAGCATGAATGCCCCCTGGCGTGATGTGTGTTGTGGATTTTGCGTGGCCAAAACTGTTGTGCCTTGTGATATGGCCACACAGACTAACACAGAGGCCATAGTGGACAGGTGAGAGCCAATACACCCCAATGCTTATGAGGACGTGCCCAAGTGTGTGCCTTGTTTGCAATACAGGACCTGGAAATTGGTTGTGGAAAAGTACCCCCAACCAGGTTCCCCAAAACTGCTCAAGTGGGACAACTACTTCGCCTACTTCAACAACCACTTCAAGGGCATACAAGCAAGCAGTCCACCTGAGGGGTTAGCGCCTTTCTCTAGCTTGTGGGACACATACACTCGTGTAAAAGATGGCACTATTGGTGCCACCTAAGGGTACCTTTTTTTTGGCTAGCTGGCTTCCTTTGTCCATTTGCAAGCCAACGCACTTGAAGAAAAAAATCAACTCCCAATGGCTGATGAGATACCGTGTGCCTGCCATTCAGTGCTGAATGCCTATAGGCTTAATGCCTATCAGTACTGACTGCTTGTCAGTGCTGAATTGTTGTCAGTACTGAATACCTTTTCAGTACTGAATGACCGTGATTTTTTACTTTTCAATACATGATGTTTTTCAGTACTGATTGACGGTAACTTTTGACTTGTTAGTACATACAGTCTTTCAGTACTGACAGCTGGTCCGTCATTGATGAACGCCTGTCATTACTGACAGCCTCCCATTTATTACTATATGTTTGTAGGGCTAGGGCTAGTGATGGGCTGGGGCTAGGGCTAGGCTAGGGTTTGGGGTTGAGGCTAGTGACGGGCTTGGGGTTGAGGCTGGGCTTAGGGACAATGTGAGGGTGGGTTAAGGTTAGGGCTAGGGCTAAGGTCAAGGCCAGGGCTAGGGCTAGGACTACGGAACGGATTGGTAATGAATATCTATTACATAGATCAGAACTGGATGGCGCAGAATACTTACAAATTGTTCCTTACAGAACACTTGCAACCATTCAGCACTAACAACATTTCATAACTGACCGCTAGTAAGCACTTGCAACCATAACGGCTCTGACAACTAATCAGCACCGACAATCATAAGCACCGACAACTAGTTAGCACTGGCAATATTCAGCACTGACAGTTGCCAGCACAAGTAATTACCAGCATTGACAATTATCAGCACTGACAAATTATCAGCAATGACAACTTGTCAGCATTGACAATCTTCAGAGCTAACAACTAGTCAGCACTGACAACTAGTCAGCACTGACAACTAGTCAGCACTGACAACTAGTCAGCACTGACAACTAGTCAGCACTGACAACTAGTCAGCACTGACAGATTATCAGCACTGACAACTATTCAGCACTGACAAATTATCAGCACTGACAAATTATCAGCACTAACAATTATCAGCACTGACAATTATCAGCACTGACAAATTATCAGCACTGACAGATTATCAGCACTGACAAATTATCAGCACTGACAAGCTATCAGCACTGACAGATTATCAGCACTGACAGATTATCAGCACTGACAATTATCAGCACTGACAAAGTATCAGCACTGACAATTATCAGCACTGACAATTCAGCACTGACAACTATTCAGCACCGACAACTAGTCAGCACTGACAGATTATCAGCACTGACAACTATTCAGCACTGACAAATTATCAGCACTGACAAATTATCAGCACTAACAATTATCAGCACTGACAATTATCAGCACTGACAAATTATCAGCACTGACAGATTATCAGCACTGACAAATTATCAGCACTGACAAGCTATCAGCACTGACAGATTATCAGCACTGACAGATTATCAGCACTGACAATTATCAGCACTGACAATTATCAGCACTGACAGATTATCAGCACTGACAAATTATCAGCACTGACAACTATTCAGCACTGACAAATTGTCAGCACTGACAAATTATCAGCACTGACAACTATTCAGCACTGACAACTATTCAGCACTGACAGATTATCAGCACTGACAATTATCAGCACTGACAATTATCAGCACTGACAAATTATCAGCACTGACAATTATCAGCACTGACAAATTATCAGCACTGACAACTATTCAGCACTGACAACTATTCAGCACTGACAAATTGTCAGCACTGACAACTATTCAGCACTGACAAATTATCAGCACTGACAATTATCAGCACTGACAAATTATCAGCACTGACAACTATTCAGCACTGACAAATTGTCAGCACTGACAACTATTCAGCACTGACAAATTATCAGCATTGACAAGCTATCAGCACTGACAAATTATCAGCACTGACAAATGATCAGCACTGACAATTATCAGCACTGACAGATTATCAGCACTGACAACTTGTCAGCACTGACAACTATTCAGCACTGACAAATTGTCAGCACTGACAACTATTCAGCACTGACAAATTATCAGCACTGACAACTAGTCAGCACTGACAAATTATCAGCACTGACAACTATTCAGCACTGACAAATTATCAGCACTGACAACTAGTCAGCACTGACAAATTATCAGCACTGACAACTATTCAGCACTGACAAATTATCAGCACTGACAATTATCAGAGCTGATAACTAGTCAGCACTGACAATAATCAGCACTGACAAATTATTAGCACTGACAGTAATCAGCACTGACAATTAGTCGGCACTGACAACTAGTTAGCACTGACAAATCAGCAGCAAATTAGCACTGACAGCAGGGGGGCAGCAGCAACAGGGGGGCAGCAGCAGCAGCAGCAAGGGAACAACTAGTCAGCACTGACAGCAGGGGGGCAGCAACAGCAGCAGCAGCAGCAGGGGGGCAGCAGCAGCAGCAGCAGGGGGGCAGCAGCAGCAGCAGCGGCCACCATGCATAGGCTCCCAAATGCAAGGCAATACAAGCTTGCGAAGGAGGGTGCTTGCGAAGGGGAGAGAGAAGTAGGTTGGGGGGCAACTTGGAGGTGGTGGCGAAGCGACAGGGTAGGGTCAGGGGTAAGGGGCGGAGGGGCAGAAGTAACTGGTAGCCACTGGTAGCCAGCAGCAGCAGCAAGGCAAGTGGTACTCTTACTAAAGTGCATGGAAACCTGTCTACCTGGCAGTCACAAGTCGCATGCCAATGGCATTTACCTTGCAAGGGCGGCGGAGGGAGTATGCCATGTTTCATTGTATATGCTCCAGCTGCCTCCTACTGCATGCAACCAACGGGCAGCTAAGGATGAGCAATCACAGTAACGACGACATGCCTAACAGGAGGCAACAGATCCCATGCAATGGCAGACAGGAAGGCAGGCAGGTAGGGGGCTAACCACTCACCGGAGCAAAGGAGAGCGATGTAATCGTGTAGAGTACGAATGTGCACTAAGGAGTTTAACCTGTGCTTCTGGCGCTCCTGTCCTAGGACGAGGATGGGAAATTACACATGTGAGGGGAGGGGAGGGGAAGGCTTGAGGCTGGAAGGCTCAAGGCGGGAAGGCTCAAGGGGAGGTGCGAGGGAGAGGGAAGGGATGTGTATAGGGTGAGGGCATGGGCGGGGGTAGGGGCGGGGGAGGGAGCGGGGGAGGGAGCGGGGGAGGATGAGTTGGGGAGGGGTGGTTGTGTAGGGGAAAGGAAAGGAAAGGAAAGGGGAGCGGCGGTGTCCATCAGACCTGCAGCCAAGGTGCGTGCACATGACGTAGTAGATCAGGCTAGGAAACAGGTGTTAGCCACTTACTGGTAACCACTTACTCCTAACCTGTAGCGACTTGTAGCCTTTCACTAGCATAGAGGGTGATGAGGGGGACGAGGGGGTGTGTTTGGGAGAGGTGCTTGGTAGCGCCATGGTAGGTTGGTTAAGGGTGGGGGGCTTGCTCTTGGCTGCTGGGAGGGAGGGTACTAGGTGCAACCGTCAGACCTGTAGCAATTCGCGGGAGGGAGGGAGGGAGGGAGGGAGGGAGGGAGGGAGGGAGGGAGGGAGGGAGGGAGGGAGGGAGGGAGGGAGGGAGGGAGGGAGGGAGGGAGGGAGGGAGGGAGGGAGGGAGGGAGGGAGGGAGGGAGGGAGGGAGGGAGGGAGGGAGGGAGGGAGGGAGGGAGGGAGGGAGGGAGGGAGGGAGGGAGGGAGGGAGGGAGGGAGGGAGGGAGGGAGGGAGGGAGTCCCTCAGACTTGCTGCAAACTCCGTCAGACCTGCAGCAAACACGGCGCATGCTAGCTGTGTAGGCTGTGAAATGAGAACCACTAAAAGGCGAGGGGTGGCCACTCACCGCTTGCTCCGTGCTCTTCTGTGCTCCTCCATGCTTCATCCCAGTTGGCTCTTACCTTTGTAGTGGGCCGGGCTGCAATGGGGAGGGTACACAGTGGTGAAAGTGGGGGAGGGTAGGGAGAGAGGGTAGGGGAGGGAGGGGCGGGGGGGGGGGGGACAGGTAAGGGGAGTGAAGGAGGAAGGAGGGTAAAGGAATGTGTAGAGGACCTGCGAAACAAAGGGTAACAAGTTGTCAAGGGAGGAGCAATGTATGGTGGGTACAAGATGCACTCACCAACAGAGGAGTAGATGTAGGAGCTGATGTGGGAGGACAGGCTCGGAGATGGTGGTTTCGACATGTCAAAGGCATAGAGGTGGGTCAAAGTAGACTACGTCGCTCGTTGCGTGGGCTGCGTGGCTGAGCGTGCGAGGTATTGCGTTGCAGTCTCGAGGCTGGTTGCTACGTCTGCAAGGTCTGCCAGGCAGCTGCTAGCTGCGTGCGAGAGTGGCTGCGAAGCACCGTGCATTGCGTTGCGTTGCGATGTATTGCGTTGCGATCTCGAGGGTGGCTGCTACGTCTGCTAGATCTACTAGGCTAGCTGCTGCTAGCTGCGTGCGAGAGGGGCTGCGAAATACTCTGCTACGTGGCTACAAAATGGTTGGGAGGCTAGCCGCTGAGATGTGGCTGCCTGGCTGCAGTGTGGCTGCCTGGCTGCGATGTGGGATGCGAAAGTGGCTGCCTGGCTGCGATGTTGTCTGCAAGAGGTCGCAAGAAGAGCTTGGCGCCCACTTGGCTACTTACCTGCGGGTCGCGAAGCTACCCTGACGAGCACCGACGCTAGACGTTGTGTACAGGGCATAGAGTTTAGTTTTTCATATTTCTGACTTGCATGCCGATTTGTAGGTTCGTGCCGCCCCATCGCATCCCCACCCCTCAGCCGAGCAGCCGAGCAGCCGAACTGCCCTCAATTTGCGGCACGCTTCTAGGTGGCCACCTAGCCATGCAGCCAACGTTCGGCCTTGCCGACAACCCCACAGCCACGCGGACAGCCTTGCAAATGTAGGCCCCCGACATAGCTAGCACATTTAGTAGCTTTCCCCCGATTTAGCTAGCACATCTCACTACTGAAGACATTTACGCAGCCAAGAGCGCAGAACCTCGCGACTAATTTAGCATGCAACATAGTCACGCAGCGCTACGCAACCGTAGCCGTCATTGGCTCTTGCTACTAGCCTCCGTTGCTCTTCCGTTGCTCTCAGCCAAAACCCTCCCATGCCCCTTGTTTGTTGCAGGTCTGACCCCTCTCTCACTCACCAGCCTAAAGCCTTGGGCGGGAGCCAAGAGCAACAGCAACAACCAGCATGAGGAGACGGGGGAGGAGGTTGAGTCAGCCCTCGCACTTCGCACCTCGCATTCGCAGCAGAACTTCCTCCCTTTCCCCATCCCACCACCTCCCCACCCATCTCTCCCAAGCTGATGCCTCCCCTCCCGCCCCCCCTTCTGCCATCCCCCCCTTCCGCCTTGAGACCCTTGCTGCCCTCCTCCCACCCCCTTCCCTCCCCATCGCAGCCCCCGTCTTGGGCATGCACTACCTCCCAAGCCATCATTACCTCCCTCTCCCTCACTATCATCGTCCCTCTCCCTCCCCCTTTCCCCACGGAGAAGCGTCACATAGTCAAGAATGGTCACACTCCTACTAAAGCAAATGGTAAGCTCAGCCCCTAGCTAACCTTGCAGTTATGTGCCTCTATGTACCCAGTCTAAACGCTTGCATGCCCCTTGTTTGTTGCAGGATCAGTAGTCACACCCTTCACCCTCTGCCCCGCCACACTTCCCTCACCCTACTAACCTCCCCCCACCTGCACTATGATGCAACCCCCTCCCTCCCTACCTACCGTGAAGCCTGGAGATGGCCCCCCACCCCCCTGAACCTCCCAAGCCATCAGTAGCAGTCAGGAGCCCAGGAGGTATAGCGACTAGACAGACTAGGCTACAAGCGACTAGACATAGGCTACTACAACCATACTCCCCACCCCATCGTGGTCATAGCACTTTGATCCATGCAGGTGCAACATGGCGTGCGTTAAGGCAGGCTATGAGGCAGGTTGTGCATGGAGCGAGCCGCCATGAGTCGACTGTTATGTGGTACTGCGACGATGCAGCCCCTGTATACTTGCAGTCAAGAGCAGCAGCCAAGTGCAGCCAGGAGCAGCGGCCAACAAACAGCCAAGGGGTACAGCCAAGATGTGCAGCAAGGAGGCTCATGTAGGAGCCGCTGCCATAAGTCATGCGGTGCAGCTACCTAGGTGGCACATGACTAGGGCGCGGCTCCCCCCGCCTAATATTAGGTATTAGATTATATTAGATCTAATCCGGCCGGTATTAGATCTAATATGCGTATTAGATGGCGATGTTTGATCCTGGGCGCTGTGAGTGCAGCCGTGCGACCCTAGCGCACTGGTCGCAATTGCAAGCGCGTCACATTGTCACTTCCAGCCGGCAGGCAGGCCGGCAGCTGCATTGGCAGCCAAGCGGCGATGGCCGCAATCAGATAACAGAAGTACAATGGCAAGAATACTGACACGTCTTGGTGATGCTGAAAGTCCAGGCTCGCAAGTTCACCGCAACTTGGGACTTTGAGTTCGTGGAGGGCATCGTCAAAGCATTCTGCAAGCGATGCCCGCGTGCAGTGAACAATGAGGGCGCCAGCGAAAAAAATATGACTCAAACTTAGATGCAGCATCCGCTGCGATGCACACTATATACGGCACTCGTTGGCATGAGGATGAGGACAACTTTAACTACTTTAACAACTTTATGAAGACTGTCACAGCGGACATCAGCGTACGCCGCGACCTCTGGGACCTCATAGCCCGATAGTAACAATACGACAGCTGCGGCAGAGCGCAACTGATCAGCATTGGGCCTGACCTACGAAAATAATCACTGCTACCCACCCGCCCATCCATCGCTGCTGCCACCCATCCATCGCCCAGCATGGCCTTCAGATGCACGTGCAATGTCAACAACCGTTGTTTAGGGGTTGAGCAAGCCTCAGAGGCGAAACACATATCTTGACGCAAATGAACAACCTACTGAGATCCCCGCGATTTGAACCCCGGTGGGAACCTGCTCTTGCCGTCTAATATTAGGTGCGTATTAGACCCGTATTATATTAGGTCGTCTAATATAGATCTAATATAGATTGACGCACCCTAGGTGCATGACATGTGCAGCCAGAAGTCAGCTGCTGTGTGGTAGGTGAAGCGGGGCGTCTGCAACCAGGAGCTTGGAGCCCAGCCTAGCTATGTTGTTACTTTGTAGTTGTGGTGGCAGTCACCTCGTTGTGTGTTGTATTGTCCCCTTGTTGTGGTGTTGTTGTTGTTGTCGCCTTTCTTTCGAGACATGTGCTTAACATCCCCGTGAAGTGAAGGTGCATCATGCAGGTGTTTAGCAATCCATAAGTTAGTAAGTCAACATAGCTAGTTAGTTTAGTAAGTCAGCACTGAAAGTTAGTCGGTCAACACTAAAAATTACTCAGTCAGCACTGACAGTTATGTAGTCAGCGCTAACAGTGGGTCATAGTTAGTCAGTCAGCACTGAAAGTTAGTCAGTCATCACTGAAAGTTAGGTAGTCAGCACTGAAAGTTAGGTAGTCAGCACTGAAAGTTAGGTAGTTAGCACTGAAAGTGGGTCAGTCAGCACTGAAAAATAGGTAGTCAGCACTGACAGTGGGTCAGTCAGCACCGAAAGTGGGTCAGTCAGCACTGAATGTTGGTCAGTCAGCGCTGATAATTAATCAGTCAGCACTGATAATGGATCAGTCAGCACTGATAGTGGGTCAGTCAGCACTGATAATGGGTCAGTCAGCACCGATAGTGGGTCAGTCAGCACTGAATGTTAATCAGTCAGCGCTGATAATTAATCAGTCAGCACTGATAATGGATCAGTCAGCACTGAAAGTGGGTCAGTCAGCACTGAATGTTAAATAGTCAGCACTGATAATTAATCAGTCAGCACTGATAATGGGTCAGTCAGCACCGATAGTGGGTCAGTCAGCACTGAATGTTAGTCAGTCAGCACTGATAATTAATCAGTCAGCACTGATAATGGATCAGTCAGCACTGATAGTGGGTCAGTCAGCACTGAATGTTGGTCAGTCAGCACTGATAATTAATCAGTCAGCACTGATAATGGATCAGTCAGCACTGATAGTGGGTCAGTCAGCACTGAATGTTAAATAGTCAGCACTGATAATTAATCAGTCAGCACTGATAATTAATCAGTCAGCACTGATAATGGGTCAGTCAGCACTGAAAGTGGGTCAGTCAGCACTGAATGTTAGTCAGTCAGCACTGATAATTAATCAGTCAGCACTGATAATGGATCAGTCAGCACTGAAAGTGGGTCAGTCAGCACTGAATGTTAGTCAGTCAGCACTGAAATTTAACTTATCAGCACTGAAACGGGTCAGTCAGCACTGAAAGTGGGTCAGTCAGCACTGACTTGGGGGTCTGTCAGTACTGACAACTCTGTATCTCCTCAGCCCGATTTTTCCTCGATTTTAGGTTTTCACCAAAACTCTTACAATGTTGTAAAAATGCTATGTACCAAGTTTCATGTCAAAATATTGAACTTTACACGTGCTAGTTTCTACGAGTGTACAAGCAAGGTGATGAGTGGGCATGGCTAATTAGTTGTCAGCAGGCCTTCAAGGTAGCCATGCATTCATGCCACTATTAACTATCATGTGCAGATGCGATGATGAAGAGCCAAGGTGACACTGATTATGTGTACCTCTGCGAAGTGGATAGTAGAGCGTCGTGTGTTACTTTGGCAGAGTTTGTGTTAGGAACAGAGCCCCCTACCCTTCCCTCCCCTGCCCTCTCCACTGCCCCACAGCCAGCCCCAGCAGCAGGTGTGCAGCAGCCCCCCGCCCTCTCCACTGCCCCACAGCCAGCCCCAGCAGCAGGTGGGCAGCAGCCCCCTGCCCCCTCCACTGCCCCACAGCCATCCCCAGCAGCAGGTGTGCAGCACCCCCCTGCACCCTCACCTGCCCCACAGCCAGCCCCAGCAGCAGGTGTGCGGCAGCCCCCCGCCACACCAACAGCGGGTGTAGCTGGATTGAAGGCCCCCACCACAGGCCTAGGTACTGCACGGCCAGCAGGTGTGCAGCGGAGCCCTGCCCCCTCCCCTGTCCAACGGCGTGCACCAGCAGCAGGTGTGCAACTCAGCCCTGCCCCTGCCATTCGTCTGTTGCCTACACCAGCAGCAAGAGGGCAGCATCAGCACAGTCCGCCAGTGCAGCACCATATCCAGGCACACAGAGTGCACTGGGCACAGGTGGGCACCAGCACCCGGGCGGCAGGCACAGCAGCAGGTGGGCAGCAGCGCCAGCACCAGCAGCAGGACCTGGGACAGGTGGCTGAAGGGGAGCAGCAGCAGCATGGAGGGGACGGTGCTGGTCCCTCATCATCCAAGAGGGCAAGGCCTGCCGAGGATCAGGTAGAGTCACAACATTGCAGCATGAGGAGCAAGACAGCATCAGGGTACAGTGTGACAGTGGCTAAGTATCCCCGTTGCATCATTTGCAATAGCAGGGCCTCATACAGTACCTGATTCAGAAGGTGGACACCATGCAAGACTCAGTGAACAGAGTGGAGGTGAGACCCAAGCTTCCAAAGAGGCATAACAACATTACCAACTTGTAAACGACCACACTGATTGTAGGATGAGCTGATGGGCAGAAGACGGCTCAACATGCTGGCAAACACAGCCTTGACTGGAAGTGGCCAGTCAGGAGAGCAGGTGAGCAGCTACTAATAGCCTACAGCAGGTTTAAATAGTGTGCACGGTTACGCTGACCTAGCACCGTGTTTCAATAACCTAGTGCAGGGCTTCACTAACCTTGTGCAGGGTTTCACTGACTCCAGAGTGGCTCTGTAGGGTATGTGTGGCTTGTGTTTGCAGTCAACCACAGGAGGCACCCTGCTGCATGGAGGAGCAGTGCGGTTTCCCAAGAATACACAGGTACGAAAGGCATAACTACCTGATATGAATCGATAGTGACGGGTACTTGTGAGCATGTCGTGCATTGCTACCTTGCACGCAGGGAATGGTGTATCAGCTGCCCACCTTGCTGCCATACACAGGGGATGTCTACCAGCCTCATGAGCTAGAGCAGTGTCGCCGAGCAGCTCTAGCTCATGGCCTGACCATCTTCCAGCTGCCACAGCTAGCCATAGATATGGCAGCGGTGGTTGCGGCCAGCATCTTGATCACCAGGGTCTATAACTTCATGGTCTTCAGCTCGGTCAATGCCAACAGCAAGACACAGTATGGCACTGGCCAGAGGGTGCAGGTGGTGTTGGCCAAGTCGGACAAGAACAGCAGTGGCGACCTAGACACTACCCTACAGCTGTTGTCAGACGAATATAACACGGCTGTGTACAGCGCGCTGACAGAAGAGAAGAAGAAGGAGGTGAGAGACAGATAGATTAAGGTGTGCAGCAGATGACACAAGCCACAGCAGTAGTACATAGCCATTGCGGCAGAGGCATTTCCTAACTTACCTAGAGTCAGGACTGCATGCAGCACAATAGACAGCACACTGGGTGTGTTTGCAGGTGGATGAGGCCAAGAAGGTGTTGGCCCAGTACCTCACTCTCCTGCAGCCGGTGCTGAGACAGCTGCTGGGCCGCCCCCTGAACGCCCTAGCTACCATCATCACTGACCCCACCTGGCAGCGTCGCCTAAACAGGAAGGGGAAGATGGTGACTACACTGGCCGAGCAGCTGGCTCAGGCCCAGGCTCCCCACACCGACTTCCTCCCTGTTGGCCCAGGGATGGATGACGGCCTGGTGTTCCTGCTGGCTCTCCAGGACTTCCCTCTGGTTGCCTACATGGGCAGCCACAAACTGTCCCAGTTGGCTGCAGCCCATTGCAGGCGGACGGCTGATGGTCAAAAGCAAGTGGTGGAAGTGAAGGACATGGATGCCCTGGCCCTGACCTTGCCACATCAACTGGGCACAGAGGTCCTGGTGAAGGCTGGGCAGCTGGTGTTGTTCCGAGGCAACACAGTACATGCTGGCAACGTGGGGGTGGCTGGCTCGTGCTGCGCCAGGCTGTATGGCTTTGGCCGGCCTGACACGGTGGCTGACAACACCACCATGAACACCTCTGAGCTGGGGGACTTGTACCATGGGTTGTTTCAGCCCATCCAGGATGAGGGCATTGGGCCCAAGATGGCAGACTGGAACAGGCGCGGCATGGCCGGCCAGTGGGTCAGAATCTCAGAGCCTTACAGGCCTGATCAGCGTATTTGAACGATTGACAATGCATGGACAGCATGGGCTGGGGTTGAGCTACAGCAGAGAATCTGGTGTGGTGCCAGGACCCTGTGGACCAGGACTCTGCGGTGTGGAGCCAGGACCCTGTAGGTGTGCAGCAAGACCCTGTGGTGTGGTGCAGCACGACCCTGTGGTGTGGTGCCAGGACCCTGTGGTGCCAGGACCCTGTGGTGAGGGACCAGGACCCTGTGGTGCCAGGACCCTGTGGTCAGGGGCCAGGACCCTGTAGATGTGCAGCAGGACCCTGTGGTGAGGTGCCAGGACCCTGTGGTGCCAGGACCCTGTGGTGTGGTGCCTGAACCCTGTGGGCCAGGACCCTGTAGCCGTGCGGCAAGACCCTGTAAGCAAATGTCGCAGGACCCTGTAAGCGTGCAGTTGAACCCTGCAAATGTGTGTCATAGGACCCTGTAGCCGTGCGGCAGAACCCTGTAGACAAATGTCGCAGGACCCTGTAGCCGAGCGGCAGAACCCTGTAAGCAAATGACATAGAACCCTGTAGGCGTGCGGCACAACCCTGTAGGCAAATGACATAGAACCCTGTAGGCGTGCGGCAGAACCCTGTAGACACATGTCGTAGGACCCTGTAGGCGTGCGGCAGGACCCTGTGGACGTGTGTCGTAGAACCCTGTAGGCGTGCGGCAGAACCCTGTAGACTTGTGTCGCAGGACCCTGTAGGCGTGCGGCAGAACCCTGTAGACTTGTGCCGCAGGACCCTGTAGCCGTACGGCAGGACCCTGTAGACACATGTCGTAGAACCCTGTAACCGTGCGCAGAACCCTGTAGACACATGTCGCAAGACCCTGTAGGCGTGCGGCAGGACCCTGTAGACTCATGTCGCAGGACCCTGTATGCTTGCGGCAAGACCCTGTAAACGTGTGTCGTGGGACACTGTAGGCGTGCGGCGGGACCCTGTAGACTTGTGTCGTAGGACCCTGTAGCCGTGCGGCAAAACCTAGTGGCCTAGGACCCTGTGGTGAGGTGCCAGGACCCTGTGGTGCCAGGACCCTGTGGTGTGGTGCCAGGACCCTGTAGGTGTGCAGCAGGACCCTGTGGTGAGGTACCAGGACCCTGTGTGCCAGGACCCTGTGGTGTGGTGCCAGGACCCTGTAGGCCAAGACCTTGTGGTGTGGTGCCAGGACCCTGTGGTGTGGTGCCAGGACCCTGTAGGCCAGGACCCTGTGGTGAGGTGCCAGGACCCTGTGGTGTGGTGCCAGGACCCTGTGGTGAGGTGTCAGGACCCTGTAGTCCAAGACCCTGTGGTGTGGTGCCAGGACCCTGTGAGCCACAACCCTGTGGTGTGGTACCAGGACCCTGTGTAGAAAGACACTCATCGTAGGAACCTGTACAGGGTCCTGGCACACATGGTCAAAAGCATCCAAACGGGGTCAACATGACCAACCACCGGCTATGTAGGTATCCTAACAGGGTTCTATGACATAGGGATGCAAAGAATGATTATAATATCAACACTCATAGGGTACACAGGACCCTGCACCGGGTCCTACGACCATGATGACGCTAGGAACCGGTACAGGGTCCTAGGACACGGGCCATAGCTCATCACTGGCTGGGACTTTTTGCATGCCACCTACTAGGTTGGATAGCTGTAACCACCCTTTACAACCTCTCATACTCACATTTCATGAAAAGTCACTTTGGTCACACGGTGCCAACTCCCTTAGCCAAAATCAGGGTCTCAGCCCCACACCTGGCCCAGCAACTCGACACCGAGTGAGAATTACACTTTGGCCCAAGAGAGTCTTGTCATCCTCTAGGTCACAGCAACCCACATACCAAGTTTTAGACCTCAACTCTCAGGTTTTACAAGCCAGCCAGGCCTTAATTTGCACGAGTGCGCTCCACAAAGGCCCACCCGGATGTCTCTGCCTACCCGGTGCCAGTCGCGTTTAACAGCGGAGGAGAGGGTGAGGACGACCTCCTCTGCCACTCGTTGCGCCACCATCTGCGGCTGGAGGGCTGTAGCGGCCCCGGAGCTGCGGAGACGCCACACCGTGCCTAGATAGGCCACGCGCAACCTGAGCCACAGCAAACTGTCTGGGGGCTGGAAGGGAGGAGCCTCGCTGCGGGTGGGGCGACCACTGAGGAGCAGGAGGGCATCGCCGGAGGGGGGGCGGGTGCCGGTAAGGTGGCCGTACACATCCAACACCCACTCCCAGACCGGAGCCACGGCGGGGCAAGTGAGGAAGGCGTGGGTGAGGGTCTCCAGCTGGCCCGGCTGGCAGAGGCGGCAGGCGGATGAACCCGGGGCAGCAGCGCCCTTAAGGATGTGGCCCCACAAGGCCCCAACCATGAGGCTGCCGTGGAGCACCCGCCAAGCCACGATGGCATGCTCCCGGCGGAGGGTGGGGTCCATCAGCTCCTTCCACACCTGGAGACAGGACTGGCCCGGTCTAGTGGCTGCGGCCAGCTCATCCACCGTGCCATCGGGGGGGACTTGCAGGGTAGCTGGCTGCCTACCGGTGCGCCGGGGCCCTTGCTGGGCCTCCAACTGTCGCTCCGCCCGCTCTGCTGCTCGTTGCTCCGGGGAGGGGCGGGGAGGGGCTCTGGCGGAGGTGACTCGCCAGCGCGGCGCCTGACTGCCTTGCACTTCCTCAGGGAGCAACTCCTCCGCGTCCCTGCCTTGCTGCTCCCGCTCTTCCGCTGCTCGCTGGGCTGTAACTTGCTGAGCGCTGGCCTGCCACCGCTCCTCCAGCTCCCTGAAGCTCCCGGATGTGCAACCGTAACATCTCACAAGCACCTACTCCAACGCAACACCCCATCGCTGCACCTCAGCAGAGTGCCTCGCCACCAGCAGCTTCGCAGCGTGCTCCCAACACCCCCAACAGGCCTAGCAAGACGCAAACCGTTCGCAACTGGCAGGAGGGTGCGAGATGGAGGTAGTGCTGTCAGGAGGTCACCACAACCCTCCCCCAAACCATCGTCACAAGGTCATGAGTCTATGTTACAGAACATTGCGCACACTTGCCCAGTGTCATGGCTGCTGCATGCAAGCTCCCCTTACCACATATGTCATGAATGCACGCCCTGCATGTCGTGCTTGTCAACCCACCAGAGAAACCGTCAGTCCCCCGTTGTGCAAAACAATGCACGCTTGCACAGCCCCAGGCCAGGCGATGCACCCAGGGCATGCACCAGGAAACGCTACCATCACGGCTGCATGTCCCTCGTGGCCCTCTCCACCCCTAAACAGGCAACATCACCACCCAACACCAACTACTGCTCAACACAGCCGGCCAGCCACTCTCACTCTCATGACCGCTGGCAGGAGACCTTGGGTGTGCTACTGCTCAACACAGCTGGCTGCAGGAGGCCAACCTGGGCTGTGGAGGCGGTGGGGGTTGCGCGAACCTATCCACCCTACAGCTAGCTGCAGAGGCGGCGGGGGAGGGCTGCCGGTGATGGAGAAGTGGGCCGGGGTCCTGGCTGCCCTTTGAGCTGCTGATGCCTTGGTGGCTGTGTCCAAGTCTTCCTCCAGCCTCAAGGCTACCTAGATGATGGTTGTGGGCGTCATGGATCCTTGGGCTTAGTGAGTGGCAGCGTGGAGTGGCAGCGTACCTAGCTAGCTTGGGGAGTGGCAGCCTGGAACCCGATGTCAGGTAGTTGGGACGCGTAGATGGGCACTGCAAGTGTGTGGCTCAGCATAGTGCACAGACCCAGCCTGCGCCACCAATCAAGTCTCCCGGTAACTCTTCCACCTGTGAGGTAGAATAACCTGCCGCTGTCAGGTGGAATAACCCAACCGCCAAACTGCTGCCCGCCCAGGTTGTTTTGCTCTATCTAGGGCCAATGTAGCCCGACGTCGGAATGGTTGGCGAGCTATTACTGGGATGGGCTGTAGTAGTGGCAGGTACAGCCTGCATCGCGACCGTCGTAGGCGTCCTGTGCCTGCGTCCTGTGCCTGGGCCCTCTAGCGGGTCCATGCCAGATGAATCCCCTCCTTGAGGTAACGTTGCAGTCAGTCCGTAACCGCAGGCTGTCGTCCTGACGTTGACGTTGGCTCTCCTGTGCTACGTAGGGAATGCAGTTGAAGAACAGCCTCATCAGCAGCCAGTCCGCTGAACGGCATGGATAGCCTGGGCCGAAGAGAAGACAGGCAGCAGATGCAGTAGATGCAGAAGCTGCAAATAGATGCCGCCCAGCCCCACCCCTCGCCGCCGCAGCCCAGCCCTGCTCCACCCCCGCCCAGCCCTGCTCCACCCCATCCCAGCCCTACCCCACCCCCTCCCAGCCCTGCCCCACGCCATCCCTGCCTTGCATTGCCCCTCCCCTCCCTGCCCAGCCCTGCCCCACCCCCTTTCAGCCCTGCCCCACCCCCTCCCAGCCCTGCCCCACGCCATCCCTGCCTTGCATTGCCCCTCACCTCCCTGACCAGCCCTGCCCCACCCCCTCTCAGCCCTGCCCCACCCCCTCCCAGCCCTGCCCCACGCCATCCCTGCATTGCATTGCCCCTCCCCTCCCTGCCCAGCCCTGCCCCACCCCCTCTCAGCCCTGCCCCACCCCCTCCCAGCCCTGCCCCACCCCCTCCCAGCCCTGCCCCACCCCCTCCCAGCCCTGCCCCACGCCATCCCTGCCTTGCATTGCCCCTCACCTCCCTGACCAGCCCTGCCCCACCCCCTCTCAGCCCTGCCCCACCCCCTCCCAGCCCTGCTCCACCCTCGCCCAGCCCTGCTCCACCCCATCCCTGCCCTGCCCCACCCCCTCCCAGCCCCGCCCCACGCCATCCCTGCCTTGCATTGCCCCTCCCATCCCTGCCCATCCCTGCCCCACCCCCTCCCAGCCCTGCCCCACCCCCTCCCAGTCCTGCCCTGCCCTGCCTTGCCCAGCCCTGCCCTGCCCATCCCTGCCTTGGCCTGCCCTGCCCTGCCCTGCCCTGCCCTGCCCTGCCCAGCCTTGCGTTGCCCCTTCGTGCCCTGCCCTGCCCTGCCCTTCCTGTAGGTGTGTGGCAGTGCAGGTAGCAGCAGGCTGCAGGTGTGTTGCAGTGCATGAGTAGCAGCAACAGGCTGTACTGTATGAGCAGCAGCGCAAGGACAGCAGCATCAGAAGGTTGTAGGTGTGTAGCAGTGCAGGTAGCAGCAGGCTGCAAGTGTACTGCAGTGCATGAGTAGCAGCAACAGCAGGCAGCAGTGCATGTGTTGTAGTGCATGAGCAGCAGCAGCAGGCTGTAGTGTATGAGCAGCAGTGCAAGGACAGCAGCAGCAGTGGATGGGCAGCAGCAGCAGGCTGTAGGTGTGTGGCAGTGCAGGCTGCAGGTAGCAGCAGGTTGCAGGTGTGCTGCAGTGCATGAGCAGCAGGCTGCAGTGCATGTGTTTTAGTGCATGAGCAGCAGTGCATGGGCAGCAGCAAGCTGTAGGTGTGTGGCAGTGCAGGTAGCAGCAGGCTGCAGGTGTGCTTCAGTGCATGAGCAGCAGCAGCAGCAGGTTGTAGGTGTGTTGCGGTGCATGATCAGCAGCAAGAGCAGCAGGCTGTAGTGCATGAGCAGTGCATGGACAGCAGCAGCATGCTGTAGGTGTGTGGCAGTGCAGTCTTGTATTAGCAATCAGCAACAGCTTTGAGCCCATCTGAGAAGAATGTTGCATGGTACAAAAGCTTTCAAAAGGCTGTCGTGAGCTTCCGTTCAGTTCCATGCCACACAACGTGATTTGTAAGCTGTGAATGGTCAAGATGTAATGAAGAAAACGGTGGTGGTCATTAGCCGTGTATCCTCTTCCCCAATGATACCTACGCCCCTTGTATGGACAACACCACCACGTAGTGATGCGCTAAGGCCGCAAACGTGGTAGCCACCTGCTACATACCCCCTTTGCATGTATGCATCACGGTCATGCTTAGCAAGTGCAGGCCTGGCAGTGATTGGCACCAAATAAACCATATACCACCACGCGGTATTACATCGACGCTGCAACTGGCACGGTCAAGTACTATTGTAGACCTTTATATTCGAGCTGCAATTGCCCATCACCGGGATAATTGTCTTACACATCCAATGTGGTGTCCATATGCGGCTACACAAGCAATGGCATGGTTGAACAACCACAAATTGCATGCCTTTATTTGCATGGAGCTACCAAGACCACCGCAGACCATGCCAGATCTATGGCTTGAAATGAGCTTGCATGCAACCAGACACACACCGCACATGCGCCTTACAGCCGGTTGCTGCTTCGGCTGCTCATGCACTACAGCACATGCACTTTAGCCTGGTGGTGCTGCTGCTGCTCATGCACTGAAGCACACCTACAGCCTGCTGCTGCTGCTGCCCATGCACTGCTGCTCATGCACTACAGCCTGCTGTTGTTGCTGCTCATGGGCCTATATGGGGTGGGGCAGGGCTGGGAGGGGGTGGGGCAGGGCTGAGAGGGGGTGGGGCAGGGCTGGGCAGGGAGGGGAGAGGCAATGCAAGGCAGGGAGGGGGTGGGGCGGGGCGGGGCTGGGAGGGGGTGGGGCAGGGCTGGGATGGGGTGGGGCAGGCCTGAGAGGGGGTGGGGCGGGGCTGGGAGGGGGTGCGGCAGGGCTGGGAGGGGGTGGGGCAGGGCTGGGAGGGGGTGGGGCAGGGCTGGGCAGGGAGGGTAGGGGCAACGCAAGGCTGGAAGGGGGTGGGGCAGGGCTGGGCTGGGAGGGGGTGGGGCAGGGCCCTCTGGCCCAGGCTGCGTACCCCGTGCGTACCCCGTGGTGGGAGCGTAGAGCCGGCGGCTCTGACTTCCGCACAGACCGCTGGCAAGCAGTCAGGGAGAGGGAGTACCGCGGTCAGGTTAGCCAGGTGCGCAACTCCACATCACCCTCACCCTCACCACACCCTCACCCTCCTCCCTTCACCTTGCATCACAGCTGCCCACCAACCAATGCCCCACCCCCCTGCCCTGCCCACCCCCCCGTCCTGCCCACCCCCCGCTCTGCCCCACCCCACTTCCCTCCCGCCCCCTGACCTGGTCCCCAGGCCGAGTCCAAAGCCCTGCGCACCGTCCTGGGTGTGGAGCTGAAGCTGTGATGCAGCTGGATGACCTGCCCCCTCCCCCCCCTCAACGCCAGGGGGCCGGGACAGGGCTGCAGCCCACCGCTTGCCACCTCACAGGGGCGGCCGGGCTGTGGAGCAGGGGGAGGGGGAGGGGGGGGGAGGGGGAGGACGAGTATGTTGTGGAGCGGGCCTACGCCTCCCTGGTCGTCCACCATGGGTTGCTGCAGTCAGGGGTGTTATTTGGGGTGGGGGAGGGTGGGGAGGGGGGTGGGGCAGGGGGGGTGATGTGCAGCGGAATGGGAGGGGGGGAGCAGGCTGCAGGGGTGCAGATGGGGGAGGGGGTGGGGCAGGGCTGAGAGGGGGTGGGGTGGGGCTGAAAGGGGGTGGGGCAGGGCTGGGCAGGGCGGGGTAGGGTGGGAAGGGGCAACGCAAGGCTGGGAGGGGGTTGGGCAGGGATGGGATGGGGTGGGGCAGGGCTGGGCGGGGGTGGGGCAGGGCTGGGCGGGGGTGGGGCAGGGCTGGGCTGCGGCGGCGAGGGGTGGGGCTGGGCGGCATCTATTTGCAGCTTCTGCATCTACTGCATCTGCTGCCTGTCTTCTCTTCGGCCCAGGCTGTCCATGCCGTTCAGCGGACTGGCTGCTGATGAGGCTGTTCTTCAACTGCATTCCCTACGTAGCACAGGAGAGCCAACGTCAACGTCAGGACGACAGCCTGCGGTTACGGACTGACTGCAACGTTACCTCAAGGAGGGGATTCATCTGGCATGGACCCGCTAGAGGGCCCAGGCACAGGACGCAGGCACAGGACGCCTACGACGGTCGCGATGCAGGCTGTCCCTGCCACTACTACAGCCCATCCCAGTAATAGCTCGCCAACCATTCCGACGTCGGGCTACATTGGCCCTAGATAGAGCAAAACAACCTGGGCGGGCAGCAGTTTGGCGGTTGGGTTATTCCACCTGACAGCGGCAGGTTATTCTACCTCACAGGTGGAAGAGTTACCGGGAGACTTGATTGGCGCCACCGTCAGCCTTACAAGCCAATGATGCACCTCAGCAAGGCTGCAGTCTACTATCGGTGCTGTCGTTTTGCGTATGTGACAGCAGCTTCTAGGTTATTCTAGTGCAAGTCGAGTGGCAGCTGGCACAGTGCTAACATGGGGTTTGTAACGACCAACTCGTATGCTTGCATTCACATGAACTCTACAGTCCTCCTGCACCCTACAGTCCTCCTGCTGAACTGGCAAAGCAACCGTCGACAGACTATATCTGCCGTCATAATCATGTTGACAATCACATCAACATGCAACCATCGCGCATTACATCTCGGATTTACAATCAGTGCCGAAGGCGCCGGGACACCTAATGTCATACCGATAGGCCTCCCACCAAACCAGTCGACATATAGCGGGAGATGCGGCGATGAAAGACGCCGTGCTGCAGCTCGCGGGACCAGCCTACACACCGCAGGAACAGCCTGGTGTGTGCCGCATCGCCCGCTTGTCGTGCACAAGCAATACGAATCTGTCACCGAAATTATCACTGCAGACGGCTATGTACGACGCCTGGAGGCCGCCTGCCAGCTGCTGCATGAGGGACTCAGGCCAACTCAGGCCACGGGTGCCCAAACTGCCTTCCCTGGCCCTTCTTCTCACAAAGCGGCTACAGGCGCTTCACACACACCCTCAGCCGCTGACCAAATTGCAGCTAGGAAGCTGTGCACGCTGCTGCTGGCAGACCAAGAGGTGCTGGATGTGGTGCTGGCACTCCATGATGTCAAAGCAGCCCAGCTTTGCCACTTGATGCCCTGGTCAGGGTCACATCCGCTGAAGCTGCCTCCTCCCAGTAAGGCCCTGGCTAAGCAGCTCAGTCAAAGCCAGCTGTCAGTGCCAGGCAGCCAGCTGCTGTCCTTCGTCAAAACCCTAAACAGTGACAACAGCCTGGAGGTGAGCTCTGCCGCTGATTCCTTACAATGCTCTCTCCTCTCGCTGCTTAAACATTGTCGCTTGCAGCTGGACGGGTAGGCAACCAATGCAGATGATCACCTGTCGTAGGCTGCCATGCACTAGAGAGTGTAACCCCTGCTTGCCACCTGGCGGGCTTGCTGTCCAGTCGAGCATGAAGTATAGATTGCCATTGCCATTGCATGTTGCTCCTTTCAGCTCCCAACTGATGGTGCTGGTTTGTCCCTTTACATGGCCAGAACCAGAGATGAAACCTATGTGCCACTTTGAATCAGGAAGTTCTAGAGCCATCAACTCTTCACTCACCCTCCAGGTTAAGCTGCCTGTATAGAGCCCCCATCAACAACCCCCATCCTGATGGCATATTGCGCTCCCTGAGGGAAGGTTAGGGATGAGTCCCTGTGAGTCCTGTCAGTCAGAACTAACAGCTTGTCGCTTAGAACAGCTTGGCTGGGAGCTGAAGTAGCCTCCTTATGAGCGACCAACCTTCCCCTAGCAGCTAGCTTGACAGCTTTGACCCTGAGCCGTGGCTTTGGCTGGAGCTAGACAACTCGCTGGGCCCAACAGCTCAGCCCCCCTTCCTCTCACTCTCTCAGCCAAAGCCAGCGCTCAGTGCCAGCCAGCCAGCCAGCTGCTCTCACAATTGTTGAACCTGCTTGTTGGTGTCCATGCAGCAGGGAGTTGCACTGTCATTATTTCTTGATATGTTGTCGAGCCCATACTGCATCTTGAGGGCCACATCCACAAAGCTTGGAGTGTCTAACCCTGTTGCTCCTTTCAGCTCCCAACTGATGGTGGTAGTTTGCCCAATTAGATGGCCAGAAGGAGAGATGAAACCCTATGTACCACTTTTTATCAGGAAGTTCTAGAGCCTCCTTATGAGCGACCAACCTTCACTTAGCAGCTAGCTTGACAGCTGTGACCCTGAGCCCTTGCTTTGGCTGGAGCTAGACAACTGGCCTGGACTCACCTCATCTCCCTTCCCGCACCTCCCTGCCCTTGTGGCTGTGTTGCTGCCCATGCAGGGTAACCCTCTGCTGCGTGTGTGGGATAGCATACACCGCGCCATGCTGCTGGTGCTGGCAGCCTTGCAGTCACTCCCCATCCGCCCTCACCCTCAGCACCCTGACCCTGCAGCCACCACCCACACCTCCACCACTCCCCAGCTGCCACCTGGCTACCACCGCTGCAGCGCCTGCCTGCTGCTCAGCCTGCGCCTGGCCACTTGTTTGGCTCAGCACTGTGTGGAGCAGCCCCTGGACAAGGACCTAGCCCTTGCCCGGCTGCACGGCACCCTGCCTGGGCTGCTGCTGGGGCTGAGCACTTCAGTGACAGTGATGCAGGCAGCAGGCCACCCTGAGGCAAAGGCCCAGCGTGTGCAGTTTGTGCGCTGCATGCTGCACCTGGGATCAAAGTCATCCGTAACAAAGACAGACCTCAAAGCCAGCAGCAAGAACAGCAGCTGCTGCAGGCACCATGGTAGCAGCAGGGGCCACGTCAGCAGCAGGGGTCCTAATGGCGAGACAGGTCAATCTGGCACTCCACACAGCACTGGTGACAAGCCGCATGGATTGGCTGTCAACAGCTACAGCTACCTGGCCCAGGCGCTGTGTGATGTGTTTGGGCGCCAGGAGGAAGTGTTTGTCAAGGAGTTGATCACCACATGCCAAGAAGAAGGTGAGCCAGCGGCATCTTCCCTGAACTATCTACCTCAGCATACAGCCTTGAGCGCACAGCCCTGTGCAAAAAGCCTGAAGTGTACAGCCTTGAAGAGCCGTTAGTGCACAACAGTGTTTTTCCACGCTATCATAGTGTTTGCTACAGTTGAATGCCATATTTTATATCTCTTTTTGCAGTCTGAGATGTTTTATACCTGCAAATCAGCGATGATTTCGCTCACTATTTCATTTAAATCGATATGTCCAAGTAAGGTTTAGCTATAGAATGGAGGATATGAACCTGGGCCATGTCACTTTGAGCTTATATGTAATGCATCAGGGCAAAACGAGGAAATAAAATCTGTGTACAGCCGTCACTTCCAGAAAAGCAAGGGCTGCCCCTGGCCTGCAGCTAGGATGTAGCGCATAACAAGGGCGTTCCAATGCCGTGATGCTCTTTAAGAAAGAGTGAGCCGGCGGGGGCTGGTTTTTGAGTAACGGAAATTCCTGCACAGGGTCACCTGTCCTGCAAATGGTCACACAAGCGTACAACCTCTATACAAGGACCCTGCTTCTACCTCAAGTTATGTATGGCTGTCAATGGGTGCTTCAGGTTCATACACTGTCGCCTGCTCGTGCACTGCCGCTTAAGTACAAACAGGGTTGACAATATGTCATATCTCCCGGTCATGATCAGTGTATAAGCAAACCCCCCTGTCATCCCATGCAGTTGAAAAGGCAAACCTTTAAACATTGTACACTGTGGTTAGCGACTGTCATAGTACACATTCCGTAGCCAGACATGCCATCAATATTTGTTTGATTCTGCCATAACATAGCAGTGAAATACATATCGTGGCAGGACGGTATGCAAACCATGGAAATGATGACATTTGTCAAACCCTGCTGACTGCCATGTGTCTTGGTGTATCACGTCAATGATGCCCGGGTGCAGGGCCGGATAGCAGCGACGAGGAGCTTTGCAAAGATGTCGCCGACTTTACGGGGATGGCTCTAATGGTGTTGTACGCGGACTCCGCGGACCTGCGTGAAACCGTGCAGGGCGCGGGCAGGGCAATAAGCTGCAGCGATGCCGGGGTTGCCGCCTCGCGCCATTCCGCAGAGGAGGTCAGCGTGCTGCTGCTGGTGTCCGACACCCTCAGCTTGCTTGCCCGTTTCATTCCGGACTTTCAGGCTGCCAGGGTGGCCGTGGAGCTCGCTGCAACATTAGGTCAAGTCGGTGAACAGATGGCGGAGATCTTCCTCACCGGCCTGTCAGCCATGTATGCGGAGCTGTACCGGGCCGTTGTGAAGTTGACGCAGCTCATGCCAAGTTGGAGGCGGCGGCCGGCTGTGCTGCGCGCCGGCTTGCGCGTCGCCATCGCTGGAGCGCTTTCACACAACACCCTGGTGTCGTTGCTCACCTACATGGAAGACACGCCCACCACGGCGCAGCGCTTCTCGAAGATGGAAGCTAAAGTCAGCTATATGTCCATCCAGGTTACCCACCTGTGGTGCCTGGTCCTCGCACAAGATGGCGTGAACAAACCACCGACGGGACCTTTTCGAATGGATGGCGACTTCATCCACCGCATGACGATGGACAGGGTGGCTGTTCTGCCCTCTCCACCTTCACCTCAGCTGGCGCCCTTGGCCCTGGACCTGGTGCTGGGTATGGAGCACATGCTGCAGGTGAGAGGGCAGGTGCTAGACTCGTGGCAGCGGAGCTGATCAGGGCCAGCTGAGACTTGATGTGTATTGCGGATAAGCAAGCAAGCAGCATCTGTGGCTGTGTGTGGTGCAGGCATAGAGTCAAGGCAGCTGAGGTAGGGAAACCTCCTCAGTGATGCCGACACCTGGCTCAAAGGCTCTCTTGCATAAAGGCACACTGCACATGCACCAGACTACTGCTATGCCTGCTGGTATCAAGCACTCATGCGGTGCTTCTCACTCTTGGCATGCCTGTTGCAGATGGTGATGCGGCAGCAAGACATGGTGTGGAAGTGGCCATACTGGGATAACGGCAATCTTGTGCAAGGCCTTGCGGACGGTTACAGAACTCTGCTGGCCTTGTTTGGGCATGTCATCGAGGTCCTGGCCACACCCAGTGTGGTGGGTCCTGCTGGTTTGGCTGCCCAGCCTGCCTCTTGGCTGCCCTGCGGCAACAGCCTGGTGGAGGGCTGGTGCACCAGGCTGATAGAAGGAATCTGCGACCTGCTGTACATCGCCACCCCTGCCTCAAAAGCTTTCCCCTTCCTCTTTAAGATCATGCTGAGCCGAGGGCTGCAAGACAGCTACAGGCTCTTGCTACGCGGGCAGCGTCAGGCTCCCTCCAGCATGTCCCCAGAGGCCGAGCGGCTGCTGGCCTGCCTGACCCTGGTCCTCACAGCCATGGTGCCTCAAGAGCTGTGCCTGGCATTTGCTGGTGGCGTGACAGTGCCAGGGCTGGACAAGACCTTGGAGAAGGAGGGGCGCGCCATGAGGATTGCGTTGTCCAAGCTGCAGCCTGAGCAGGTGTGGACCTGGCAGGCGCTGGCCGCAGGCACCCCGGCTGAGGTCACCCTGCAGGGTTCGCTGCCGGCACTGGCTACCATCTGTTGGGTGTGGGGCCTGGTCAGGCCCACAGCAAGAGGGTGGCGCCATCAGCGCTTGACATTGGCCATGGGTGACTGGCACGAGTCTCTGAGCTCTGCTGTCGAAGCAGCCACCAGCGCGACTGTTGACCCCAGCACCGCCCCAGCATTGCAAAGGACAGGGGACACTACATGCTGTGTGGCCTAGTGAGCATGCTCTGACTGGGTCTGCCAATGCAGCCTGACACAGCCCAGAGCTCAAGAGCCGCCCGTAGCTTTGTCGGACTCAGTGCAAGTATGCATGCCCAGTTGTGACGGGTATGCCTCAAGGGTGCGCAGCTTGGGGTCAGGCTCCATGGTGCTGCACACCACTGCCTCCAGCAGCCTGCTGGTTCGCAACACGGCCAAGCTGGATCACAAACATCTGCTCATGCGGGTGACCCAGGCAGACACAGGTGTGGAGCTAGGCAGTAGCTGTGAGGCGAGCTAGAGTTGTTGTGTGCTGACAAGCAGGTGATAGAGGGTGGTGCACTCTCACACACATCATGCTCCTTAGCACCTGCTGATGCTAGACACTTCGTGATTGAGTGCGCTGCCCTGTGCGCTGCCCGTCAGGGAACAGTTGAGTGCGCTGCCATGAGGTCCAGCTGGAACAACCGGAGGTAGTGTTGACTGACAAAATCTACAACCTGCATGCTTTCGTGTTCAGCCTATATCGTATAGTATATGCACCTTGTTGTTCTTGTTGGAGCACGTAGCTTCAAAATGCGCTGAAGAAAGCCCCGATCTCCTGTGTCAGCCATTTCTTTGTTTTGGTTGTGCACCTAGCTTCACCTAGCTTTATCAGGTGTAAGCAAGGCATACAAGCAGATTGGAAAAGGTACCTGTCCAGGGACGATTTAATGCTTCCAAGTAACGGTAATTAAGCAAACTCAAAACCACATTTTAGGTGGGAAAGCAAACTCTTAGTCAGTAAACTTCCCTCCAGCATCTATGCATGCTGGTTTTTCTAACTGCCAGCAGCCAGTTGACACACATCGCCAAGCCTCGCCACGTTTCAAAACAGTGACACTACTCGGCTGCCTGGTGTGACTACTCGCGTGCTAAACAAGGCAAACAGATGAGGTGCAAGCAAACAAATAACAATGGCTGTGGGATGCACACGCCTACCACGCTGAGGGCAACCATGCAGCGCTTCGCAGTGCAGTCATGAGGTCCGGTGTCCCCAACTAACAGAAAACCTACCCCTGGTAATCAAAACGACGCCGCGTCCCAGCCACGTGGTCTCTAATTATGCTACGCACATCCCTGGATAGAGCACTCTGTCAGCTACGGGGTGAAGCGTCTTTAACTAATTCCCGTGCATTGTGTTGAGTGCACTAGCGGCTCAAATATCAACATTCAAATTCATGCGTGTATTGCTCATGCGGGCCTCGCCGCGATCGACCGCCGCGATCGACGTGGCCCATTAGCCCCTGCAAACAGTCAGGGACAGTCGCCGCTGAAAAACGGTCATTACGGCATGCCAAACAGATGCAACTGAGCAGTACAAGGTGTGTAGGCCATTGCTTTGTTACCTTGCTGGGTAGGTTGGGTCCGATCCCTCATGCCCGCGTTGCGCTTGCGTGTCGAGCTCGTGCTCATCTCCGTTGTTGTCCCCTGCTGCTCCTCAGGTGCAGCAACAAGTGGAGGGGTGAGCAACCCTCGGGCTGCACTAGCACTTGCTGCCTGCTGCTGCCAGGGGGGTGCAGCAGGAGGGGTGGGCAGGTCAGGGGCGGCACCCACACCAGACTCATGGGTTTGCGTCTTGCAATGACTTGCTAGGGCCAGGGGGCGACATTGAGAGGGGCTGGGAGGGGGTGGGAGGGGGTGGAGGGGGTGCGGGTCCAGGCGGTCGGAGTAGGCTAGTCAATTCTGCAAGGCAGAGTCGGGTCACGCCAAAGGGTGAGGAGGCGGGCCTGGTTGATGGATTGCCGTGCTTTCTATTCCAGCAGCTGTGTCGTAGAGTTACGAACAGAGTAATGACTCGAAATTCTAATAACTCAGAGTGGTCAGCTCACAACATGCCGATTTGTGCAAGGGGGGCCCTTTTTCTGTGTGGCTGCCTAGAGAAACCTCTACCCATTCGCACCTCGCTGCAATGTCGAGTCATTACTAGCCCCACGATGGCCCTCCAACACCGCCTGCACCAACAAAAGGCTCGCGGAGCGAGCCTGGCGGGCTGTGCTGTGATTGTACTTCCGGCTGAATGCCAGGCGGAGTTCCCTCATTGGTGCCACTACTCACCACTAGAACAATCGATAGTGAGCAGTTGAGGTGTGTTCGCGCTCGCTTGCGCCGGCATGGACTCTGATGCAAGGATTAACGCGCCGCTTGCCAGTAGATGCGGAGTAATTCGCAGGTGCCAATGCAACAAACGCTACCGGAATCGGTGCACTCTGGTGCGAGTACTTGCATGAAGATTACCAACCCCATGTGGGGGACTCCTGACATGAGGGCGTGACGATGAGGTCAGGGGCCGCCCTTACCCTCACTAGGGCTGCACCTCAGCGAAGTGTCCACCAGCAGCTCCGCAGCGTGCTCTCCAACATCCCCAACAAGCCCAGCGGCCAGGGATATGGGACAAAACGTTCGCAACTGTCGTTCTTGTTAGTGCATGTAGCTTTGAAACTTGTAGTTTTGAAACATGGCAGTGTCATGGCTGCTGCATGCCAGCTTCCCCTAACACACATGCCATGAATGTACGCCATGCACGTTGTGCTTGTCGACCCACCAGAGCAACCATCAGTCCTCCGTTGTGCACACCATGCATGCTTGCACATCCCCGGGCTAGGCGACGCACCCCAGGCCATGCACCAGCAAGCGTCACACAGCCGCATGTCCCTCATGGCCCCTCCACCCCTCTATAGGCAACACCACCACCCCTCACCGACTACTACCCACCACTGGCGCCACCGGCCACCACCAGCCGCCACAGCTGGCCAGACGGTCTCATGACCTCTGGCAGGAGACTTTGCAGCTGAGCTACCCCTCTACATTCCTCTACTGATGGGCTTTGATGCTTTATCACACCTATAGTATCTACGACCTGAGTGAGAATCAAACCCAGTGTATGGGAGACACCTCGACTGGGAGGGTCTGCCCCTGGGCGCGGGCGCTCTTCCACTGTAGCCTGCATCAAGTACCGCGCTCCCAGGCTGGCTGCAGGGGGCGTCCTGGGCTGTGGAGGTGGTGGGCTGCGCGAACCTGTCCCCCCTACAGCTAGCTGCAGAGGCGGCGGGGGAGGGCTGCCGGTGACTGGGAAGTGGGCCGGGGCCCTGGCCGCCCTTTGAGCTGCTGATGCCTTGGTGGCTGTGTCCAAGTCCTCCTCCAGCCTCAAGGCCATGCGGTGCACAAGCTGGCGGTCAAAAGTCTCCAGCGTAGCCTAGACCCCAGGCATGAGCTCGGGCAGCATGGGGGCCACTTCGCCCATGACGCGCAGGGTGCGGGCGCCGGCACCCCACACCCCTGACCCCCTGGGGATGCTGGAGCTGGGTAAGCTGGGTGGTGGTGTCGGGGGAGCAGCGCCGCACCACAGGCAGCGGCATGGGCATAAGCATGGCCTGTAGGGGGCCCAGTGTCTCTATGCCTTGGGAAGCAGCAGGTCAGGTCGGGTCGGGTCGGGTCGGGTCGGGTCGGGTCGGGTCGGGTCGGGTCGGGTCGGGTCGGGTCGGGTCGGGTCGGGTCGGGTCGGGTCGGGTCGGGTCGGGTCGGGTCGGGTCGGGTCGGGTCGGGTCGGGTCGGTCGGGTCGGGTCGGGTCGGGTCGGGTCGGGTCGGGTCGGGTCGGGTCGGGTCGGGTCGGGTCGGGTCGGGTCGGGTCGGGTCGGGTCGGGTCGGGTCGGGTCGGGTCGGGTCGGGTCGGGTCGGGTCGGGTCGGGTCGGGTCGGGTCGGGTCGGGTCGGGTCGGGTCGGGTCGGGTCGGGTCGGGTCGGGTCGGGTCGGGTCGGGTCGGGTCGGGTCGGGTCGGGTCGGGTCGGGTCGGGTCGGGTCGGGTCGGGTCGGGTCGGGTCGGGTCGGGTCGGGTCGGGTCGGGTCGGGTCGGGTCGGGTCGGGTCGGGTCGGGTCGGGTCGGGTCGGGTCGGGTCGGGTCGGGGGACGGGCTGGGGCTGCCTTGCAGAGTTGACTAGCCTACTCCGACCTCCTGGACCCTGCCCCCTCGCACCCCCACCCCCTCGCACCCCCACCCACTCCCAGCCCCCCTCCCAAACACCTTACAGCCCTCCCCCCCATTCACCTTTCCATAATTGCGGGAAGGACTAGGACTAGGACTAGGGCTGGGGCTGGGGCTGGGGCTGGGGCTGGGGCTGGGGCTGGGGCTGGGGCTGGGGCTGGGGCTGGGGCTGGGGCTGGGGCTGGGGTTGGGGTTGGGGTTGGGGCTGGATCAGCTGCCCCATCAGCTGCCATCTGCCCTGCGTTCCACCTGCCCTCACCCTCCTTACTGCCAGCTGCCCTGCTGCAGTCCACCCAGCGGCCCACCCTAACTGCAACCCTAACTTAACCCCCTTCAGCCTCCCAGCCGTTTTCCCCCTCTCAGTATGCCTGCCAAGGCTGGTGCCTCCACCACCCCACCGCTCAAAGCAACGGGGCCCTTCCTCTACCTTTGCTGTACTCTTTGCATCTGTCCTTTGGCGCTCTGACCACCATGTGCATCGCTGCCTTCATGTGCACATCAGGGTGGCCTACACCCTGCTCCCATCGTCACGGGAGTCTTCAAGTGGCTCGATAGGTGGGGGAGGCGTTGGGTTGGGTTTGAGGGAGACCCTAGACTGCCTGAGACGGTGCATCGGGAGAGATGTTCGTATGCTGCATGGTTCAAGCATGGGCTTAACAGACAGCTCTCTACAGAAGTTCGCACATACCTGACTAGGTTCAGGTTAGGCAACAGCGGTCTGGGGGTGGAGAAGGCTCGGTTTGAGGGGGTCACTTTCATTGATCGCACATGCACAAGATGCACAGAGGGGGTAGTGGATGACGCCATGCATTTCATCTTTGAGTGCACTGCCACGAGTCCCATCAGGGAGCAGCCGGAGTTTGCCATGACTTTATAGAATAATAATGAGAACTTGCATGTCTTCATGCTGAGCCCGTGTGCACCTTTGTTTGTGCACCTTGCTTTGAAGTGCGTTACAGAAAGTCCCGAACCCCTAGAGGGGGAGGGCGGCCTAGCAGCCTAACGGCTGACGGCTTAAGCGGTGTAAGCCACATCATCATCTGAAACTCCCACTGGCCAGCGCTGCAACTGCCTTGGCAGCTAGCTGGCCTGCCTAGCTTCTCATGAGCGGGTCGTTGTGAGACAGTTTGGCTGTGTTACTTGGCACTTGTCGATAAGCGATCTCATTGGCGGCACTGCACATTACATGGACCGCGAGTAGGATGCGAGCCTACTGCCTTTGCGGTGCTCACTGCCGTTCAAGGTGTGGGCATGCCAGGCATTGCTGCAGATTTATGAGAGAATCTGCAGGAATGAATGAATGTATGAATGAATGAATGAATGGAGGGAGAGTAGCCTCGGGGCGTGCCCTTGCTACCCTCCCACCGGAGAGGTGGGTGTGTGTGGGGGGGAGGGTTGCCAGGCTACTGGCCATACCCGTGGCCATGTCAACATCGTCCCCCTTTATTTTAGGATTGAGTTCATGCCCGGGAAGCTAGCTGGTCATCGGCTCGGCTCGGGCCAGGCTTGGGGGTGTGACGGGCCGAGTGAGGGGCCTGGAGCTCGGACTAGGCTCGCGGCCCCGCCGCTGGCTCGCTCCTGGCCCCCATTGCTCGCTTGCTGCTCCTTCAGCGGCGTTTGGAAGGCCTCTAGGTCAGGCCGCCCCAACATGGGGTTAGTAATGTTCATGCAACTACTCTCTGAATACCGCATCGTTTTCAATAGCGTTTGTCACATTGGCAGCCACGGTTTAGTCCGCGTAATCTGACCATCAGCGCTAGCCATTGGAGTCTTTGCTCGCGTACTGCCACATGTGCCCGCGAACAATTCACAGCGGCGAGACGGGTCTCCTTGTTGCACCCGCTGCACCCATAGAAAAACCGATACGTAATGTTTGTTCTTGACCCATAAGCGCATCTGTTGAAACAAACCGCACAACAAACAGCTTAGGCCTCTATCTGTTTGACAACTTTGAAGTTACATCACCTTCTCCAAGCAGAATCAGGGCCACGGGGCTGTGGGGTGGCAGTTGAGCTATGAAACTTTGCACGCAGGTGGATGGCATGCAGGGGAGTGTAACTCTCGGAGGAGCCGAGTCCAAATTCGGTCATGGTGTGGAGTTGTGAAGTTGTGTGCAGGGTTGTGAAAATTGCAGTATTTCATGAAACTAGGGCAGTGGGCCCGTCCCACATCGGACGGCCAGCAGGCAACATATGTATGTGCGGCCTCCGTTTTTTTTCATTTGTTTGACAACCAGCCCGATAGGTCAAGCAAGCCCGCATGCAGCCGAACGAAACTATGCACGTCCAAGTCCACTTGCAATGTGTGTATGAATGATGTTCGCATGCTTGCATGATGTTCGCTTTGCATCCCTTGGCATCTGAAGAATGTGTGTGAGCATGCTGTCCAGTTATCACTTTTGCACTGTGCGATGTGTGTGGGTGCAGCAACAGTGTGTGGCAAGAGCAATTGCAGCTGCAGTCACAGTGGCAACAGCAGTGGTGCCAGCTCAATGCCAGGTCAATGCAAGTTGGCATGGCCTGTCACCAGCCCTCATCGTCGTCGGGGCCAGGTGGCAAGGCATAAAACACCCTGGTGTACACCACATTCTCAGTGTAAACTGCGGCAGCACGGAGAGGCAGCACAGATACCACATGCGAATGATGCAACCCACTTGATGAAGCCCGTCAAGTAAGCCTACACGACCTGGTTCTTTACGGTATCCTGCTACTTCAGTTCTTCCTTCAGCTTCTTCCCTTGTGGCAATACAGGAGCCTTTCAACCCACTTTGTCACCAAACGCCCTTTAGGGAGGTTTCCTTGCCGGGGTTCAACCGTACACTCCTTGCGCTTCGTTGCCTTGTGTACTAAACGGTCGTTCTGCACGTTTCCACGTTCTTGTTTAAATGGATGGCATAGGCCTTGTTCACATGGCACCACACCTGTTGGACAGTCTTTTCAGCATTCCCAACTGTCCATGGCTGCATGGCAGTGTCTTAGCACAGATGCAACACACCATCTGTCTTTCATCTGTAGCTTCTGCTCGTACACCTCTTGTGTACCCGTAACTTCATGCTGCCGCAATTTCCAGATCGGCTGCCGCAAGTTCCAGAGCTGCCGCTGCTGCCCCTGCTGCTGCCCCTGCTGCCGCTGCTGCCCCTGCTGTCCCTGCTGCCCATGCCGCCCCTGCTGCTGCTGCTGCCCCTGCCCCTGCTGCCGCTGCCCCTGCTGCCGCTGCTGCCGCTGCTGCCGCTGCTGCCGCTGCTGCCACTGCTGCCCCTGCTGCCGCTGGTGCCCCTGCTGCCGCTGGTGCCCCTGCTGTCCCTGCTGCCCATGCCGCCCCTGCTGCTCCTGTTGCTGCTGCCCCTGCTGCTGCCGCCCTACTGTTGCTAGTGCTGCTCATGCTGCTGCTGCCCCTTCTGCTGATGCTGCCCCTGCTGCTCCTGCCCCTGCTGCTGCTGCTCCTGCTGCTGCCGCCGCTGCTGCCGCTGCTGCCGCTGCTGCCGCTGCTGCCACTGCTGCCCCTGCTGCCGCTGCTGCCGCTGCTGCTGCTGCCGCTGCTGCTGCTGCTGCTGCCCCTGCTGCTGCTGCCCCTGCTGCCCCTGCTGCCCCTGCCGCCCCTGCTGCCCCTGCCGCCCCTGCTGCCCCTGCTGCTGCTGCTGCCCCTGCTGCTGCTGCCCCTACTGTTGCTGCCCCTGCCGCCCCTGTTGCCCTTGCTGCTGCTGCCCCTGCTGCTGCTGCTCCTGCTGCTGCTGCTGCCCCTGCTGCTGCTGCCCCTACTGTTGCTGCCCCTGCCGCCCCTGCTGCCCCTGCTGCTGCTGCTCCTGCTGCTGCCGCCGCTGCTGCCGCTGCTGCCGCTGCTGCCGCTGCTGCTGCTGCTGCTGCTGCCCCTGCTGCTGCTGCCCCTACTGTTGCTGCCCCTGCCGCCCCTGCTGCCCTTGCTGCTGCTGCCCCTGCTGCTGCTGCTCCTGCTGCTGCCGCCGCTGCTGCCGCTGCTGCCGCTGCTGAACCTGCTGCCCCTGCTGCCGCTGCTGCCGCTGCTGAACCTGCTGCCCCTGCTGCCGCTGCTGCCGCTGCTGCTGCTGCCGCTGCTGCCGCTGCTGCTGCTGCTGCCCCTGCTGCTGCTGCCCCTGCTGCTGCTGCCCCTGCTGCCCCTGCCGCCCCTGCTGCCCCTGCTGCTGCTGCCCCTGCTGCTGCTACCCCTACTGTTGCTGCCCCTGCCGCCCCTGCTGCCCTTGCTGCTGCTGCCCCTGCTGCTGCTGCCCCTACTGCTGCAGCTGCTGCCCCTACTGCTGCTGCTGCTGCCCCTGTTGCTGCTGCCCCTGCTGCCCCTGCCGCGCCTGCTGCCCCTGCTGCCCCTGCTGCCGCTGCTGCCGCTGCTGCTGCTGCTGCCGCTGCTGCTGCTGTTGCTGCTGCTGCTGCTGCAGCTGCTGCCCCTGCTGCCGCTGCTGCCCCTGCTACTGCTGCCCCTGTTGGTGCTGTCCCTGCTGCTGCTGCCCCTGCTACTGCTGCCTCTGCTGCTGCTGCCGCTGCTGCCGCCCCTGCTGCTGCCGTCGCCGCTGCCGCCCCTGCTGCTGCCGTCGCCGCTGCCGCCGCTCCTACAGCTGCTGTTGCTGCTGCCCCTGCTGCCCCTGGTGCCCCTGCTGCCACTGCCGCCCCTGCTGCCCCTGCTGCGACTACTGCCCCTGCTACCGCTGCTGCCACTGCTGCCGCTGCTGCCACTGCTGCCACTGCTGCCCCTCCTGCCCCTGCTGCTGCTGCCCCTGCTGCTGCTGCCCCTGCCCCTGCTGCTGCTGCCCCTGCCCCTGCTGCTGCTGCCCCTGCTGCTGCTGCCCCTGCTGCTAGCCTGGCTGCTTTTCGAGGCTAGACACCTGCCATCAGGTGCATTGGGGACATGAGGCTCCGTCGCGCTGAAGCAGAGGCTGAATATGTTTTACCGTATAGGCAGTGCGCAAGGTTGACGTGCACGCCACGGCCAAGCGCCTCATCCGCGAGCGCAAGCGCCTCATCCCAGTGGACTGCGGCTGTCAGTTCAAAATGATGGACCAACCTGTGTCATGTTCATCTAGGGCCGGGGCTGTACTCCGCGGGGGATCGGGGTCTTTGTTTGACTGAACTGTCGGTTGACGGGCCGGCCAGACCATTCAAAACGCAACATCGCGAGTAGACGCGCTGGCATCTACATTACCAGACCCACTACTCATCTCTATTTTTAAGGCCTCCAAAAT
Source organism: Haematococcus lacustris (assembly GCA_030144725.1). Taxonomy (NCBI): domain Eukaryota; kingdom Viridiplantae; phylum Chlorophyta; class Chlorophyceae; order Chlamydomonadales; family Haematococcaceae; genus Haematococcus; species Haematococcus lacustris. Next base: position 2,736,114 of record JASKMD010000010.1, on the reverse strand, counting down.
CCAGAACGACTTTCGATCTCACCGCACAGTGAGTCGCGCTCGGTTTTCTCGATGTACTATGCGTTGTTGAAGTTAGGAGAGGTCGCACGTTGAATCGCAGGCCATTCCGAGCACATTTTTCATCTTGCCCCCTTATATTTTTTATATGTAGATCTTGCAGTGAAATCTTTCACGTGCAAAAATGCAACATTTCATTGCAAGAATGAAAAATCCCGGTAGCCCCCAGCACCCGGCAGCACGAGTAGAGCCCGATGGCTGAGGCTGTCGCGGCAACTAGTGGCCATCAACAGAATGCTCGTGGCCGCATTGCTGCTTTCTCTGGCCCTTCGTTGGCATTGCCACGGGTGCTCCAGCACAACGTGATTGGCCTGGGCAATGCGACCCCTCTACAACCTAACGGGAAGAGGCGTCGCACTACCACAGCCGCAGGCACAACAGCAGGTGCAGCCGCAGGTGCAGCCACAAGCAGCCCGCGCAGCAGTTGGATCAGGGCGCAACGGAGGACTGTGGGATTTGCCTCCATTGCGGCGAGGACATGTTCATCATTAACATCACGCGCTTGAAAACGCACTTGCTAGTGCCATGAACCGCTTGGAGAATCACTTGCAAGTGCCATGAAGAGCCCAGGAAGCCGCTGTAAGGTGCTCTGAGGACACTGCAGCCATTGCCCTTTAGCTATTGATTGCTTGCAGGTGCAACATGACGCGTGAGGTAGCACGTGTGTGGCAGGTGTGGTTGGGTGGTTGCAGGCAAGGCGGCAGAGCAGCCGGCATTAAGGAGCCAGCAATGAGATTGCAAGGCATACTAACATGGAGCAAAACTGGAAGTGCCCGGCCCCTGCACATGAATGGCCCCCAATGTCCAGCCTAATTGCAAGGATGCCCCTTATTGGCTGCAGGTCTTATGGTCACACTCCCCTTCCCTTCCCTTTGCCCCCTTCCCTCCCCCTTCCCACCTCCGAGTCCCCCCCGCCTCCTCCGAGTCTGCCACCCCACCTACCCTCCCCCCATCCCACAACACACGCCGTAGCCCCCTCCCTACCCTACCCAACAGCCCTTGGCGTAGCAGCCTACAGCGGGCAGCCTACAGCGAGCAGCCTGGAGCGGGCAGCCTAGAGCGGGCAGCCAGGAGCGGCACCCAAGAGTGGCAGCCAATTTCCTCCTCCCTCAAGGCCAGCCTTGGTGGTGTGGTGTAGTGCGGTGGTCTTATTGTTGTTGGTGGTGGTGTTATTGTTGCTGGTGTTAATGTTGGTGTGGTGATGTTGTCACTTGTCACCTTATGTGGGGTGTTGCAAGGCGTTCGTGCCGTATGGAGGTGCCGCGGGGGGCAATATCATGGCATCATGCATGAACAGCAACGGTGGGGGAGTATCAGGCAGTAGTAAGTAACTCACCAGCTTAGTATGCATGGTTTGGAGCTGTAATATCCTTGTTAACCTGTGGTTTTGGATATCCTTAATGACCTTTGGTTTTGGTGGATGTGGTGCACCAAATCGTATCCTGATTGTTGCATTGGGTTGACAGATGTTAAACAGGGCTGTGTCCAAAGTTTCAGGTCAAAACTCTCACGGCAACCTTGCGTTTTCATGCCGTTTCAAGTCTTTCATTCTTGCATTGAAATTTCATCGATTTCATGCAAGAATGAAAGAATGCAAAAGTGAAAGAACGCAAAGTCACAACCCTGGTTGTGTGACTGACTGCATGGCCCTTGACATGAGATCGGCTAAGGGAATTGGGGGTCACAGACCAATGTGAGCTTTTGGCTTGTCTGAGTATGAGCGTTTGCAACACTGTCTAAAAGGAGCTTAACCTAGTAAGTAGCATGCTGTAAATCCAAATGGTCGAGCTGTGGCATTGCCCTCTAGGTATGGGGGGGAGGTGGGCCCGGTATCACATTCCCGTGATCGTTCTCCGATCCGACTGCTGCCGCCGACGCGCATGCTCGCGGGCGGTCGAAGCGATGACTGCATGCTCCGCAACGGCTCAAACTTGAATTACTAACTTTGACGCTTTGTTGTGCACGACCTACTGCGTGTAAACTTATTCTGGATGGGGGAAAGGTAGCTGGCCGGGTTGGCTACATTGTGAACCATCTAGCATAATATTTGGCGCAGGGAGTGCAGAGTTACAGCCGTCCTACTACTAGGGGTCGGTTTCCTGTCATTTTTGAACAGTTGGGAGCGCCTGACTCTAGGACGTCCTTGAGACGGGTCGCATAGGCATGGTGCTCAGGGAGATGGTGCAACGGGTCAAGTAATGGTGACGGCGAGGTTTGAGTACTGGACATTACCGCCACCGGTGCCCATGAGGCGCTGCAGGCATGCACCCCACAACACAACACTCAGTGAAGGCTTGATGGTGGGTTTGTGTTGCTGGCTGGCTCTGCCTGCGCTGTATGCTCTGGGCCTGGTCAAAGCAAAGGTGGATGTACATAAACATTAGCATCAGCGCCTCCTCCAAACTAATAGCTCTCTTAGGGGACGCACACATACTGCATATAGCATACCACGTGATGCTAGAGAGTGCATGACGTCGCAGACACACTGGCACGCACCACAAAAAAGACGACGTTGGCAGTGGTGGGGACGATGACACGTTGCAGATTTGGGTGCACGTTGCATGCGAAATTTAAGTCAGGGTCGATCATCTGCAGTCTCGGCCGCACACGGTCAGGTCTGAATTTGGCACGACAGCGACTGGCAGGCAGGCAGGCAGGCCATTTTATGTAAGGTTCGTAAAATAGACTATAAATAGACTAGATATAGTACTAGTCGAAATAGTACTATTTTTGACTAGAATAGAGATAGTCTAGTCGCTCCATGCAAAAAAAACCTTGTCCTAGGCGACTGCAGAGCTATTAGCAGTTTTAACGGGAAGACTCGTTGTCATCATTGTTGCACTTAACATTCACATGTATATAGAGTCAAAGTCAGGCGCTCCCAACATGGGGGTGGTAATCTTCATGCAAGTACTCTCTCAATACCGCATCGTTTTCGATAGCGTTTGTCACATTGGCAGCCACGGTTTAGTCCGCGTCATCTGACCATCAGCGCTAGCCATTGGAGTCTTTGCTCGCGTACTGCCACATGTGCCCGCGAACAAATCACAGCGGCGAGACGGGCCTCTCTTAGACGGTAAGCCGCATCCCTGTGACCCCATCTACCTAGCGTAGTGAGCTGGTTGTGCACAAATGGAATGTCCGGCTGACACCCAACGCGATGCCTGCCGGGCGTGCAGGGCACCTTGACGGGGTGTTTGGAACATATAAATATACTCGCTTCCGCCGAATACACCATTTGGGTCGGCGCACACTAAGGTATCACCGGGTTACACCCCCCCCTCCTCCACTGTGTCCTCCACTGTGTTGCACCCGCTGCACCCACAAGAAAATGGCTATATTTTATATGTTCTTGACCCATTAGCGCATCTGTTGAAACAAACCGCACAACAAACAGCTTAGGCCTCTATCTGTTTGACAGCTTTGAAGTTACATCATGTTCTCCAAACAGAATCAGGGCCACGGGGCTGTGGGGTGGCAGTTGAGCTATGAAACTTTGCACGCAGGTGGATGGCATGCAGGGGAGTGTAACTCTCAGCGGAGCCGAGTCCAAGTTCGGTCATGGTGTGGAGTTGTGAAGTTGTGTGACTGACTGCATGGCCCTTGACATGAGATCGGCTAAGGGAGTTGGGGGTCACCGACCAAAGTGAGCTTTTGGCTTATCTGAGTCTGAGCGTTTGCAACACTGTCTGAGAGGATCTTAATCTAGTAAGTAGCATGCTGTAAGTCCAAATGGTCGAGCTGTGGCATTGCCCTCTAGGTATGGGGGGGAGGTGGGCCCGGTGCCACATTCCCGTGATCGTTCTCCGATCCGACTGTTGCTGCCGACGCGCATGCTCGCGTAGAGCAGCCAAAGCGGCGCGGGCGGTCGTAGCGATGACTGCATGCCCCGCAACGGCTTGAATTTGAATCACCAACTTTGATGCTTTGCTGTGCACGACCTATTGCGTGCATAATAATTCTGGATGGGTGAACGGTAGCTGGCAGGGTTGGCTACATGGCGAATCATTTAGCATAACATTTGGCGCAGTGAGTGCAGAGTTACAGCCGTCCGACTGCCAAGGGTCAGTTTCCTGTCATTTTTAAACAGTTGGGAGCGCCTGAGTCAAAGTCGAGTATATAGAGTCAAAGTCGAGTGTTGAGTCGCCGTACCATTCTAGCACTTCGCGATTCGCTGGAAAGGCAGCTCTGCGGCTGCTGCTGCTGCTGGTCCATCTGGTGTCGTGTCCGCACGCTGTCGCTTTGGCTTGCACTTGTGTTCATTTGTGGTAGACATAGGACTGGTCACAATCGCCGCAAACGGCTTTGCAAACGCTTAGTCCTTAAAACTCATAGACCTGAAATGAGAAGCGCTTGCTGTAGATGCAATTCTTACCCTCTTTGGCTGCGTACCGCCCGATGGGCCAGCAGCTGCAGCCATCGGAGTTCGTCGATAAGGAAGTGGGCAATCCTTTGGCCGCAAGATCAACAGAATTGCAACTGATACTGACTCCTCTTAAGACTAGCACGACGTGTCTGGCGAGCTAATGTACGCCCCGTTGCGACTGAAACGAGCTGATTTGGTGACGAAATAGTCGACTAGTCTACACTATTTACTATCTCTAGTCTATACTACTTACTACATGGACATAGAGATGTCTATTTGGGAACCTTAATTTTATGAGACCTTATGGGACCTGACTCTTAAAACCCGTCCCTCGGCTCCACAAGAAAGAAAGAAAGAAAGAAAGAAAGAAAGAAAGAAAGAAAGAAAGAAAGAAAGAAAGAAAGAAAGAAAGAAAGAAAGAAAGAAAAGAAAGAAAGAAAGAAAGAAAGAAAGAAAGAAAGAAAGAAAGAAAGAAAGAAAGAAAGAAAGAAAGAAAGAAAGAAAGAAAGAAAGAAAGAAAGAAAGAAGAAGGAAAGACTACGTCCTCGCCCGACGGGCGTCAGTCAAGGGAAGTTGGCAGCTCTGGCCTCACGGCCACCTTGCAAACCAACCCACCAGATTAGCTTTATCACGTCGTTAGGTGGGGCCAAACCCGTGACCTTCCACTCGTTACCAATTGAGCCACTAAGCGCACGACAGGGTTTGGATTGGCTCCTCTGAGCTTCACTTTGCTCATGTGCAGGACCTCGTCCCTCATTAGGGACTAGTACGAGGGACCACTAGGGACCACTACGTAGGGGTCGATGTTAAGCTGTGTGGAGTCATGTTCCCATGTACATCAGCAACTTGAATTTCCTCAGCTGACTTCCACAAATCATAGATCTACTGGAAGCCTATGTATAGATCTACATTCCAAGCCTTACGAGTTAGCGCTGGGGTCCTTCTCCTCCCCATTCTATTCTTCTATTGCTTTCACACCTTTCGACCTACGTACTCCTACTGCTCTTGCTACGCTTCTACTGTTTGGGTTTTCCCCCCCGCTCTCTGCCAGCTGAGCACTTGTGAGGGCGCTGGCACTCACCCCTGTCGCGACTCCGCCGCATCTATAAAGCTCAGCAGCGGTGTTGGCGGTCTGGGCCCACATAACTGCAACCCAGTTGGGTGCCCCTGCAGCACCATGTCCCAGCAGCAAAGCTCAAGCCCGGCATGCTCAACACGCAGCCTACTGCCCCAGCGTACCATCATCCCTGGTGAAACATGTGCCATGTACGCATACCATGCACCTCCCTCGGCCCCTAGAGAGCCCAGGTCAGCCTCCTGGCACATGAAGACACCCTGGGGTGCTCCGGGCGTTTACCACAATGACGGAAAACAAGGTCCGGCACATTTGCACGCAAGTGGATGGCTCATGGACGAGGGGTTGTCGCGTCGGAAAAGGTGCTCGCGAGATGTTAGGGGTGCACACCCGGTGTACTGTACACCCACGCAGCAATTCCTTGAGGCTACTCTGCTCCTCCCTACACGGGCACGCCCCGCCGGCGTGGGCGTAGTCTTTCTTTCTTTCTTTCCCACGCAACAAGTGTAAGCTTCCACCTGGCCATTCCACTGTTCCACCCACCCCAACCCTAGTAAGGTGCTTTGGGGGGGGGCGCACTAGGGACTCTCATGCTCCCCTTCCCCGGAGATGCTGCCCCGTGTGGCCCTGGGCCAACCCGTTGCACCCATCAGCTATGAAGGCAAGGACATAAACAACGCATCTGTGTATACACTGAAAACACTGGTGTCCTACACTTTCCTCCCATCACTAGGGGCCCTGCTGCTCCCTCCCAGTTGTTGTTGCACTGGGTCAGCCTGCTGTACCTGGGACGCAAGAGGAGAAGGTCCAGGTGCGCCCGTCTCCAGTGATGGGCCCGTAGAAGAGAGCCGGGTTGTCGGTGCTGTCCCTCCAGGTGGGCGAGGGGGGGGGGCCGGTGATCGTGAAGCTAGTGACACCCGGTGCTGGAGGGGTGACAGGCACTAAGTTGATGCAAGATGGCGCCAGGGGCTGGAGGGGGAGGGGCAGGGGAGGGGGGGAGGGAGGGGGGGGGGAGGGAGGGAGGGGTGAGGGAGGTGGAAGGGGCGGGGGGGGGGCGGGGGGGGGGGAGGGGAGGGGGGGGGGGAGGAGGGGGGGGGGGGGGCGGGGGGGGGGGAGGGGGGGGGGGGGGGGGGAGGGGGGAGGGGGGGGGGGGGGGGGGGGGGGAGGGGGGAAGGGGGTGGAGGAGGGTTCAGAACGAAGGTGGGGATTGGGGGCAGGGGTGGGGAGGGTGGAGGGCCGGGAGGGGGAGGGGTGGGGAGGGGCTTGGGGGGGGCGCTGGAGGTGGGGGGCTGGGAGGTGGTGGTACAGGCGGTTGCGGAGAAGGGGGTGGGGGGAGGAGGGCTGACGGGCGGTGGTGGTAGTTGCCTGCAGTCACCACCAGCGACAACCTTCCTTGCTTTTGAAATCCTGCCTTTCATGCAGGCAGCCATGGCAGCTATGGCCTCAGCCATGGCTGCTACGAGTCACGCTGCAGCACAGTAGTGAGCCTCAGCCTGAAGCTGGTGGACTAGGGAGCCTGCTGGGGGAGGGGACTCACTGGGGGGGAGGCTGGGGGGAGGGCGGGGCAGGAGGCGGTGGTTCAGCTGGGGGGGGCGGCTGGCTGCAGCAGCAGCTGCGCAAAGCACCTCTGGAAGGGCATCTGGTAGAACACAAAGAACTGGGAGCCCCGTGTCATGAGGGCACCACGACTGCATGGGCCCAGCACCACAGCCACAGGCACCACAGGCAAGGCAGGATTAGAGTGTTAGGGTTGCCACGGCTGCATGGGCTCATCACCACAGGGCGTCCAACACAGGCACCACCGGCAAGGCAGGGAATGGGAGTTCGTGGGACGAGGCAGCTGACATGGGTGCAGGGCTGACGGCTGTGGCGCTCAACCAGTTGGTCAATCAGGTTGCGGACCAAGCGCGGCCCGCCGCCAGCCTGCCTACAACAGCAGCAGCGCGGGGATCAGACGTTGCCGACAAACAATGTGCTGCCCACTCAAGGCAAATGCAAGGGGCAGGCAGCAGCAGCAGCAGCAGCACGCAGCAGCTGCAGCAGCTGCAGCAACGGCAGCAGCTGCAGCAGGCACAGGACATGCCTGAGGGCAGCCTGTTGATCTGTTGAGCCAGCCACCCGACAGCTTGTGCCCACAGCCCGCTTTGCAGCCCCCTGGCAGCCACAGCCAGTGGTCAGGGTGGTCCTCTGCCCACTGAGCCCTGAGCCGCTGTGCCGGGTGTCAGGCCCCCCCTCCTTTGCATGCATGTGGGTGTTCCACCGCCCACTGAGCCCAGAGCCACCGTGCCGGGTGCCAGCCTCCCTCCTTGGCACCCACCAGCCATGCGAGGTCCTGGGGCAGCAGGTGGACGCTGACCAGCAGCGTGGGCCAGGGCCCGGTGTGCAGGGTGGTGGGCAGGTAGGTGTAGAAGGTGGACTCAGTGCGCGGGCCTGCACAGAAGTCTGCCGCCTGCACCAGGACGCTGCTTTCCTGCAGGTAGCTGTGCAGCACCCGGGCCACCTGCAACACACACACACTGGGGCTGATCACCCTGTTTGGGATAAGAGTGAGGATGAGGTCGAGTCAGCCATTGAGGCTGAGTTCTTGGCTTTCTCTTGACTAGGAGACTAGGACTGGGACTAGGAGACACACACACACACACACTGGGACTGGGGGACTAGGGGACTAGGACTAGGAGAGATCAAGAACGTGACTAGGAGAGATCAAGGCCTGTGTAGCACCCGGGCCACCTGCAACACACACGCACACACACATGCACACATGCACATGAGGTCACCTTGGGTGGGTGTGTAGGGTCAGGGAGCAGTGTGCCGAGGACACGAATGATAGCTTCAGCAGCAGCAACCAGTTACGTGCCAGCCACATAAGTGAGTACCCAGCCGCAAGAGAGGCAGCGAGGGCAACCAGCAGTCAGGGTGCAGTGTGCCCCATGGAGGCTTGCGCTGCAGGAACCTCGTCTGCCACAATCAGGTCACAATCAGGCCAGGCATGAGCAGCTGAGCTCCCTGAACCTATGTGCCTTCGTGTCCGCTGCAGTGCCTAGATAGGGGTGGTTGTGAGGTAGGGCGTGCCCGGTGCATACACATGAGGTCACCTAGGGTGGGTGTGCTGGGTCAGGGCATAGTGTGTCGGGGACACAACTAAAAGCAGCAGCAACCAGTTACGTGCCCAGGCATAGAAGTGAGTAGCCAGCCGCTAAAGTGGCAGCGAGGACAACTAGCAGTCAGGGTAGCAAGGGCATGCCCCCAGGGGAGAGACAGGACCCACGTCTGACACAAATAGGTCTAGGCCTGGCATGAGCTGCTGAGCGGTCAAGGAGGTGTTCAGAAGGGCGCTGGTGTTCAGCGCCTTGAGGTGGGAGTAGCAGGTGCCAGGGGCGGCCAGGGACTGCATGGTCACGCTGCTGGGCTGCGCTGCCACCAGGGCCTCCATGCTAGACTCCCAGGTGACCAGGCTGTACAGGTCAAGGCCGAAGAAGGTGAACTGGAGCTTGATAAGGGTGCTTGCATTGCTGGCCGCGGGAGGCGGCAGAGGAGGAGCGAAAGGCAGCGAGGACAGGACAGGCGGCGTGGGCGGTAGAGGGGTCGTACTGAGGGGCTGGGCATCTACGACAGGGATAGAGAATCGCAGGCAACGGCGCCGTGATGTGAGTACGCCGAAACATGTGCATGTACTGCGGTCCGTACAAGGGAAACTTGACATGGCTCATAGCTTGAGCATCAGCAGCCAGCTACTCACCCGCGTAAGTGGCAGAGAGGGCAACCAGCAGAATGAGCACGGCTCTTGAATTTGACGCTGGCAGCCCTGCGGCTGCTCGTGGATTTGATGTTGGCATCTAAGCGATCCGAATCAAGCGAAAGCACGGGGCAACACGGCCAAGACACGCACTTCACACATCGCTGGTCACAGGTCGTACAGCCCACCCAACAAAAACGAACGTCGCGCTGACCAGACAAATCAAATCTGACCAGTGTCGAACTTCCAGGCCTGTTGAAGGCTAAGCGGGGGGGGGGGTAAGATTGTTGATCAGGGTGGAAGTGAAGGATAGGGGTAAGCTGGCATAAAGCACACTGGGTCTGGCCCCCCCAATGGACAGGGAACCGACCCCTGGTGGTAGGACGGCTGTGACTTTGCACTCATTGTGCCAAACAGTTTGGTAAATTCATCATAATGTAGGCAACCCATGACTTCACCTCAATTCAGTGCAACAACATGCCCATCGATCTCTATAGTCTTACACTCCACAAGCTGCTTTGCCGTTGGCAGAACCTGCACTGGAACTGCCCCTGCTGCTGCTGCACCCTGATGCTCTGGCTTGGCCTTCTCAACTCTGTTGCACTCTGCTGCTGCTGCTGCTGCCACCCGTTGCTGGCTTGCATGGTCCCCCACAAGCACCACAACAAGCCCTACACTGCGATCAGTTGTTTGCGTGAAGCCACCTCCTGCAGCCGCACCTGAGCAATAAGTAGCTGCAGGTCTATGCTGTTTATGAAGGTGCTCCTGTAGCGCAAATCATTTCCAAAGTTAGGTACAGACTCAGGGCAGGGGTCAGGGTTAGGGGGTGAGGGCGGTCCTTTACATCTGCGGTAGGTGGTAGGAGCAGGCCGCGCCCCGGCCGGTAGCTCCTCCCTTGATGCACGCTGGCTCTTCCGGGTAGTCTTAACCTTCATCTTATTCTTCTTCACGCTGTAAGCGCACCTTGGTGGTATATGGGCTGCCCTGAGCCATGGCCCAGGCGCCATGTGATGTGGGGGGTGCCACGGTCCACATGCCACGGTCCACCTGTCAATCATCCATCAGCAGTGTGGCATACTCTACACCTTGGCGGCTACCTCAGTGCACGGCTGCGGGTCTGACCCACATCAGCTCCCGCCTGCAGTGCCGTCTGTAGTAGCCCTCCTCTGCCGCATGCACAGTGCACCTGCAAGTAGGTGGCTAGCTGCTGCTGTTGCCGGCACAAACTGCTGTCTGCTGGCTGTCAGCAGGAGGAATTGATTGAACGTCGTTGAGTATCCGCGTTCTGGCTTTCTACAGGGCCTTCAATGGCCTCCAAGCCAGGCGTACCCGGCTGCATAGTGGTAATCTTTACGCTGGAAGGTCACACAATACATGACTGGCTGCCAAACCCCGGTGACATGTGATATGTTTTTGGCGAGACATGTTTATGCAGATTTGTTCCAACCACCGCGTCTAGGCGCGCTGCACGCCCGGCAGGTGTCGCGTTGGGTGTTGGCCGGACATGGCCGCACCGCCGGCTCACTGCACCAGTCAGATGGACTCACGGGGGTTGTCGTCCCAAGGAAAATCATCTCGCCGCTGTAACTGTCCGCGTCACATGGGTTTCAAAGGCTGCGATGGCTTGCGTGAGCTTTAGTGCTGCTGAGATGTATTGTGTATAACATTCCACCATAAAGATCACCGCCATGCAGCTGGGGGGGCCTGGCATGGACGCCATTAAGTGCAGAAACTTCCAGGGTAGCCAATACGCGGATACTCAACGACGTTCAAGCAATTTCCGCAACGATGTGTTATCATGTA